>CM060872.1:5295497-5762997 GCA_030737845.1 Acorus calamus | reverse complement strand
AAGATCATTTGTTATCTTTTCACTTTCTTTATCTACTGAAAAGCAATCATCCAGAGGACCCCCCATATAACATGGTGCTGGGGGGAGGGAGATGAATATGATCTTAACATTTGGGTTTTTTTATTTTTTCTGAATGGTGGCTCTCCCAACTCAAACTCAAGTGTTTGTTCTCTTAGCCCGAGCACTTGATCATTGCTTCAAGCAACTGCCCATATCTTCTCAGTCCACCACAAAAGTATTGATATTTTTTACTGAGTGCCGTCCATGGCTATAGTTATCTACATCTCTCATCAAATAATCTTAGCAGATGAATCAGAAATCCAATTTCATAGTTAGGATGCATAGTGATCAGTAAACCGGTCTTGAGCTCATTATGATGATTGGATTCCATAGAAGGTGGAATTCTAAGCTAAGTCCATGTACACTGTTTCTGTTTCCCAATTCTAGCATGGCATGGCAGACAAGGGGTGCTGAACTTTTATCAACTGATATATATATTTTACATGAAGGTATTCAAATTAAGATGGTTGATCAAGACGTTTAGAGTACATATACTTGAAGTGCACGATGACATTGCAGTTGTTTCCCAGGAATTTCTCATCATTTAACTACCATAATTCAATATCTATTTACCAGTTAATTGCTTTCTATAATGTAACGATGTTCTTTTTATGAGGAAAGGGATATATCTATTTTAATCATTTAATTTTAACCATGAACCTATAAGTAGGGAAATTATACTGTTTCCACTGGCTTTTTCTTACTTGCTAATTGGTTTTGACCACATCATGGTATTCATCGCACTTGCATGAGCCTCTCTGCAGAAATTTAGCACCAATTAATGCGAAATCAAGGACTTATTAGGGTTGGTAAAAAAATTGTGATGATTGATATTTCCATCCATAACCATAATCTGACTTCATGTACATGGAAAAAAGCTTGTTTGGTTGTGTCTATGGTGTAATCAATCACATATATCAGGTTTCGTCTCTTCTGGCAGTTTCTAACATCTTCAATATAATGGATTCAGTTGGTTTCTCTTTGGTGTGATCTCATGTTAACTATTGTTGTATGAAGTAGCAATTTCTTTGAGGCTCAGAACTATCAATTTTAGAAGTTTTGAACTCATTCAGGTATTTGAAAGCTTTGATCGCAGTAGAACCCCTATCGCATTCAATATGCCATGGTGGAGCATGACAAAGCCGAGAAGCTACCGAATCGAGGGCTACAATAAATATTTTAATTGTTGAGGCATTAGATATTGGGGAATCCCACATATGCTTGCATGTTTAAACCTGTTCAAAATATTAGATTAACGAGGCCAATGTGCTATCCTTTTTTTGAACCAGTGACTGCGAATCAAACAAGTGGCATATTATAATGTTCAGCTTCATAGTTATACCCACTTTTCTGTTTCAACCTAGACCAGTTTCTTCCCGATGGAAACCCTAAAAAACAAGTCCATGAAGGAGAATAATCCCCACTTCAGTGAATCCATGATTCCATGTCCCGTACCTGCGATATCGACCTAATCTATTCAAATCAATGATACAGAATTTATGTGGTTGTTTTCTACTATGTCTTGCACTTTTTCCATATTTGATTTTTTCTACTAAGTAATTAGTGGAAGGTTTACAGTCTTGAGTAATAAGAGGTTTTTTTTGGTTCTGTTGTTTGTCTCCTTGGGATCTTGAGCTTCTTGTGTTTTTTTTCCCCCTTGCATAGGGCTATTTTAAAGTTAATTAATAATTTATTTGAAGTTGTTATTGATGAGATCATAGAAATATAGATCTATGGATATATTATCTTATATCTATATTTGGTGAAGTATATTTTTTTTGCAATCCTAGTTTTTATGAGTATTGGTTCTCAAAATGATGTTACAAAGAGATCTTTAGTTCCTTGAAACATGATGTAGATATATCTACCTTGCATTAGCATGTTGACATGTTAGAGCTAGCATGTCATCTGACACCTTATAATCATGTTGGACATTGATACACGTCCGTGTCATTATTCAACTTGAGCCCTGTATCCGATGACACAGCATGTGTTAATGTCAAACCCAAACATAAGATTGTCAAACAGGAACACCAATATGAGAGATGCTAAAAACAATAGGAAAGCAGAGATCAGCCTTGTAGCAATTATGCTTGTGTCACTCATGGCTCCAAATCCTTGACATGGGGATTTCTGTTGTCATGGAGATCAATGACAAGAATAGCTCTGTTTAGGCATTTTGCGCAATGATGAAAGATGACTGAAGCAGGGAGTCTCAATTTCAATCGAAAATTTTATTTGCTGCAATTCTGCTGGGACGTCTACCTTGTGATGGTTAAATGTTCTTTTCATTGTAGATTCAGATTGTGATGCAGTTGAAACTTGAAAGTAGATTATATATATTTAAATCATGGATATGCGAACAGTACAGGTATTAGAGTAACCAACTTTATCATATCAGGTTGTTTAATTCACAATTCATATAGGGGCATTTTCTATTTTTGCTGATATTGATTCTTTGTTGTCTTTCCTTAGGCAAAGGCAAAGTCACACAAGAAGGCTGAAGAGAAGGGACACCACTGACATGGAGGAAGTGTTGTTATGCAAGTCTCCTTTCCTCAGCCCCACCTTTTTCAGAATTTTCCCTGCCCATGCGCGGTTAGACAATGAGTTTGATTATAAATTATGTGCTCATGTAATTCCTCCATTTCTCTGAAAAACATGGTTTAGGTCTTAGACCGATTCGGTTCAAAATAATCCGAAAAACTTTATGTACTTTTTTCTTTGATATCAAATTTATTTTTGGGTAAGATCCACCAAAGGTGGGTAGCCTTAACCATGTGGTAACGGGTAAGCCCGAAGGCCAATCCCGTCCTTGTTAGGGGAGATGCCAACCGTCTCTCCTTTCAACAAACACAAAAAACTTTATGTACTTCAACCACAGATGCAGGGATTGCTCCCAATCTTACATCAGGCGCATAACGAAATTTGACTGCCTCTCAGCTATCTAAATATGCTAAAGGAAATGATAGAATCACCTTTAACAATCTTATTCTGAATCATACAATGTTGAATTTGAAGATGTGGGAAGATTATTGTTTCGTTGTTTGGGATTATTTCTTTTTCGGCATGACACCAAACAACTTGCTAGCATAGGGATGAAAATGATAGGGACTTCACCTAGCCAAACGATTGATGTATTGCATGGAAGTCTTACCCAATTTTTACATGACTACATCCATATTTGAAAGATTGAGATTTTTTTATATAAAAAAAAGCAAGTAAAAATAATTATAGGTTTTGGACGTCTTAAGCAAAGAGAAAACTCACAACCTGGTAATTGTACAGGCCTAAGGACTTGTTTGGTGACTATGGTCTAGAGAATTCTTTTTCTTGGAATCAGTTTTGGTAGATTGCATGGAAGAATTTTTTTTGTTTGGGATGTCTAGGAATGAACACAGAAATATGCACTTGCATCTCACCCCATTTGGATCATATTTTCAACATGATATATACAAGTAGAATAATGTTAGGGTAGTCTTCCGTGTAGTCCATCCGTATGCATGGGATTATTGAGATGTATGGACCGTTCATGAGACCATCCTTGCAGACTGCATGTAACAATCATCAATCATCATACAAATACATGCAACAAAAGAGTTACAAGGTTGTGAGGATAAATAACTGTCATTACAATGCCTACCAAAATGCATCGAGTAAAAAGTGTGTTATGTCTGAGTCCCACCATAATTGTTGACTTTATTTAGCAAGTAGGTTGTTATTAATTACAAGTCTTGTGCAGCTCCATTTATAGTCCATACTATTTTTTTTTTACTCTAAATCATACTCTCTCATATTGAAGTAAAAGTTATATAAAATAATTTATATATTGAGATGTACTAATATATTTTTTACTCTATATATTATGATATAACTCGATACACTACGATAATGCAGCACATACTATGTTATCATAGTATGTACTCTAAACGGGCTGCAAAAAAAAGATCAAGTGTATCAGTGCTCTAATTTTTTTTCTAGTTACAAACTTACAATTGATGGGTTCTTCACAATTCTTCCATTTCCCCATGCACCTTGATAGAGGAATCTAAATGACCAAAGGGCTTCAAAACATGTCCAATCCAATATCTCTCACCCCTACCTTCAAAACATGGTGGAGATCAGCTACAAGCACACACCAAATTATCATATCCCTAGATGGCCAGTGCATCAATGTGGCACTTTCTGCTAAATATCCTTCAAGACGGGCCATTCTTTATCAAGGATGTTGTTAATCTTCGCATCAATCCGGCTTTGGACATCTGGCGGGCAAAGCTCTGCAGCATAGCTATTCAATTTCATGGCCAAGCTCGATCTTTGGAGTTCCTCCGCTGGCATGAAGCCAAGTAACTGGAAGAGCTGTGGATTGTGCTTCAGTTCAAATTTCTGCCAGTTTGAATGGAAAAAAGAAATTTAGAAAGGGTTTGAATTGAAGGAAAATTGAAGTAGTGAATTTTACCAGATGTAGGAATTCAAAATATTTAAGAAAACACCAGTTAGAGGAAACCAATTCTCAGTTTTAAGTTGATGGATTTTAAATCAGTAAATCAGGTAAGTTTCAGATATTGAATGCCAGCTCCTGATAACTGCTACACAAGAATCAATTTATGAGATTCTTGAGGCAACTGAGCTGAGAATCTGCACTGAGGCCCTAATATGGTATTACTATTCTTCAGGAACAATTCTTGGCTCGCAGGCACCCATTTTGATACCCACTTCCCCAAAGATGTTCAACTACACCGAGACAAGAACACATCAGTTTCTGTTCAAGTGGAGGAAAGATGATAAGCCTAATGCCGGGGCCTATTGAAAAAAAAAAATTCTAAGTAATGAATAACTGCACTAGTCAAATATTTTGTCTTTTGATTCATCAAAAACAGGAAGTAGGGATCAGAAGACTGTTGGACAAAGAAATCATCTCACGAAAATTGAATATTTCCAAATAGTAGATGTAAAACAGATAACAGTATGCTCTACAAAGTATATCACTGTTGATTTAAATCCTAAGAATATGTTTTAAAAACATTGGTTCAATGGTTTTTCTATTTTATATTAGTGCCAATTATGTCTACAATTGTTCAAATTGATGGTGACTTAAATATGGAAATACAGCAGATCCATCCGGAGAAAGTCCAATATTTCCTATGCATAATGCATCACTAATGTGAAAGTACTAGCCAGCATAAAATCTATTAGGCACTTGAAACTAATAAAGGGAAATAAATTGAGAGTTCTACATTTCAGTACCAATTCCAATGAATCCCCCAATTGCCATGCATGTTAAAAGCAGTGTGAATGAGCTAAGAAGCAATCCATACCTGATGTTCAGTTTCTGCAGCATAAAACATTCCTAGTTCTTGTATTTGTGTAGTCACAATATTGCTCCTTATCTTGGCCTGTTGCTTTTCCTTGCTAACGGCAGCCATCCTAGTTTCCCCAGTTCCATTTGTGAAGATTATTGACCTGAACATTAAACACAACACACCATTGTTAAATAGAGTGATGTGGAACCAATGGAAAAAACAGAGACCATGTTCAAGATTTTTGAATGTCGACCTGTATCTGTCACCCACATCTGGACCTTGGCCAAAAACTTCTGTAGGGTCATGACTAGTCCAAAAGACATCCAATAACTGCCTGAACTGGACTATTTTGGGATCATACTCAACCTAAGAATACATATTTGCTTGGTGTATAAGGAGGTGAATAAAGGGAACCATAGAATTTTTTTAAGAGAGAAAGGAGCGTCTTATTAATCAAAGAAGCCCCCAAACTAAATGGAGACAAGGGATCTCCAAGAAAAAAACACCTATCTCGGATTGGTGAACTCCCACAAGAAATATAACCCAAACACCATGATTTGCCCATAATAATAGATGGCATGTCCACTCCTAATATACTAACAACCCAATTTTTTAAGGAGAGAAGTGATAGTTGTCCAAGTGTGTTATATATAGGCCCTGTTTGGATCTGCGATTGGAAAGATGTTGAATTTCAAAAGCTAATGATTCTCAAACGCAAATCCAAACACATTTTAGCGTTTAGCTTTTAGCTTTTCAATCCCTCCCCATGCTTTTTCTGGTAAAAAAAAACACAGCGACTAAAAAGCTAACAAAACAATATTTTTTAAAAGTTTTAAAAATCACAACGTTTCAATCGCACATCTAAATACAGCCATAGAACTTTTTGTGTTGGAACTTGGAAGAGATAATCGTCAAGCGTGATCCATATGCTCTAACACAGAGTGTGGAGACACATAGCCCCCGTTTGGGTAATGAGTTAAGCCTGGATAAGAGTGGTATAAGAATGGATAGGGAAAATGACTGTTTGTTTACAAAGTATAATTTGGTATTACTAAGCCAGTTTAAACAAGTATAAGAGAGTATAACAATTCTAAGTAACCCCTAGGATAAGTTATACTCATTTTATCTATTTCCATGGGCCCATATGTCAAATCAACTTTTTCACACTTTATTTATATTTTATTCTTTATCAACAAAAAAACTGAACCTTTATTCTTACGTTTTTCAATGATAATTAAAAAAATCCAATCAAATAGAAAATCTCTTATTCATGTAGATTTGTTATCTATATTGACATAGTTATCGATCCAGAATAACTTAATTCCGCTATCCAAACGAGGACATATAGTTTATTCTTGTTTATTTATCTAAAACTATAATTCTATCCCAACAAAAGAAATACGAAAAGACAAAAAAAAAAAATCTATACTAAGAAAGCAAGCGACCAAATAGAAGAATCACTCAATTCTACTCTACTCATATATAAACTATTTTATGTATGAATAAGCTACCTGTGAACCAAACCGGGGATACAATTTCTCTGACTAATATAAGAGGGATTTTTTCATCTTATGATGGACAATACATCTCAGATTGATATCTCAAAAAGAAAAGGCAATAAAGAAACAATGCTTCAAACCATACAAATGAACAGGAAGAGAACGACAGATCCAACGAAAACATGTCCGTTGTTGATCCAATCCAATCTAAAGTGAATTCGAGAGAGAGAGAGACCTGGACGACTTCGGCATGATCCCGGATACGCTTGTAGGTGGGGTTGAGGGCGGATCCGCCGGAGTAACCCACGGTGGTCCGAACGACGCCGGGGAGGCAACCGAAGACGGCCTCCGACCTCCAGAAGCAGCCGAGGGCGAAGACGGCCGTCTTCAGAGGCCGGCGGTCGTCAGAGGCGGTGAAGGCCGGCGTCCGATCGGGTAATCGTATGGACGAAGACGGATCGGCGAAGAGGGCGATCAGAGCGAGCACCGGAAAGACCAGGAGCTCCGCTTTCATCGTTTTGTGAAGAATTTTTCGGAAATGGTGGAGCTCCCCCACCAGCTTTGAAAACAGCGACTATTGGGGGTCCTGTCGGTCATAAACGGGTCGGGTCGAGCAGGCATGGAGCAGGCCCGGCCCGACGTATCACAAAGAGGCGTTAGGGTTTTTCATCGGTCTCTCTCTCTCTCTGCAACCACTTTTCTTCCTCTGCAACGACATCAATGGCGCTTCCAGCCTTTTATTCGGGAACCAGCACTCTCGCTCTTGTACGATCTCTCTCTCTCTCTCTCTCGCTCTCTCTGATTTGGTTCCTTGAAATCGATTTCAAAAACTTCTTCGACCTGATCATCAACTTTGAATTCAGGTAGCTCGAGTTTCGGCGTTCTCCTTCGGCCTCGCTTATGGAAGCATGAAGCTTTCCTATCTGAAGGTAAACCCCGTCTGATCTCTTCTCTAGCTTCGAAGTTTAGATCTTGGTTTGATTGTGTGAGATCTTTCTTTCATTGATTTTGTATCATCAGCGGCGTATTTGGCTTCGTTCCTGATTCAATGTTTCCCCCTTGTTCGTGGAAAATTTTCTAATTGTTCTGATCATAGTATGACGGGGAAGTTCTATGTGGTTCATGATGTTTCTTTTGGGAAGAGTTATTATGGTCCAATAATTTTTTTGGACCGGATGTGATTGGATCGATTGATTGGGGCATGCACAATTAGTGTTAATGCTTTCTGGGTTGGCAATTTTTATATTTTCTATTTCTTACACTTATTCTAGGTGATGGGTGGGGCTTTGAGAGTGTGTTTAATTTTTATGATACCAAGTTGAACCCATTATCCTTTCATCTATTTGATGGGATTTGTTTTCATGGGATTGCTGGAGCTCTGTGAGTGTATGATGGCTGAGTAAATTATTTCATTTCTTGGTGATTTTATCATGTAATTCTCGATGTGGTGATCAGTAGGTTGATATTATATTCTTCTTGTCTAATTTTGATGAATGGATTTTGGGAAGCTTTTTTTTTTACAAAAGATATAAGCAATTATAGTATCAAAATAAAGTTCTCGAACAAAAGGAGATGAGGGAGATCCAAATAAAAAGAAAAGGAAAGTCACCCGAAACCAGATGACCCATACATAAAGAAAGCCCCCAAACCCTACACTCTGGAGTCTGGACCATGTATTCCTTGTAATAGTTTATTGCGACCCCACACCTAGGAGGATAAAGGATCCAAAGTCGAAGTAGGGATGTAATCATCGCCCAAGAATTAACCACATTTATCCTCTTATGAAGAGATCATTTGTTATCTTTTCACTTTCTTTATCTACTGAAAAGCAATCATCCAAAGGATCCCCTATATAACATGGTGCTAGGGGGAGGGAGATTGGATACGATCCTAACATTTGGGTTTTTTTTATTTTTTCTGAATGGTGACTCTCCCGACTCAAACTCAAGTCTTTGTTCTCTTAGCCCGAGCACTTGACCATTGCTTCAAGCAACTGCCCGTATTTCTCAGTCCACCACGGCGGATATTTTTTACTGAGCGCCGTCCATGGCTATAGTTATTTATATCTCTCATCAAATAATCTTAGCAGATGAATCGGAAATCCAATTTCATGCTTAGGATGCATAGTGATCAGTAAACCGGTCTTGAGCTCATTAAGATGATTGGATCTCTTTCTTAGAAGGTGGAATTCTAAGCTAAGTCCATGTACACTGTTTCTGTTTCCCAATTCTAGCATGGCATGGCAGACAAGGGGTGCTGAACTTTTATCACCTGATATATATATTTTACATGAAGGTATTCAAATTAAGATGGTTGATCAAGACATTTAGAGTACATATACTTGAAGTGAATGATGACATTGCAGTTGTTTCCAGGAATTTCTCATCATTTTACTACCATCATTCAATAACTATTTACCAATTAATTGCTTTCTATAATGTAACGATGTTCTTTTTATGAGGAAGGGGATATATCTATTTTAATCATTTAATTTTAACCATGAACGGATGAACCTATAAGTAGGGAAGTTATAATGTTTCCACTGGCTTTTTCTTACTTGCTAATTGGTTTTGAGTTTTGACCACATCATGGTATGCATCGCACTTGCATGAGCCTCTCTGCAGAAATTTAGCACCAATTAATGGGAAGTCAAGGACTGATTAGGGTTGGTAAAAAAATTGTGATGATTGATGCTTCCATCCATAACCATAATCTGACTTCATGTACGTTGAAAAAAGCTTGTTTGGTTGTGTCTATGGTGTAATCAATCGCATATGTAGGGTTTCGTCTTCTCTTTGGCAATTTCTAACATCTTCAATATAATGGATTCATTTAGTTTCTCTTTGGTCTGATCTCATGTTAACTATTGTTGTATGAAGTAGCAATTTCTTTGAGGCTCAAAACTATCAATTTTTAGAAGTTTTGAACTCATTCAGGCATTTGAAAGTTATGATCGCAGTAGAACCCCTATTGCATTCGATATGCCATGGTGGAGCATGACAAAGCCGAGAAGCTACCGAATCAAGGGCTACAATAAATATTTTAATTGTTGAGGCATTAGATATTGGGGAATCCTACATATGCTTACATGTTTAAACTTGTTCAAAATAGTAGATTAACGAGGCCAATGTGCTATCCTTTTTTTGAGCCAGTGACTGCGAATCAAACAAGTGGCATATTATAATGTTCAGCTTCATAGTTTGTACCCACTTTTCTGTTTCAACATAGACCAGTTTCAACATAGGAGAATAATCCCTATTTCAGTGAATCCATGATTCCATGTCCTGTACCTGCGATATTGACCTAATCTATTCAAACCAATAATACAGAATTTATGTGATTGTTTTCTACTATTTCTTGCACTTTTTCCATATTTGACTTTTTCTACTAAGTAATTATTGGAAGGTTTACAGTCTTGAGTGGTAAGAGGTTTTTTTGGTTCTGTTTGTCTCCTTGGGATCTTGAGCTTCTTGTGTGTTTTTTCCCTTGCATAGGGCTATTTTAAAGTTAATTAATAATTTATTTGAAGTTGTTATTGATGAGATCATGAAATATAGATCTATGGAGATATTATCTTATATCTGTATTTGGTGAAGTATATTTTTTTAGTAATCCTAGTCTTTTTGAGTATTGGTTCTCAAAATGATCTTACAAAGAGATCTTTAGTTCCTTGAAACATGATGTAGATATATCTACCTTGCATTAGCACATTGACACGTTAGAGCTAGCATGTCATCTGACACCTTATAATTCATGTTGGACATTGATACATGTCCGTGTCTTTGTTCAACTTGAGCCCTGTATCCGAGGACACAGCATGTGCTAATGTCAAACCCCAACATAAGATTGTCAAACAGGAACACCAATATGAGAGATGCTAAAAACAATAGGAAAGCGGAGATCAGCCATGTAGCAATTATGTTTGTGTCACACATGGCTCCAAATACTTGACATGGGGATTTCTTGTTGTCATGGAGATCAATGGCAATAATAGCTCTGTTTAGGCATTTTGCACAATGATGAAAGATGACTGAAGCAGGGAGTCTCAATTTCAACCGAAAATTTTATTTGCTGCAAGTCTGCTGGAACATCTACCTTGTGATGGTTAAATGTTCTTTTCATTGTAGATTCAGATTGTGATGCAGTTGAAACTTGAAAGTAGATTATATATATTTAAATCATGGATATGCGAACAATACTTGTAGAGTAACCAACCTTATCATATCAGGTTGTTTAATTAACAATTCATATAGGGGCATTTTCTATTTTTGCTGATATTGATTCTTTGTCGTCTCTCCTAGGCAAAGGCAAAGTCACACAAGAAGGCTGAAGCGAAGGGACACCACTGACATGGAGGAAGTATTGTTATGCAAGTCTCCTGTCCTCACCCCCACCATTTTCGGAATTTTCCCTGCCCATGTGCGGTTAGACAATGTGTTTGATTACAAATTATGTGCTCATGTAATTCCTCCATTTCTTTAAAAAAACATGGTATTGGTTTTAGACCGGTTGGTTCAAAATAATCCGAAAAACTTTATGTACTTCAATCACAGATGCAAGGATTGCTCCCAATCTTACATCACGCGCACAACGAAATTTGACAGCCTCTCAGCTATCTAAATGTGCTAAGGAAATGATAGAATCACCAATAACAATCTTATTGTTCTGAATTAATGTTGAATTTGAAGATGAGGGAAGATTATTGTTTCGTTGTTTGGGATTATCTCATGGTTTTTCAGCATGGCACCAAACAACTTGCTAGCATAGAGATGGAAATGATATGGGTAGGAGTGGTAAACGAGTCGAACGAGTTGAGTTTTGACATGTTCAAGCTCGGCTTGTTTATAAACGAGCCGAGTCGAGTTGAGCCAAGCTCATGAGCCTAAACGAGCCTAATGTTCTTCATTTTAAGGTTTTAGGGGTTAAAAATAAAATTTTAGCTTAAATGAGCCAAGTTCATGAGCTTAAACGAGCACAACTTTATATTGATTTAATGTCATGATTTTATAAAAGAGTTGAATCAAACTTCATTTGAGTTTTTATAACACAAATGAGTCGAGTTTGAACACAAAATGAAGTTCGAACTAAGTCCTAAGCCTAACTGAGCTTTAAAATTTGTTTAAATTCGTTCATTTGTCTAATTGAACGAGCTTAAATCGAGTCGAGCCTAAGCCGAGTTCGAGCGGTTTGGTTCGTTTACCAGCCCTGGGGCTTTTCGTTTACCAGCCCTAAAGAGGGGCTTCACCTAGCCAAACGATTGATGTATTGCATTGAATTCTTGCCCAATTTTTACATGACTAGATCCATAAGATTTTTTTTTTTTTTTGAAAAATAGAGCAGAGAGAAAACTCACAACCTGGTAATTGTACAGGACTAAGGACTTGTTTAGTGACTATGGTCTAGGAGAAATGGAGAATTCCTTTTTCTTGGAATCCAGTTTTGATAGATTGCATGGAAGAAAAAATTATTTTTGGGAATACTGGGAATGAACACAGGAAAGCTGGACCGTCTATGAGACTATCCTTGTGGACTACATGTAACAATCCTTATACAAGTATATGCAACAAAGGAGTTAAAAATTGTGAGGATAAATAATTGCCATTACCTACCAAAATACATCGAGTAAAAAGTGTTTGTTACTGTCTGAGTCCCACCATAATTGTTGGCTTTATTTAGCAAGTAGGTGTTGGAGTGAACCTTGTGGTTGTAAATCATGTTGTTATTTATTAATCTACAAATCAAAACCCCAAATTATTAAAAGAATGAACCAAATTTCACACTACTTGAGAAAACACAAAAAATCTATTATCAATATAATTTTTTGGAAAATGATGTCCTGTCCTTGTGCATCTTCATTTGTAGTCCATATCATTTTTTTTAATTATACTCTTTTTTGAAATACATGTAATGATGTATATATTGAGATGTACTAGTGTATTTTTTTCATTGTGAAAATATATTAAAATTTTTTTTTACTCCATGTACTATAATAGATCTTTATATCCTATGATAACACAGTATAAATTATATTTCATAGTATATGAGAATGTAAAAGGATTGAGTATATCAACACTCTAATTTATTTATAGTTAGAATTGATGGTTCTCCACAATTTTTCCATTTCCCCATGCACCTTCACAGAGGCCAACCCAAGAACTTCAAAAACATATCCAATCCAAGATCGCTAAAATAGAAGAATCACTCAATTCTACTCCACTCATATATAACTATTTTATGTATGAATAAGCTATATGTGAACCAAACCCGGGATGCAGTTTCTCTGACTAAAAGAGTGATTTTTTATATCTTATGATGGAAATCTCATATAGTAGAAAATGATGGATATAATAATTTTATTTGCAACTCTGTTTATATCTCACACACATTTTTATTTTTTTTAAGTATATATTTGATTAATAAAATTTACGTTTTTTTTATATAAGTATGAACTACATATGAACATATGAATTGAATGTATATATTTTTCATAATATGATATATATTGAGATAATAGAAATACTGCAATAATCAATTTTACACTTGGTGACTGCCCTATTTGCACGCGGGCTTTGGTCGGATACTCGGATAGAATAGAATTGCTATCTGGGTTAAATCACATTTTTTTTGCCAGGTTAAATGACTTAAATCAGATTTTGAGACCAAGAATATAATGATTTTGTGATGTTTGTTAAAGGAAAATATTAGGTAGACTCATTTTGCAATATTCAACATGCTTTAAATATTTTTTGAAGTTATATACCTGTATAATGAATACATACATTTATAAAAATAAAGTAAATGTATATTAAAAAATGTAATGCATACATTTTATATTTTGTAATGCATTGGATTAGGAAAGGTGAATACTACACAGATGATTTGGGTGTATCAACAGCCTTCAATCCTTCATTGATAAACCACAAATCCTAAAGATTTCATATAGCCCAATAAAGGAACTGTCACATAAGTGAAAAATTTTCACTTCTAATAGAATTTTTTTCATTTTAATTAATTTTTTTTTAAAGATCACCTAATTCACACATGCTCATCTTAAATAATTTTGTATGCACATCCTCATTGGGAACATAAGGTTGCTGTTCAACATGGATGGTATGTAGTTTTTTACATAAATGATAAATCTATACAACCATTCTCTTCTTTACTGACAGAAAGGATTTCATGTATGACCCACATAGAAGATCCAGAATCGACTTATCCACCCCAAACAAACAGCAAAAATTGGATTAATTTTATAATTTATATTCTATTCTCCCTTTTATGATTTTATCTTTAGATCTGAAGAGGAGCTGTCAGCTTTTGCTGCAGTGTTAGAACTGTCCAAGACAAAACATAAAAGTTGAATAGGCATTCTTAGTTTTCAGATGATTTTAATGGAGTTCAAGATTTACAACAAAATCGACAGAAAACTTTGTTTATTCAGGGATTTTGAAATTAATGGATAAACACATCCCCCAAAGAAAACTTGGAGTTGATAGACACTCAAATAGTTAACTGAAAAAAAAATTTACAAACAATATAATATAAACATCATTGTAATTAGATCTCCAAATTTTGAAGATAGACCCCCACACAAACTCTGCAGAAATGATTTCATATTCTCATACAATAATCTGATAAACATGACTTACCTATGGAAAACACTGCTCCTTCGACATAGCGAAGGCTCTGTAGGGCTGTTTCGTTATTGTGGATTGACATCATCCATTGCTCTTGTGCTTAAGAAACCTGCATTATGATTTCCACTCCTAGTTCAAACACCAAAAGGTATTGTGTGCATGAAGAAGCTCTTACTGTGAATCTACAGAATTTTATTGCCCTCCCCTGAGCATGGTCAGATTAAAACCTAAGCTGGGTATATAAAGATCAGTTAATTAGAGGGTAACAGAACATAAAATATCCCTCACTTGCCAATAAATGAAGATTTCTCCTGTTTCAACTTACCTTTAGTAAAGAAGAGAGCACAGATTGATTTTTGTTGTTGAGAAATGTCAAATACCATGACTTTACCTGGGGAACATGCTTTTTCTCATCAAACAAGTCACACAGTGTTGGCTCTTTGGCTAAAGACATAAATTTGCTCCCCATATGTCTTTAGTTCAAATCCCCTCGAGTTTTTGTGCATCCAGGGTTCCCCAACCAATTTTGGGTATCCTATCATTAAAAACAAGCCGACTGCTAGGTTTCTCCTACTTATAGTTGAATTATCCATTGGAATGCTTGTGTATATTGAATTCAGGAATACAACACTGATCTTTCAATATAGATGGGACAATAACATGTATGTTCCGTGAAAGAATTTGCAAAATATGTTCACATTCAAGGTTCTGGTAGTTTTTGAACATATTTATTATTTACATAACATAAATATATAAAATTCACACAAATACAGCTATACAATAGAAGAAATATAGCCATAGCTTCTTCTCCCCAAGGAGGTTGCATTAGGTTGCATTAGTACAGTGTCAAGTATCCGACAAAGATACATCAAACATGAAAGTATGTGTTCACAGTTCACCACAGTGATTGCCGTAATGATTACAGCACAGATTGAAAATGAAGTCATGAAAAGTATGTCAACATGCTACATTCCAAAAAGCAACAACCTCGAAACTGTGTTGAAAACACATACTAACATTATAATCATATTATTCAGATCATAAAATCAGTGCTTGGGAATCTCAAATGGCAATGCAGTTCTTCTAAGAAAGCTAGGTCATGAGAGGCAAAACCATCAGACAGAATGGGCCACTTGTGCAGATGTACATACCTCGTTTCTCCATAAAAGGCACCCAGTCTCGCAACAATTTAGTGGGGGGATGATTGTGATCAGGCCCCGAGCTGCAGCGGTGTACATCTGCTTGGTTCGATTTCTTTGTTTTAACATACAGGAAGCATAAACTGCACTCCGACAACATGCGAAGATGAAACTTCACCCAAAAAAAGTACATAACAAGCGTGATCGATTGAACATTGACATTACAAATCTATTTATCTATTTTCTTTTACCTACATCAAATAGCGAACACAAAAATCTTGGACTTTAGCTTAAATTTCAATTGCATCCCAGTCTCCAAGAGTACACAGTGATATAAGATACATTCTATCCTGCCGATTTGCAGATAGAGAACGAATATATAAAAGAAAAAAGTGCCAACCCACATTGAGCTTATTTCAAATCCAATCATCAGAACAAACAATCATCTGTGAAATGTGTGTCATGAATCACCCATTAAAATCGCATAAAAATTCACCATTTTCAGCGCGAGCAAGAGCAAACCTTTCATCTTTTTCATTCCAACTCGAACGAATCGACATGAACCCACTTCAATTCACCCCCTTGGAGGCTTCTGCAGCACCGCCGACAGGTACACCTTAGGCTTCCCACCCGCATTGCCCATATCCGCCTTCTCCCCAACAACCCACTTGAGCTTCTTGTACCCGAACCGTTCGATCAGCATCATGAGCTCCTTCTTCCTCTCATCATCCAAGCAATGATAGTTATCCAACCACAACAAACCCCCAACCCTCAGAACCCGATCGACATCGAACATCAAGAACTCAAGCCACTCCTTCCTCTTATTCCCCTCCCCGAATCCGTTCCACACGTGCACCAGATCAAACACACCGTCATGAAACGGAAACCTCTGCCCGGCCGTCAAGAACAGCGGGAACAGGCCCCTCGCCGCCACAAACTGACTGAACGGCGCGTCGATGTCGAGCGTGGACGTCACGACAGTCACATTGCGCTCGGCCATCCTGGCCGCGAATCCGGCGGTCCCACCGTCGATGTCAAACCCGATCCGCACGTTCCCGCGTCCGAGGCTCAGGACCTCATCGACCAGGAAATCGTTCTTCCCCCTGGATCTGACCCACCGGAACCTCTCGGAGCCGTTGATCAGGTCGAATTCCCTCCCGATCGGCTTCTTGTAAAGGCAATCAAAGCTCTTGCACCCGAACCCGCTCCAATCGACGGCCTTGTCAGGCACCGGTCCCCAGCGCGAATCGCCGGTGATCGCGCGGGACGGAGACTTGGAGGCGCACCTCCGCCGCGGGAGGGGCTCGCATCCGCGCGTGACGAGCTTGACCGCGAGGGAGAGGTCGGCGTTGGCGGGGCAGGGCGAGTAGGGTTCGTAGGAGGAGAAGTGGGAGAGGAGGGGAGGGAGGAGAGGGAGGAGCAGAGGTGGGAGACGGAGGAGGCCATGTCGGTGATGCCGGAGCGGGAGTCGCGGCCGAGGGGGAGGGGGTGGCGGCGGAGGAAGAGGCGGAGCTCGGGAGGGACGGAGGGGTGATTCGGGTCCAGGGTGTCGTAGCCGAGGATCTCGCGCTCGATCGAGGCGAGGCGCTTCTGGGAGGACTCGATCTCGCGAAGGATCTGCGACACGCGTTCGGAAATCAAAGAGAGGTTCTTCTGGTGGCCTCCGCCGCCACCGCCGTCATTGTTGGGATGGCGAGTGAAGGCGTAGAGGGCGAAGAGGTTGGTGGTGACGACGGAGAGGAGCATGAGGAGGTGTAAAGCGGAGGAGCATAAGGTGGCGCGGCGGAACCGGGCGGTGCCGTCGCCGATCTTCAGTGACACTGAACCCATTTTTTCACTTTGGAGAGTGAGATTTGACTGTTTTTATTTATTTATTTTATTTTTGAGAGAGAGAGGGTTTAGATGCTCGGTTGGTCTGTCTTGTCTGTTTTTACATGTGATTTTGGGGGGCACTGTCGGTGTTTTTTTTTCGGGTGAGTTGTGTTTGCGGTGAGGTTAAGGGTGAAAATATCCAAATAAACCCTCGTAAAATTCAAATAACCATCTTGTTTTTTTTTAAAGTTCATGTAACCTTTTGAAAACACACGCATAAATCTAAATCCATTTAGTTAACTTTCATTGACAGATAAATAATATTATATAAATATTGTGTTTTGTTAATCTTGACTGAAAACACAGTATACTAAAATTTTCTACAATATGTTAAAAATATAAAAATATTTTGTTCATGACGATTTTACCTCTATGAATATATTATAAAACTCATTCGGAAGGAAAAAATTGTCATTTACAGATAATTTTTTCTCATTTTTAACACATTGTAGGAATTTTTTTAGAGTTATAATTTCAATCACGATTAATCAGATAGAATATTCACAGAATAATCATAATTTATCAATGAAAATTAAATTCAGGAACTTATTTGGATTTACATAGATGTTTTCACAGGGTTATATGGTCCTTAAGAAAAGTCAGGGGGTTATATGAATTTTAGGCAAGGTTATAGGAGTTATTTGAATTTTTCAATTTATTTTATCATGGCCCTAAACTTTTTTTTCTTTACCCTTGCAGTTTTGTTTTTTTTTTCTACCCCTAATTTTTCATAATACATCAACTATCATTTATTGACGGTTACAAAAACATACAGAAAATTATACTAATAAGTTATAGATATTTAATAGTTACCTATAAAGAACATTCAACATACGAAAAGATGATTAATCACAAAATAATTATAGACACAATCTTAGTGTCATTACAATAAATTCATGAATCGTAAGTCTTGTCATTATTATATATAAGTGTATTCAATGTACACAAAATAGTTATTTATACATTCCCAAAGCATCATTAATGATTTCATCTTTACACTCACGCATGTAGCAGTTTTGAGAAACCAGTTGATCATCATCCCTAATTTGTAAGGATAGACATTGAAAAGACAATTTACACATACAGTGACTTATATATTTATCAAACATATATAATTTTTTTATAATTAATTGAACATATTATATAACTACACATAATATATATATAAATCGAAAAAATAAGATTCAGACAATTTACATATCAAAAAAATAGTCCAGGGGGCAAAAACAATAAAATAGGACTGTCGGTCAAAGGGTATTTGAGTAATTCGCCCAATCAAGGGGGTTGTGACTTGTGAGGGGGTGTTTTTAGGAGTATTGGGAGGTGAACGTGTTTTTTGTTCACTCGCGAGTGAGGGAAGGGGAGAGCGGCGCCGATTGATGTGGGGGGGGGGGTGGGAGTATAAATTTGTAATGAGTGGTAAATTAATGGGGATTTTGGTATGGTGAAGTCACGGGCTAATGAGTGGAGTGAGTGTACATGAATTTATTAGGGATATTAATAATTGAAATCTCGATATTTTCGATTTGAATTTGATTATTATTTTTTGTGTATGGATTAGAGACGTACTTTATTAGTTAGAGTGACATAATAAATTATTATTAATAATTTTTGTTGTAAAATAAACAAATTACAATTAACATAGAAAAATTTTGAAAAAACTGTATAATTATTAAATCTTTCGGTAGTGTTTTGGAAACACAGTTTGAAAATCAGTTTTTAGCTTTTGCAGCTTTATGCACACATTTTGTTTGAGGGTGTAATAATGATGACTGTTTTATAAAACACAGATTTTGAGGTGCAGTTTAAAGATAAAATTTAATAATGATGATTTTGGTTAATTAATGAGGATTTTGGTACGATGAAGTCACGGGCTTATGAGTAGAGTGAGTGTACATTAATTTATTAGGGATATTATTAATTGAAATCTCGATATTTTCGATTTGAATTTGATTATTATTTTTTGTGTGTGGATTAGAGACGTACTTTATTCGTTAGAGTGACATAGTAAATTATTATTAATAATTTTTGTTGTAAAATAAACAAATTACAACTAACATGAAAAATTTTGAAAAGAGTTTGTATAATTATTAAATCTTTAGGTAGTGTTTGAAAACACACTTTGAAAATCAGCTTTTAGCTTTTGCAGCTTTATGCACACATTTTGAAGGTGTAATGATGATGATTTGAGGGTGTAATAATGATGACTGCTTTATAAAACACAAATTTTGAGGTGCAGTTTAGAAATAAAATTTAATAATGATGATGTATTTAAATTGATCTATTTGGTAACAGCTTTTAGTTTTTAACTTTTAAATGATGATGAGATTTGAATTGATATGACTCCAAAAGCAAAAAGTTGCTTTTGTGATTGTTGACAAACATACACTAATGTCCTGTGACATTTTATTTAACATTTTATCATGTAAAATATTAATTAATAACAAATTTTGAGAATGAAAAAATAGTCAGTTAAATCAATTCACATTATATTCTTAAAAACTATTGTTTCTACAAGTGAGTTTATTAGTTTTATCGATTTTTTATATTATCTGGTTTTGAGAATATATCGGATAAAAATTCAAACTAGATGAAAATTTAATCAGTCCGACTGGCCGAATCAGATCGGAATTGAAAACACTGATATGATGAATAACACAAATATAATAAATATTTAAAATTTAAAGGTTATAATTAATCAAATAAGATCACTTATGTGTATAATACATACATAACTTATAATATCTATCATTTTTAGAACAAACACATATCTCTTTTTTACTTTTTAAATCATTCAAAATAATAATAACAAATAAAATCATTCTACATATGCCCCACTATTTAAGCCTCACTTACAAACCCCATGAGGTGTCATTATCTCATTAGTTGTTTGTTTGACTTTTAAAAAATGTTAAGAAAATAAAATACAATATTATCCTAATTTAAAACCCACAATTTTCCCCCTTATTAAATCCATCTCCACTATTTTTTGAAAAACATATTAACATATTCAATTCATTTAAAAAACCTATATTATTTAAAACCAATAAAAAAAACCACGAATTACATTTACGAAAACAAATCGAAATTCAAATCCTCTAAGGTTTCTGAAAAAGAAATTGAAAAACAAAATCATTCAAAAAACCCATTTCATCAAAAACACCAAAAACGATAAATTTTTGTTTGCAGCCTCTCATTCAACCAGAAAATGATGGCGATAAGGAATAATCAACATTGTTTTTATACATTGTTATTAATCTGTAATTTTTCGATTCCAATCATCAAACAAAATATTTGTGATTGATACAATTTTTTTTCAATAAATGCATAAATGAAACACAAATCACAATATAAAATTAGAGTTGAGAATAAAATTCAGTTACATTTATAAAATGTAACTTAATTTTAACGATAAATTGCATTAGAAGTCAGTTACATTTGTAATGTAATTGACTTCATTTATATAAAGCAATTAAAAGTTAGTTACATTCCACAATGACTTCTAGATATAATTGTTAAATAATTAAAAGTTCAAATGCTCCAAATTTAAGGCTGTCAGATTTAACATCTAACACCAATTCAATAAAAAAAATTGTAACAAATGCAAAATAAACAGAAAATAAAAGGCTGCACTTGAATCGACAAATATTGGAAACGATATCCAATCGTTCAATTATGACTTCTGATCTGATTAGAGACTGAAAAGTCTTCCGAAAAACAAATCAATGCTTGAAAAAGGTCTAGTCTTTCGAAAAATATATTAATGCTTAAAAAACTTCCAATCCTCCAAAAAACAAATCAATACTTGAAAAACTTCCATAACAACATCCTGATATGCTTTTATGTGCTCTTAAAAAAAATGTTGTAAAAGAGTTATCGATTTAACATTTAGCATCAAATTCAATAATAAAAAATTGTAATAAATGCAAGCACAAATAAAAATTTTATTTTAGGTGGAGAAGAAAAAGAAGCCGTAGATGGATAGACAAACAAATCATGTTCTTTTTTCCATCTTATAAAGAAAAAGAGAGAAAATTATTAATTACAAAAAATCATGGGATTTGATCCTCTAAACAAATTTAAAAAATCATGACACATCAGTCATTGTAACCAATTCCTTGATTATGAGAAGTAATTATTTAAAAAGACATAAACCACTCATTCATGGAAGAAAATAAATGACAGAGCGACGCTAATCAACGGCTCTTGATTGATCTCACAGATCCAACGGTGATCTTTAATTAATCGAATTTTACACACATAATGCATCACACAAAATGTTTAAAAATAATGCAAAAATTAATGCACTATTAAAACATCATTAGAATTTAATGCGACTGATGCGAAAGTGCTAAGTGCTAAGAATAAAATTATGCACGTGCGCACACAAATACGGTGCACGTGCAAACCCCATGTGCACTTGTATTTGCTACACATTAACAACATGTGTGTTTTGTCCTCCCTTATATACTACTCCAATCTAAACCTTTTAACCAATGTGAGATTATTTGAAAACTCTTTACAAGAATTCAAAGTTACAATACAAAGTAAATAAATAAAACTACATAAAATATGATTTTATTAAATCACATTCAACAATCCCCCACTTGATTTAATATAATCTGATTACAATATCTGCCATAAACATGATGTCGCCATGCATACATAAAGGTATCTTTCGATTTGAACCTTCACTTAGTGCAAGTAATTCAAAATTCAACGAAAATTGGTGGTAGCCTTGGCCTTGAACCATCTATTTTTGTGGTCGAATCGGAAATACAGCACACACAGAACATCCAGCATAAACGAGAGTCCAACAACTTGCTCAGCACTATTAATGGCCTTTGTGCTACCCGGTTTCATGAACGATCCAGAAAGAAACTCTAACTTTCTTGAGAGGCGGCACCACCTCTACGTTCATATAGGTGAAGTCCTTCCAGTGTTTCTGTTATATTTAAACACTTGTCCTAGGACTGATACTTCATTAAGAGTTTGAATAACTCATCCCTCAAAGTTATAACAGCCAACACTATTTGTCTTTCAAGACAATTGATTTAGTGTTGTAATATTACCACAATAAATGACTTGTTTTTACCTATTGAACTAATAAATCAGTTACAAACTGATTATAAGTTGGATTACCATCATCCAGTGGTTCTACAAGTCCAAGAGTTTTAATCCCATCCCCTTAGATGTGATTTTCACCAATTCCCTCGATAGGCTTTTGGTAAACGGATCAGCCAAATTATTGCTAGATCTCACATATGTGATTGTGATCACTCCATCCTTTATTAATTGTCTCACATATTCATGTCTTAGACTTATATGTCTAGACTTACCATTGTATATCCCACTATATGCTCTTGATAGTGTCGCCTCACTATCACAATAAATTGATATTGTTGGAGCATGGATTGAACATACAGGAATATCCATTAAGAAATTTCTTAACCATTCAGCCTCTTTGTCAATAGCGGCTAAGACTATAAATTCCGACTCCATAGTCGAGTGTGAAATACATGTCTGTTTCTTGCTTCCCTAAGAAACAACAGCCCCTCCTAGAGTAAATACCCATCCTGTAGTAGATTTTCCATCACCTATATTCGATATCCAGCTTGCATCTGAATATCCTTCTAAAATATTTGAAAACCTTTGATATGATAATCCGAGTCCAATTGTTTTCTTCAAAAATCCAAGGACTCTTCCAATGGCTTTTCAATGTTCTACACCAGGACTGCTAGTGTATCTACTCAGTTTGCTTACGGCAAAAGATATATCAGGTCTTGTGCAATGCATTGCATACATAAGACTCCCTATAACATTTGCATATTCCAACTGTGCAACTGCTCTTCCATTATTTTCAATTAATTTGATACTAGGATCAAATGGAGTAGATGCATCCTTTAAGTTCAAGTGTTTGAACTTGTTCAATATTTTCTCAACATAATGAGATTGACTCAATGCATAACCCCCACTATGTTTATGAATTTTAATACCCAAAATAGTATCCACCTCTCCAAGGTCTTTCATTTTAAACATAATAGATCAAAATTGTTTTGATTCAATTATACTTTACATATCATTGCTAATGATCAACATATCATCAACATACAAGCAAATAATAACAATGTTTTTATTACATTTCTTGTAATAAACACATTTGTCTGCATCATTATGTCTAAATCCATTAGACATTATAACTGAGTCAAATTTTTCATGCCACTGCTTTGGAGCCTGTTTAAGTCCATAGAGGGACTTCACTAATTTGCATACCTTCTTTTCCTATCAGGGTAAAATAAACCCTTCAGGCTGCTCCATGTAAACTTCTTCCTCAAGTTCACCATTAAGGAATGTAGTTTTTACATCCATCTGATGTATTACAAAATTATGTATGGATGAGAGTGCAAATAATACCCTTATAGATGTTATTCTTGCTACAGGAGCATATGTATCAAAATAATCGATCCCCTCCTTTTGTCGAAACCCTTTAGCCACTAATCTGACCTTCAGTGTTATATTTCTTTTTGAAAACCCATTTACATCCGATTGGTTTTGAACTAGGAGGCAAATCTACAAGTTTCCAAGTATTATTGAAAATTATTGAATTCATCTCATCATCAATTGCCTCCTTCCAAAAAGATGCATCTCTAGAAGACATTGCTTCTTTAAAAGTTTTGGGGCCTTCATCTAAACTTGTCTCCAGTTTAGTTTTTCTCAACACTGATTGTCTGTCTCCTTCAACTAAGAAAATCACATGGGTAGGATCAATGAATCCAAATTCTAACCCTTCCTCCTTTCTAACTCTTTGACTTTTTCTGGGCTCAAGTGTTCCAGAAGAATTCTCTACAGAATTATTTTTAGTTTGTTCTGTATAGACAGTATTTTCAGATTTAGAATATGAAAATAATTTGTCCTCAAAGAATTCAACATCTCTGGATTCCACTATCACATTTGAGTCCAAGTCTAAGAGTCTATAGGCTTTACTATTTTCAGCATATCCAATGAACCTGCATTTGATTGCTCTAGGACCCAACTTTGTCCTTTTAATGTCAAGAACTCTACAATATGCCAAACACCCCCACACTTTTAAATATTGTAAGTTGGGCTTTCTGCCTTTCCATAATTCATAAGAGATATATTTATTTTCTTATAAGGAACTCTATTTAAGATATAACATGTTGTAAGAATAGCCTCTCCCCATAAATTAAATGATAAATTAGCATGTTGAATCATACAATTAACCATTTCAACAAGAGTTCTATTTTTCATTTCTGCCAAACCATTTTGTTGTGGAGTATATGGTGCGGTGCATTGATGTACTATACCATGTACTTCACAAAATTCAGAAAAATCATTTGAGAAATATTCTCCTCCTCTATTACTCCTCAAAGTTTTAATTTTCTTATCATGAAAATTTTCAACTTCAGATTTATATTTCTTGAACATGCATAAAGCCTCATCTTTAGATCGTAATATATATATGTATGTATATTTAGAGTGATCATCGATAAACGTTATAAAATATCGTTTTCCACCACGTGTTAGAACACCATTTAATTCACATATATCAGAATGAATTAACTCTAAAGTTTGAGATGTTCTTTCAACTTTTGAAAAAGGCTTCTTAGTGAATTTAGATTTAACACATATTTCACATTTACTTGCATCATCATTACAATTTGATAGCATGCCAAGTCTGATCATATTTCTGATTGGATTATAATTCAAATGTGCTAATCTACCATGCCATACAGAAACAGAGTCCACAATATAAGCAGAATTAATAACATTTTCATTCAGGCTCAATTTTATCATCCCATTACAAGAGTACCCTTTTTCCACAAATACACCACTCTTAGACAAGATTAACTTGTCTGATTCATACACAATTTTTATTCCCCTCTTCCCTACAAGATCAGCAGAAATCAAATTTCTGCGCATTTCTGGAACATGGAGAACATTGACAAGAATGAGCTTCTTTCCAGAGGTGAAGTGAAGTTCAACAACGCCCTTTCCGACAACCTTCGAACGGTTGTCATTTCCCATCAGAACCTCTTTCCCCTCCGTCACTGCTTCATATGTTTTGAAGAGAGACCTGTCATGACAAACATGAACAGAAGCACAAGAATCGAACCACCAACTAGAACTCTTGCCAACCATGAAGACCTCAGTCACAACAGCAACTATTTCTTCATGGTCGTCCAGAGCATTCACTTCGGTTTTGTCGGTTTTGGCAGTCTTCCGATCTCGGCATTCACGAGCATAGTGACCCTTTTTGCCACAGACATAGCAAGGGCCCTTCTTCTTGGGTTTCTGATTCGGAAATTTCCTCTTCTTGTCGGACTTCTCTTTGGTGTTCTTGGGAATTTTGTTCTTGTTAGGATTGCTCGGACCAGCACCTTTAACAGTGTTCACTTTAGAGCCTTCAAAGGAATTTTCTTCCTTTTCTCGGATTCAAGACTCCTCTTCAATGCGTAGATGCGTCATGACTTGCTCCACAGTGAACTCTTCCCTCTTGTGCAATAGTCTCTTTCTGAAATTATTCCAAGATGGTGGCAGTTTTGCAATAATTGCCCCCACTTGAAAAGACTCAGAAACATCTATCTGCAATAAGTGCGTCATGACTTGCTCTACAGTGAACTCTTCCCTCTTGTGCAATAGTCTCTTTCTGAAATTATTCCAAGATGGTGGCAGTTTTGCAATAATTGCCCCACTTGAAAAGACTCAGAAACATCTATCTGCAATAAGTGTTAAGTGATAAGAATAAAATTATGCACGTGCGCGCACACATGTAGATACCCCATTTTGACCAGTTTAGGATTCAATTTACTTATTCTTAGCGATATCTGAATCAGTTCAATACTTATCCCAAATATTTTTTTTTTTGTAGAACAATTAAACACTACATACTACATCTAAATATATCATGTATTAACTGTCTTATTCACTTTATCCCACACATCACTCTTACAACCCATCTCATCACCTCTCATGCACACTCACACAACCATGCACGTCCCCAATGTGTACAACATAGCTAATACATACATGCACTATCAAATTAACCATGCATGCCATCACTTTTCACACACTCCACCACTTTATCATGCATAACATACACGTGGAGGGGAGTGGGTCACCAAAAAAAGAAAGGCCATGCATGAAGTGAATGTTGGATTTGAAAGGGTATGGGAGAGTGTCTCAAAAAAGGTTTTCTTAGGGGCTAAGGAAGATGAGATGGGCTCTTTCTATTGGCTGGTTCAAAGGGGAAGGTACAAGAGAACTGTGAGGGGTTCATTCGGATGATTTTGATGGAGATAGAAGGGGTGGAAAAGGGGGGCATGGTTGGGTGGTTTTCAAGGGAGTATAAAAGGAGGAGGTTTCGGATGATAGGAAAGGAGGGGGAAGGCAAGAAAAGAAAAGAAAACGGGGGAAGGCAAGAAAAGAAAAGAAAACAGGGGGGAGGAAGGATTTTCTTGTGTGTGTGCGTCGGTGTGGGTGTGTGTTTGTGTGAGACAGAGAGAGAGACAGTGAGAGAGAGAGAGGAAGAACAAGAAGAGAAGGGGGTCCGAGCTGTTTCGACCGGGCTCAAAACAGGGCTTTCTCTTTGTTGTTTATTTGTTTTGTTATTTATTAGTTAATCTTATTTACATCATTTACATTATCTAGTTAGTCCATCAATCCACAACCTATTTTTTTATTGCATTTTAAAGGGATAAATCTTTTGGAGAGGGGTTAGTAAAATCATTACTAGTCCCCTCCCCAAACAAACCAACGCGGTACGTTTTAGTGTTCATATTTAATTTTTTTTTTTTACTTTTCATTTTAGAATAATTTACTACACTTTTTCTCTGACTGGATCTTAATCATTTTGTGCGAGGTACCTGAGCTTCACCGCGTTGCGTGGCCGGCTGCGTCAACGTGAAGAGAATCCACTATTTCTCCGACAAAGGCGAGTAACAGAAGAAACCATCTTTTCTTGCTTTTGAAGAAAAGCAAGTGGCAACAACGTCCTTGGGAGCGGTCGAGCGACCTTGGACGATCTTTCGAACGGCGATCCGGTGCGTCGCGTATAGACCGGAACCAAATTCAAAAGAACCGGATTAACGACGTAACATCGTAAAAAATCCACATCGACAACACATGCGGTGCACGTGCAAACCCCATGTGCACTTATACTTGCTACACATTAACAACATATGTATTTTCGTCCTCCCTTATGTACTACTCGGCAAATCTAAACCTTTTCGGCCAATGTAGGACTATTTGAAAACTCTCTTTACAAGAACTCAAAGTTACAATACAAAGTAAATAAATAAAACTACATAAAATATGATTTTATTAAATCACATTCAACAAAAATCATATCAAAGGTGACACTCTATCTGTGATCTCAATGCTGTATACATTTTATGAGCGACTATTGCTAATCTCTCAGTCCCAGCGAGTTTCAGTGTTGCCAACAAAGACTTTGATTTTTTAATTAATTCCCCGAAAAACGAGACCAAACCCAATGAAGTGTCTTATCGTCGAACGAAGACGATGGGAAGAAGCAGACTTTGTGCCGCCTCATAGGATGTATATGAAACCTGTAAAATGGGATCCTTGAATCGTTATTGCAACAAATATAAATGACATGCTTGCTAAACTACAAAAGGTAGATCGGGGTATACGTTTTTATGAGCATTGCACGCACGTGAGCTTCTTTTGCATGTAAAGTTACGAACACAGAATGACAGCTATACCATTAAAAAGAATGTTAGGTTAAAGGGAAATTTTTGAAAATAACCCCCTAAAAAAAAAGAATTTCATTTTTGACCCCGAGACTAAACTATTAGCAAAACTGACCCTGGGAGTGGATTGACCCCGGTCAGCGCGCCAACGTGGGGCGCTGACTGGTACCACGACGGAGACGTGATCCACAATCACGTCTCCGTCGTTTTACCCCGCGCGCGCGCTGAACCACGCCGCACGCGCGGGGTGCATGCATGTCTCCCCAAAGGGGGGAGACGTGATTCAACATCACGTCTCCCCTTTGGGGAGACATGCATGTATCCCGCCCCGCGCGCGCGGCGCGGTTCAAGTAACGAAGATAAAACAATAATATTTCAAATTTATTTTTTAAAGCAATCATTTGTATACATGTAATTTTTTTTATAAATGATAGTTTTATAAAATTAAATTTTAAATTTTATTTATATTTTAAATATAATTCAAATTATTCTCATCATAATTCTTTTTTATCTCTTTCATTAGATGAGAATTATTTTTATCTCATTCAAAATAATATCTCTTTCAAATTCAAAAATTATCTCTCATTTTATAATTTGTAGTTTTATAAAATTATCATTTATAAAAAAAATTACGCAAATATATATAAATGATTGCTTTAAAAAATAAATTTGAAATATTATTGTTTATCGTTTTTAATTGCTAAAGCATTGCACGAATCACGTGAGACATTCATTTTGCATGACATGCATGCAAGTTTACGAACACCAGAATGACAGCTAATACCATTTAAAGAAGTGTTAGGTTAAATGTATGTAGCCACTGTCGTACATTAAGTAATTCAATTATTATTGTAAGGAACCTACCCACTTTTTGGCTGCATTTATAATTTGCATTTACTTTTTTTTAGTAACCTACATTCATTTTCCGAGGTCCGGGTATCCGAAGAAAGGAGGAGATGAACAAGGCATTGCTCACCAAATGGTGCTGGCAGTGGTTGACTGCCCCTATTGGTAGGCAACCGGGTCTGGTGAAACCGGGTCGCATTTTTCAAGGGTGATGACCCGCGGCACTTCAGGTCTGGTGAAAGATTGGCTCTAGATTGCACAGGAAATGAGACCTTCACTCCAATGGGAGGTGGGGGTTGGGCATTCGACCCTGTTTTGGAAGGACAGCTGGAGCAGGGAGGGTTCTCTAATGGAGAGATTAATTCCCAGCCATATTCCACCAGAAGAATTCTTGGAATGGTTGGTTCATTCGAGATGCACAGATAAACTTGCAGGTGGCCAGAAGCTGCCCAACAAAATCAAGACCTTCCTATGGCTTGTATATCAAGGAAGAGTATTAAGTAAGTGCCATAGAGCGAAATGGGCACCGATGGCGTCCACAACCTGCGTTCTGTGCTCGGATGGGGAGGAGACGGCGGATCACCTGTTTGGTGC
Organism: Acorus calamus; assembly: GCA_030737845.1. NCBI lineage: Eukaryota > Viridiplantae > Streptophyta > Magnoliopsida > Acorales > Acoraceae > Acorus > Acorus calamus. The sequence continues at coordinate 5,733,314 of CM060872.1, read as the reverse complement.
TTGCGCGGTAGTGCAGTTGTTGTGGTCCACGGTGGTTCGGATCGCGTCGATTGAGATGGAAGGCCAAACTGTGGAAGAGGTGTGGAGTGTGGCTGCGAAGGTGGCCAACCGGCACGATAGATCGGTGGCGGCTGAGGTCCGCCTGTGTCTCATTCCTACCGGGCTCTGGTACTATTTCGACAACTATGCATGGCGACTGGGGTCAGGTGCTAGGGGGAGCATCGCGGGTTGAAATAACTATGCATGGCATACATATATCGGGTTGAGGTTTTCATCTTGAGCTCCTGGAATTGAGACGACGAGGAGGCGGGGCGGCGTTGCGCCGCCTACTGGAATAGATAGCTCTTCTATTCCATCAGGCACCACATGTCCATTTTCCTCTTATTTTTCTTTTGTTTACGTCTTCACTCTCTTGTATTTCTTTCGGCTCAAGGCTATTCAGTTAATACAAATCGTGGTAACTTTGGTCTACCAGTTTCAAAAAAAAAAAAAAACTTATATTCATTTTACTATTTTTTATATATATTTTATAAATAAATTTTATTTTTTACAAAAATATATATTTCACTAGATGAGATACTATTTTTAAAAAATAAAAAAAAGAGGATCATCTTTGGACTGAAAACTAGGTTGAATATATAGAGTGAAACAAAGGCGTAATAAGGTGAAATACAAATGAATATATAAAAAAATTGTTTATTTGCAAAAAATAATATGAAAATAAATTGATAACGATATTCTAAACTCTTTTTAAAATTGTGTTATTCTACCTAATTTGTTCCACTAGTACAGGGGTAGCACGTGTCAAATCATTTTTCATAACATCTTATATGAGGCTCATATGTCATCATTTAATCTACATTATCACATTCTCAATTATTACATTCCCAACAAGAATAACTAAAAACACAATCAAATATGTCTTATTATTTATCTATATTGAAATAGTAATATATCCTAAACATCTTTTGTGGTTACCCAGCCACAAGTTCTATTATGGGAACCATGGAAACCTGTACGTGGGGGCTGCTATACAATGGCAAGGACACCTAGCAAAATCTGGAAGGAGGAGCTATACAATGCAAACTGTTTTTCTTTGTAAAAGAACTCAAAAGACATGCTCCCATGGAACTTCCAGGACCAATTAATCAAAGGCCATGTAAAGTCTAGAGAAAGTTTGCCTTGCTTGGATCCATTCATCAATCTTCATGATTCGAACTGCTGAACCTCAGCCGGAGACAAAATTTTTATGCACTTCACACAACAAACAAACTCCCTGCATTATAATTGTGATGTCAAAATCGATAATCAAGCACCGTCATTCCGTTTTATATAACATTAGAATGAGAAAACCAAAAAAAAAATCAAAGGAAAGAATGGCAATATATTAATTTCCACCAAACAATGAAAGAATATTCTTTCATGCCTCAGTTTATGCTTTTTCTCTAAATGCATCCTAGCGCTACATTTTATGATTTAAGATATTTGAAGATCTAGTACATGTCATAGCACATTCAGGGTCTAGAAGACTAGAACTACGGACAGATAACAAAGAACAAGACTTGGGAAATAGAAATACACATGTTGATGAATCCTGTAATTTAAATGGTGATCAACTATATAATTGAATGGTGTGCTTTCATCATGTTTGAACCTTTGTAGATGCACCATCAAAGCAATGAAGATGTTATGTGCGTGAAAAAGCCATCACCCATGTCTATTGCACATGTATAGTTCTTTTATTTTTATTTATTTTTTGGGGCATAAAGTGACGCCTTTCAGGACTCAAAAAGCTTTCAGGAGTCAGGACTCAAAGCACTTTATTCACTACTTACAAGCAATGGCCACTAAGCTTTTAGATGCATGATGCATAAAAATGATCATTTGCATATGAAGAAAGACGAGTGGAGGGAAAAGGAAGGTGATTCTTACTCCCATGGATCGTCTCCAACAAGAAGAACATCATTCTCATAATCTATGTAAACAAGTTTCCAACCCAAGCCTTTAGGGTCATCTAGTTTCCCTTCAAGTCCAAACATGCATGCGATTGCAGATACCAGCTCACTGTAGTTTCTAAAGCGTGTGACATCGATTGACCTCCCAACACATCCTAGCTTTTGAACCTGTTATTTTATAAATAATTCAGAATACTCATGAAGGAATAGAATGAGGGATCATACAGAGAAACTTATGAACCACATACCAAAGAATATCAAATTCAAGATATCATACCTTGGTGTATGTTCGTAAAGGTGGAGAGACATGTTTCCATGAAGCTTTGTGTAGTAGATTGTTCTCACTTTCATTCACATTACTTGAAGATGCTTTCCATGGGATATCGAGTACTTCTTGGTGAGAAAATGCTTCAGATTCTGAAAGGCTTCGAGATGTAATATAAGGCTGCACATCTTGGCTCATGCCAAAGTTGCCAAGGAGAAAATCTGGAGAAATTATTGAAGAAGATTCCTTCAATGGACTAGTCTCTTCCAATACTGTACTTGAGACAGAAGGATCAACGATGATGCTTGCATTGCTCTTCTCGACATGAAGACTACTCTCATCTGAATAATATTTAAATCCACATGAACTAATGATATTTTGCTGAAACAACTTCTCTAATATATCTTCTTCCTGGGGTAGATGACTTAAGCAATTTTCATGTGAAGAGCCAGACAATACCTGAGCCAATGGAGGCCATTCAGGTTCATTAGCTTTTGAGGTCCATGGAATCGGAAATCCATCAATAGATTTGGTTTGATCAGGAGCCGAGGCAGATAATAAAGAGGCCTCTGGCTTACTGGTGCATGAAAGAACAATTGGTGATCTTGAAATGCTTGTAAGAGATTGAGTATCAGAATGATGAACCACCACTTCATCATTATTCACATATGGGTGCTGACCTGGGCAAGTCAGTAGGGAGTCCAGATTGCTTGTTTCCAATAGAGGTGTCATGCCCACAATGTCCTGAGGACTTCTAAAGTCCCCAGTAAAACTTTCTTCAGAATACTCCTCAGGGAAATGAAATATTTGTTGGACTGTTGTTGACACGGTGCTCTGGGACTGATCCGACACTGTACCAATTGATGCTGCAATTGCAGCATCAATCTTTTCATGGTGCATTCCATTTACTGATGAGTGAGCTATACCTTGGCCTTTATCATTCATTCTCTGTGAAGTCTTCTCCATGATTTGTTCCCGTTTTGTATTCATCAAAGTTGAATTTGAAGAGCACTGATGGTTTTGATCTTTATGAAAGATAGTTTGTGGAGTGGGAATTAGTTGCTGACAATGGAGAACATGTTTCTGTTCTATTGCTTTTTGAGCAAGTGACACATCTTTCTGTCTCTGAGTTCCCATAATTGAAAATGCGGATGGATATGTTGAAACAGGACCCACTAGATCGGTGTTCGCAATGTTTTTCAGAGTTGCACTATATGCTGTAAGATTACATCCGAACTGATAACGAGATGTCGGGGTTTGAGATTTAAGTACCATATTCATCAGCTGCTCTGAACCAAGATTCTGATGGTTGCTATATCTCCCATCCAAAACTAGTGATGGAAATTTCTTTGATTTGCTCTCACATCCTAATCCTGATTCTGAATATTTGAAATTACTCAGTACGTGAAAACTCCCCAAAATCACCATGTAATCAATCACCCAAATAAATGAATTGGCTCAATCATATATGAATACCTCATTCAGATTCGTAGATCCCAGGAGTGTTCATGGAAGAAAAACAATAAGCTAAAAGCAGAATGCTTATACAGTGTTTGAAGATGGGTTCAAATCTTGTTTGGAGATTCCGCTTTTGCATAAATCATACTTAATGCAAACTCATTTCCAATGCAGCCCAGACTTTTGAAAAAAGTGAAAGGCAACTTTAAGTTATAAAAAGAGCCAGGAATCTTATAAAATTATACTCCCCAGAAAGCTAATTTTAAAAGCTGTTTCAAGTGAAAAACATTTTTTTCAAACTTGTTTCCAAGTGCTTAATAAAAAGATGTATGTGAGACAAGAGTTTGAGCATCAGAAATGACACAAGCAGCGCATGCAACAGTTATGATCCAGGTTCGAATGGTATCCTTGTTAAAAAGGCTAGAGTACCTAATTACACAAATGTCAATTAAAGTAGCACCGAAGCTCAGGGACCTAGGAAGACACATTTGATATATCTGAGGTAGTTCAATACCAAATAGCCAAACCGGAAAAAAAGGCCCCATAATACACATTAAATTTTTATCATGTAATCTAGACATTTATAAACTTCCCATAACCTTGATGATCCACGAAACAATAAAACAGTAATCATGTTTCATTAGAAGCAGAAGCATCTAACTAACTTAAATTCACGATTGAAAAAAAAAAAAAATTTGCATTTGCAGCACAAAATATACAACTTACCTTCATATTCAAAATAAAGTGACCGCTTGAGACCTGATGTTGGAGTGGGGAAAATGAAATGGTTCTCAGGAACTTCTATTTCCCAGAAGCTAACACGAGATGGTTGTTGGCTGCAACTAGGTTCATCCCAGTTGACCTGATCATATAAAGCAATAGTTAAGTAGATATAACACCCCCGAATTTGGGGATAAAAGAAACAGCTTTGAAATAGAACATTATACCTGAAGTTTTTCCCAGTTTGAGTTAGGCCATCTCAATGGATCGGAATCCCTGATCCCTACAATTGTCCCCATGGATCTACACAAACAAAATGTTAACATATATAGAAACAGAAAGACATCTCCCTCTAAGTATGGGATTAGCCAAAGAACACATCTCAAGATTTGACCCTTTGAGTGATGATATGAAGTAAACCATTATTTTCTGGTGAAATATTAACACGATAGTAGAAAAAAATTGAAACAAACGACTTTGTCCATCAATTGATGCAACACAAGAAGTTTAATACATCACTTGTTTTGAATTAATATGGGAAAATCCCATCTTTTTTTTCCAGAAACACATTTGGATGCGAACTAGTAGAAACTGCTAAAGAGAAAAGCACCTGCATTTGCTTGATTCTTCTGTCATCATTCCGAATCTCATACCAACTGAAACCTGGTTCTTAAATGTAGCTTTATGGTACTTTAACAAAGGAATGACAAACTCCGAGCGGCACGCCCTGAACATATGTAAAAGATTTTGCTGTCTAGATATGCAGCTTGGTAAAATTTTCCAAGATGAAACACAGCCAACAGAAAAAGAAATATAAAAAGGCATAAAAGATATACCTAGGACTATAGAATACACTAAATGAACTTTGATTTTCTGCAGCATGAGCAGCAGCAGCAAGGACTCCAATATGCATGCTATCAGCTGACAGAACAGAGGATGCCAATGTTGTCTGCCGACGATCCACGCGCCTTACGCCCAACAATAACTGTGACTTTTCATTCCTTCCCAATTAAAAATATGCTTTGTTAGAGCAGCTGAATTATTTGATACTTAATATTCTATCTGACATCATCATGTACCACCTGCTTACCTGTGGTATATGAAATGTACATGCAGAACATATGATAGAGATAAATTTCATTATCGATTAGTTTCCATATAAATTATTAAGAAGTCCAAATACTATTTATTTATTTTGAAGAAAAAATTAATGTCAAGAAAAATATTTACCATTGTGTCCTTCAATAGAAAATTAATGTGAAAAATACTGGACATAAACCATTGCTTTAAAGGTGCATCTGAAGCACATGGTTCTTAGCCACAACTTCTAGCACTGGATAACTTTTGTGGTTCATATATCAAGGTCTCATCATCTTTGCATTAATCGCAGTTTAATCGTGATGAAATAATTGCAATTTATGTTAACATAGATCGCAGAAAGACATTGTTGTGGGAAAGAAGGGGAACACATAACTCAGTTTTAAACCTAAAACCATTCTTTAAATGGCACCTTCCATGATTTTTCCAAGTAAAAAAAATAAAATAAAATCCAATAATAGAGACAGAGAGATGGGCGGAGAGACATAGTATAACTTATAATACCTGACAAACAACACTGAATCCCCAGCTTTAAGATGCTTTGCACCCACAAATGTGCTCCAACCAGTCGTCAAAAGATGTCTCTTTGGCTGTCCTGAACCAAAACAACCCACAGATAAATTAAACCAACATGTACAAAGATCAAGATGCATACATTTGACTAAATCAAAACAGTAAATATCCTTTGCAAGAAAAATAAGTAAGTCCCAAATATAAAATTAAATAAAACTTGAGATGAAACCATATCATAAAAAACACAAATGAAAAGGAATTCCCACCACGATAGATGTGCCGAAATGTCCAGCAGTTATCGTGCAAGTCATGAACAATGAGCTCTTGGGTTGGAGGTTGAGTTGAATAATCCTGGAGTAGAAAAATTCTCATAAATTCCCTAAAATTGAAAATCACATAAGGAATCCCATGCTATGAACAGAGGTACATAATCCGGACCACATTATTCACACATACTTCTTAAAACTTCAGTGTCTCACCAAAGGGGGGAATAGCTTTTCGGCTGCACTACGAGGCACTGAGAAGCCACCATGTGCACTCGTATCACTTGCAGTCAAGGTCTTGCAAAAGTATTCCTTTGGTTGCTTGTTTTGCGTTGATCCAAAACATTGCATGGTAAACACGTCTTTCTCCTAATAGAAGAAATGTGGCAATATGGTCACATTCAACTAAACAACAACAAGAAAAAATTTATGAGTTCAAACCTCATAAATTACATATACATATCCATGTGACCAAATATAATCCATATGTGTTCATTCATTTAATCATTACAGAAAGATAACAGTTGAAAGGGAATCAGACTGCACAACCGAGCAAATTGACGAACATGAACCTTATCCTAAATGGTTCACATTTGGCTTTACACCACCAAAAATTGTCCATCGGGGTATAAAAAAATTGTTGGAAAACAAAATATATGTGGGACAATCAACAATGAGTTCCAGTGATTGTAAAATCTCTTCTTTCTGCGCCTTCTTTGTAACATAACCAAGATAGAAGTCAAACTGGTTTCTTCTCTTCCTAAAATTTGATCATAAATTGGTGTAAACATCCCAATATGATGTGAGTGTGGCATCCTCAGCACATATCGGGTACTACTCAGATTCCTGATTCAGCAGAAAATATAGATAGGACAATATAAGAATATCTAGTGCAATAGATTCTCCATGTAACTTACTAACTTGAAAGATAATTGTTGGAATCTGCAAGACCAACTATCCTTTATTTAACAATGCCAGAAGGTCTCACAGAAAATATTTACCGCCACTATCACAAATATGAATATTTATCCAATCAAACAAATATTTAAAAAGATAATAACTATGAATAAAAAACTTACAGAGTTCACTGGCTGAAGTATCATCTGCGCGTAGATCTCATCTGTGTCCTTGTCAACCTGAAAGTCCATTATCATAAAATCTTCTTCATATCATAAATAACACAAACCAATGACAACATCAAATCTTTAGTAGTGAACATACATGTAGCGTGACATTGTGAGCCTGGCACATCAATTGAGATGGCAAATTTGGATAATTAGGAACAATCAAGTTTTCTGATTTCCCCGTCATAGCCACCACCTGTTCAAACAAGTGGTACTAGAATCTTCATAATAATTCATTCACAGTTTATCCTTCAAACCATTATTTAGTAGTATGGGTTGATGAGACCAGCTTCTGAAAATGGTGGAATACCTGCCCAATGTGTCCTTGAGGAAAATAATAGACCAATGAACCAGGATTGGGCAACGTAACAAGAGGCCCCGCGCAAGCGTGCCAAAGCTCGGAATTTATCGCTTTCATTGCTCCGTATAAGTGTTCTTACAAGTGAAAAAGCATACTCAAATTACTTAACCTTCGTTTTGTAAGATAACAAAAAACTAAACAGTGATTCAATAATGAACAACTAAAGAAGCCATGGGCCTAAAACATCACAATTCACAAGCAAGATAACACTCATTATGCTTTACTTTACCCCCAATTTTTAAATGATGACAACTCTACTTTGCATAAATTATTTGTGTTGAAACTACGTGAGAGACGATGTGTGAGATATGATAGATTTGATATGTTTTTGATATATGTGTGAGAATATTAAATAAGAATTTTTTTAAAAAAAATGATATGTGATTTTATTAGTATCTATTGAAACAGATAAACCCTCAAAATAGTTATCAGGCTCTGTGCTAACTTATCCAAACATAATCAAGATTTAATCTTACAAAACATTTCTTTGTCTATTCCCCCTTATTCTCAAGTTATTCCACAACCCAAACGGATGATTAGGAGACATATTACCTGACTGAGAGTGAAGGTCCCCAAGAACCATAGGAGTGTCTCCAACAACAGACATGTTTATCCACCAAGCTATTGATACGATTAAACAGGTCTTCAACTTGAATGAGAAACACCCACCTGAAGAAAGACCCCAAACTTCATCAGAAACACAAAAAAAAATCCCAACTTTAACAAACTAATTGAGAGAGGGAGAGGGTACATCAAAAACCCATATCCAATACCTCTTCAGAAACACCAAAAAACCAACCAAAACAACACTCAAAAACACTTCGCATACAGTGAAGAAATCGAAAGTGGGGGAGCTTTTGGTCCCCTCACAATCAGACGAGTAAGAGAAAGCGAGCACGCGCGGTGTATGAGTGGTCGTGTTGTTCTTTCAGCTTTTTTTTTCTTCTCTTCTCTTTCACTCTTTTGTGTTAAATAAAAGCGCTTATGAAGTCAGGTCAGGGCAGGCTCTGTTTTGGTCTCGTCAGGTCTTTCTTTCAGACTGACGTTTCATGCACAAAAACGAAACAAAAAACGAGCGAAAGAAAATGTTTGGGAGAGGGAGTGAGAGAGAGCGATCGCGTGTTGATTTTGATTTGTTTTTGACCGTTCGGGGCGAAGGAGTGGTGGTCGCGTGGGGTTCACGTTAAGGTGGATGACACGTGGCGGGTTCTGGAGTTAGGAGGGTGTGATACGAGATAGAACGAGATTTACAAGAATAATGTTTTTTATTTATTTATTTATTTTTAAGTTTGTGTACCTGTATTTTTCATTAGATTCGTCATTTAATAACTAATACATCGTGGTCACGTATAACTGAAAATACATTTGAAAAATAAAATTTTGAATAAAGTGATTTAAATAGACTTGATTTCTAAAAAATATATTTTTTTTGTGTTTTTTAAAATATAATTTTCTTGTATTAAAAGCTGTAAGTAACATTTTATAATGCGTTTGACAATACTTTTGTAGTTTCTTGTTTAATTAAAAGTGGAATCATATTCTTTAAGTGATATCAAACGGGCTATACGTGAGTGGAGCTAGTCAGAATAGTTGTTAAAGAGAGAAGACTGTAATGCGTTATAGATTATCCGAATCTGATTTGGATTTGATCTACTTTGATTTCTCTTACGTAGCGTTTAGAAACATATTTAAAAAAATATTTTGAATAAGATGATTTAAATAGACTTGATTTCTGTAAAACACATTTCTGCGCTTTTTAAAAAATAATATTTTTGCATAAAAAACTGTAAGTAATTTTTTAATTAAATATATTTTTTTAAACATATTTAGTAACATATTTAAATTTTATGCTTAATTAAAAAATAGAATCACCTACCGTTCGTCAGACCCTATTATCAAAAGATGCTAGTTTATTAATCAAAACTCAATTCATAAATTACAAAAAATAATGTTAGGCCGGTCTTAGGCACACATGTACAGTAAGTACAGTTCATCTGATTTTTTTAAATAATAATTTTATCTAATAAAATATATATATATATATGGGATGCGATTACGTGCGGTTTACGGTCGGTGCGGTGCGCATCACGGGCCTGATCACGGGTCCATCGTTCGGACGGTCGGGTGCGATTCACGTCGACCGTTGGATGCGATGGACCCGTGATCGGACGATCCACGTCGCAAACCGCACCGACCGCAAACCGCACCTATCGTCGACATATATATATATATATATATATATATATATATATATATATATATATTGATTAAGAATATATATCATTAATTCATTATATGTAAAAGAATGGAATATATTCATTTTTAATAAATATAATAAAAAAATAACTACATATCAATTGTTCGGCTACTGCATCTGCATGCAATAGTGAAATTTTTTTTCTCTTGGTTGTTTTAAAACGGGGATAATGTCGAAACCGGGACAATTTTATTCATAAAAAATGATATGTCCAGCCTCATTTGTAGTTCACATCATAATTTATTTTTTAAAAAATCATTCACTTTTTTATTGAAGTAATTGTTGTTATATGAAATGAAGTATATACTGAGATACAATAAAAGAAATTCATTTTTAAAAAACAAAAATTATCATAAACTATATTAAAACTTCATATATCGTGATAACATAGTATAATATATGAAATTGTAAACAGGAATAAAAAGCGTACTGAGTGTATCAGCCTTTATCTAACATACATTCTAATGTACCACCGCGAAAATTCGCCCATCCACCCACGTTAACGCCGAAGATCAACGCGAAACAGCAATGGGTCTTTTTCAGATAGTCCCCCAGGTTTTGGGATTTTTACCAAAGAACCCATTCACGTGTTATAAAGAAGTCCCTTATATTTATAATTAGGTCCCTAACAAAAATGACATTTTGTCTTTTCCTGGGCTTTATGTAGATCCACCCCCATATTCTACCAGTTTCACAACTAGACCCTATCTGTGTTATAAACAGGTCCCTAATCCAAATTCTAAGATTTACAAGCACGTCCCTAATCTCAAAACATGATTTTTTGGACTTCAAATTTCATAAAACTTCATTCAAATATTTTTCAAACCATTAAAATACAAATAAAATTATAAAATATAAATATTTTAATCACACTAATAAATAAACCCATTAAGATACCCATAAAATTATAAAATATAAATATTTTATTAACCTAATCTTAAAGCACCAATTTTTGGATTTCAAATTTCATTAAACTTCATTCATATATTTTTCAGACCATTAAGATACCCATAACATTATAAAATATAAATATTTTAATCACATTAATAAATAAAACCCATTAAGATACCCATAAAATGATAAAATATAAGTATTTTAGTCATATTAATAAATACAAAATTACAAATTGATGAATGTCTTGTTTTTAAATTTAAAACTTGTTCTGTTTCTTTCTTTTTTAATTGATTTTGGATCTATATGTATCAAAAATTTTTAGATTTGAAAATAAGTATTTTTTTAGTTTTTTTATGGCAGTGTTTTTTTATATATTAGTAATATATGATGGATTCCATAAATGTAAATTTTTTTTGTCAAATCACGTAAGTTTTTCATCTCATATAATTATGATTTTGCTTTCATTTTTTCTATTTTTGATTTGTCACAGAGTAATCTTCAATGTATAACAAATTTATTAGTTTATCGTGTTTATCTGTTTATTGTTATCTTGTTTAATATTTTATTTTGAATTATTAACAATGATCGTTTGTTCTATTCATTTTTATTTATTAAAAAAATTATATTTATTCAATTCTTTTTCTTGGTGTTGTTTGTTGGTATCTTGTTTAATATTTTATTTTAAATTATTAACAATGATAATTTGTTCCATTCATTTTTATTTATTAAAAAATTATATTTATTCAATTCTTTTTCTTAGTATTGTTTGATCAAATGATTGACTCGTTTACATGTAATCTTGTTGGATGAAGGCTTAATTTTAATCTAATATTCTTACAATAGCTCACAATTTTTGGAACCGACAATGTTTCTTATATTCTTATTAAGTTACTGTTATTTTTTATGTTGAAAAGTTAATACTATTTATTTATAAATATGATTGTTATTAAGAAAGATGCGTGCCTTTGACTAGTTTGATTGATACGCCAACAGATGGACCAAGAAACAACACAAGAAGATTTTGTCAGAATAGCATAAAGTATTGTTGGGATATCAGGGGACACGTGTGTCCCTTTGTTTTGTTTCGTCCCGTTTTCACGACGTCCATGAAAAAAAATTGGATATCCCTGTTTTTTAAAATGATTTTTTTTAGTACAGGGTAGTCAAATTTTATTTTAATGAAATGTAAAAAAATTTGACTGAATGAGATGAAAAGATAAGAAAAAATATATATGTAATGTAAGATAAAGAGAGGAAAGGGAAGTCACGCACGTCAGATGACCTGATAGCAGCCCCATCGCACAACAACGATCCCAGAAGGGAAGAGGGTTCAGGTAGAAAAGGCTTCCCCTCCAAGGACCTTCGCTACTCGATGATGAGGAATGCATGCATGTACACCAATTCTTGATACATTGACGCGTCATCTCCCACATGTTTTTTTAAATGATATAATGACTAAACTTTTTTTATATTTTACAAACACAATTTTTAAAAAATAAAAAAATATGTATTTCTAAGATCAATTTTTAGAAGAAAAAAATTGTTTTCTATGAATCATACGCACCAAATCAATCAAACAGGAGAAAAGCTTACCAATGGTTGTATGTATTCATGAGGTGGCTTAATGTTTATTTTCGAAATCGAGTAACAATGTCTTTCCTTAGCAGCCGGGCTTAAGAATTGTTTTTTTTTTTTTAACTTGACCCAAGATAAACTTTTAAAACAGGGCTTTAACCCCCTGTATGAGATGTGACATTGAGTTATTCGCTTCTGATAGTTATATTAGATAAATAGCAATCCGGATTGAATAAGCAACTTTTTGTTTGGTTGTCTTTTCTGTTATTCTCATTGGAAAATGTAAAAATGACTTTTTTGTTATTTGGTTAACTTGGATAAAGTGATAATAAATAGTTGATAAGGGATGAATAAGGGTTTATGGTTTTTTTTAAATGATAACTATACCCCTGGGAATAGTGTGAGAGATGTGTGATTGATTTGATAGATGTGACAGTTTTTGAAATCTGTGTGAGACTGTTAGGTGAGATAAAGTTTTTAAAATGACAAAGAATGATATTTTTATCAATTGGCATAAATGAACCTTGATAAGCAATTCCAATATTTCCTTAGAATAGTTATCAAGTTTTATCCTAGCTTATCCGACATAACTATCGGAGTTTATTCTATCAAAACAAACACCTTTTTTGAGTTATTCTCATGTATTATTCATTATTCTTGTCTTATGTTCCACGCCATATAGGGGAAAAGATTAAAAAAAAAAAACAAAATAGCACTCTCAAAATTGATACCACCATATCAAATTAGGTGTGACCTATTAAAAACCGTAACATTTTAGCCTGGCTCAGACATTTTCTCATTAGAAACCTTACACCTATAAAATGGGACTGTAAAACAATAAAACAAAACCCTAAAACACCACCTTATTTATAAAAAAAACTTGGGACAGCCATACATGAACACTTAGCACACTCGCCGATCACCTACTCATTGATGGACGGACGGAGTGTCAATTGTCGCCAGTCACGTTGCCGATCTCTTTTTCCTACCCTGTTTCAGATATCTGATCATGGATTTAGTTTTGATTTTTTTTCTTCATCACCCACTGTGTATTCAAATATAATTTAATATATAATTGTAAGGATGAAAGTGGGTCCCATCTAGAGAGTGTTTTAGGAAGGTGGGGTGGGTCTGCAATTGATTAGTTGTTTAATTTTTTTTGTATTTATATTTATAAAAAATTTATTCTACAGATTGTGTCATTTGTTCAATAAATTAAAATTTTTAAAAAATATCAACTACAGAACAAGATTTTTTTCGTATCGAAAGAAAATTGTGATGCTAAGCAAAGTCATGTTGATTTGAACAATCTTCTTTTCAGATCCAGGGCTAAGAATTTTTTTTCAATATATGATAAAAGTATATTTTTAAGAATTTTGTAAAATTTATTTATTTTTAATGACCCTATCTATGAAAATTCCTGGAGCCGCCACTGCTCCTATATTATTATTAAATAAATTTTTATGTAACAACTACATTATAAAACGCCTACTTAAAACTTAAAAAGCAACAAAATAAAAGATCATAATAGAATGAAAAAATGTAAAAATTTGAAAATAGCTTAAAAGGAGGGTTTGAACACTAAAATTGTTCAACCATTCACTGTTAATTGCAACATCAATAAGAAATTTTGGGGGCTTTGAGATGCAGAGAGATGTAGAGAGAGAGAAAGGGAGATGACTTTGAGTTTGAGGGAGAAAACACATATAAAGAGATGGATAGATGAGTTTGGGTGTAAGAGACAGAGAGGTTGGAGAGATTTGGAAAGATGAAACTCCACCTAAAGAGAACCAAAAGGGAGACACAATGGTTAATGGCTGATGGGAGATTTTTAAGGATTTAATGGGGATACGATGGAGATGATTTTTAGTCCCGTTTGGATACAGAATAAGATTTATTCTTGGGTATTTATTTATCCGAGTATAAGTGAGTATAAATAAAAATAAAATGATTTTGTGTTTGGTTGTGTTTTGAATTATTCTCGTTGAAAATCGTAAGAATAAATGTTTTGTTGTTTGGGTAAAATGTGAATAAAGTATGGATAAGAATTTATAAAAGGTAAAAAAGTAGTGATAGTTGATTTGACATGTGATTTATAAGAGGTGGTGACAGTTGATTTGACAGTGGGCCCACTTATTCTTTGGGTGGAATAATCTAGGATAACTTTTATTCCAGGGGTTGATTGGAATCCATATATCATTTTATACTAGTTTATTATAACACACTTTATCCGGGGTTATCCGGGCTTTCCAAATGGAGCTCAAATTTTATCCGGGGTTATCCGGAGTTATCCGGGGTTTATCCGGCATTCAAACGGGGGCTTAGGGATTCAATGGGGATGTGAAACGATTTGAAAAAATTGTGTTAGGGATATGAAACGCAGGTTTTTCTAGAGATTTAGGAATATAATCTAGGTTTGGGTTTTTTTTTTTTGGGTCCAATTCTATTGGGCTTTATTGGGGGCGCTAGGCAATTTGCCTTGATAGCTTCTACCTAGGGCCACCTTTGTTAGCTGTGATATTTTTCAAATTATAGGTGTATATTCGTTTAGCCTAAATTCTATCTTTTCTCCGCTTATTCAATTATTCGAATATTACATATTTTATATTTATTTTGATTAAAACATAATCACAATATACAATACTTCTTTCTATTTTTTAAGGGATTTTTATTTTTTAAGTCCCTGTAAACATGTTTATTTAGGGATCGATCCCTCCATTCTTCATTTTTTTTCATGTCCCCATATTCAACCGCCTATTTGGTTTTTAGTCCCTCCGTCAAATGTCCGCTCATACACCTGTTAATTTGTAAAATGTTATTTATTTTTAAGTCCCTGTAAACTATCTTATTTAATAATTAGTTCGTCCTTTCTTCATATTTTACAGGGACTAATAACTAAATAACATAGTTTACAGGGACTTAACACTAAATAACATAATTTACAGAGACTTAAAAATAAAATCACATTTCACAAATTAACGGTGTATGTACGGACGTTTAACGTAGGAACTAAAAACCAAATAAACGGTTGAATATGAGGACTTAAAAAGAAATATGAAAAAGTGAGGGACCGATCCCTAAATAGGACATGTTTACAGGGACTTAAAATTAAAAATTCATCCTTTTTTAAGGGTGGCTCTATTCACACCCCCTTAATATAGTTGCACCCCCCCTCTTCTAAGCACCCCTAACCAATCTAATCTTTTTCATTTACACCCCGTTCATATATAAAGACACTTTAGGTTTTGTGTGCTCCCCCCCCCCCCCCTTTAGCCCCCGTTTGGATACAGAATAAGATTTATTCTTGGGTATTTATTTATCCGAGTATAAGTGAGTATAAATAAGGATAAAGTGATTTTGTGTTTGGTTGTGTTTTGAATTATTCTCGTTGGAAATCATAAGAATAAATGTTTTATTGTTTGGGTAAAATGTGAATAAAGTATGAATAAGAATTTATAAAAGGTAAAAAGTAATGATAGTTGATTTGACAGGTGATTTATAAGAGGTGATGACAGTTGATTTGACAGTGGGCCCACTTATTCTTTGGGTGGAATAACCTAGGATAACTTTTATTCTAGGGTTGATTGGAATCCATATACCACTTTATACCAGTTTATTCGAGCACATTTTATCCGGGGTTATCCGGAGTTATCCGGGGCTTATCCGGCATCCAAACGGGGGGTTAGGGTTTTATTACCCATCATCTTCTCCTTCTCTTCCAAAGCAGTCTGGACAAAAAAGAAAAAAAATCCCCATCTCCACCTCCCCCTAGTGGTTGGCCCGGTTCTCTCCTCCAGCTCCGGTTCCTCTGTCATCATTCGTCGGACCTGGCTTCAATTCCTCCATCATCATCGTTGGCGCTGGTTCCAATTCCTCCATCATTGTCGTTGGCCCCGGCTTCGATTCCTCCTTTCATCTTTTATGTTTGTAGTTGATCACATATTCTCAAACTATTTGAACATTTCTTTTTAGATCTCACACATTCCCTCACTATTTGAAGAATTCTTTTTAGATCTCACAAATGGTAGATCAAACAAATACTAGAAATGGCTACATCATACATGTTTGGAATAATAAAATGCAGATAATTATCCATATTACAAATGCTAGAAATATATAACATGATGCATTCAAATTATTTCATGGTAACCGAGTTTGAGAATAGTTTGCTCATTGATCTAACTTGGTTTATACCTAGTTATTTATGTGTTTGTCTTTATTTAATTCTTAGTTTTCTATTGTTCTTAGGTTTTTTTTTCTTATACACTAAGCCTTGCCAGATTTTTTTCTTTGTCCCCTATCGTAGAAAGACTAATATGGGTGGTTGGATAAATAATGCAGGATAGGGAAAACGTAAGTCATTTTAGATTGGACATTTAACAAATAAAAGGAACTGTCAATTGAGATTGGATTAGAAAAAAATGGTTCAGAGAAGATAGATTTCACTTAAACATGCATCCATGTCTTGATCAAATTGAAATTGTGAAATGCATTCTATATTGTTGCAGTTGGAACTAGTTTTGCATGTGATTCCTTGAGTTAGTTCAAAACTTCCACTGGATACTTAATATATTCAGTTATGTATATATTATGATGGGAAAGTTAGAAATGAATTGGTATTTGTAGTGTATATATACTTTGTTAGATTGCAATGTATAATGTTTTATGATTCCGATTTAGTGTGTATCAATCAAATGAATAATGTCAATTTTGTAGTATGGCTCCTAAGAAATGTCTTCGACCTACGGTCTTTAATCGAAAGAATCGTCCGAAAGATGGTGCCTCTAGTACTCAAAATGTTGAAGATGACGCAGAGCCACAAGAGGAAGCCATACAAGGGAAGTAGTAGATGAAAAACAAGATTCAGAGATCGATAAGGCTAGTATAAATGGTCCTTTTCCAGGTGGACCAATAAACAATGACCTTCTCGTCGACTATCGACACTATGTTGCATATCGTATTTGGAACGGCAAGGTATATATATTTTTTTAAAATTTGTTAATTTTATTTATGATAATAAGAATTTCACATTCACTTGGATATGTGGTTGTACAGGAGAGGTCAGTGCTTAGATATCGGTAAATATCGATAACTTGGTGCACTTCAACTTAAAAGCACATCCACACCTCTTGGTAGATGTTGCACGCATGCGCTTTAGCGGAATACAACTACGATGTGGTCGATATTGTCCATCTCTTTCGCATCTAAGTATTACACATGGACACCGACGAGGATCCGAAAATTTTGATTTGTTGACGACGATGACACTGCCATTACTCATGTCGATTCCCTTTGCCCACTCAATCATTTCTTCGCGTCAATTAAATATCTATATGACAAAATAAGCAAGTTCAATAATAATACCTTAAGACATTATTAAAAACAACAATGATGGTGAACACTCACCATTGATGTTGTAAATATGTTCATTTGGTCGACCACTCCGATGACGTCGCAATTTGACATCATAACAATATCCTATAACAACATTTACCATTTAAATGATAATGTAAATATACAAATAAATTCATATATTTGTGAACATTGAATTCATAACATAAACTTCAAATAGTGTTCTTTTCTTCCATTGAATACCAATCTACATACAAATAAAAATAAACATGTACATATATACTTATTCACTCAAACCCTAAGAAAACCATAGCAAAACCCTAAAGAAACCCAAAGAAGAACCTGCTACCATCCCAAATCTTGTATAAACCAACAATAAAATAAACCTTACATAAAATTCATACCTCATTGTTTTGTGAAGAAGAAGACATGTCGGAACAATTCAAATATTCAACAATGTCGAGCATTCATCACCGGGTCCGACCCAAAATCGTTTGCCAAGGCTGCCACAACACCTAAGTTTCATCGGAGTCATCATCATCACCGGGTCCTCCCCGCCATCCCTTACGTGCGCCAAGGGGTGAAGAAGAAGGTCTTCAAATGTTTGTTTTTGTTGTATTATGTGAGAGGGGGGTGTAAATGTTTTATTGCCTTTTGATATGAAATGATGCGAGATATTTTTTATTATGTGGTGCAAATTATTCAAATTTAAATGGATCTTATGTTTGTGGATCTGGGTAAAAAGGGGGTGCAACTGTATTGGGGGGGGGGTTGAATAGAGCCACCCTTTTTTTAATTAGATGAGATCTAGTCAATATTGAATCCTTTAATTTTTGACATTTTATGAGTTTTCAGTGAAGTGTTGACACATGTTTGAAATGAGCATAAAAACTCACATATTAAACATATGAAATTATTATTCACTATTGAAAACAATATAGGAATACTCTTTTTTGGGTATATACAATACTCTTTTTAGGTTACACACTCTTATTTATATTACACAGCTTATTCAAGCACCTGAACCCCTCTCATATACTCCTCAACACATGATTACAATATGCAACAGGGTGCTGATGCACCAAATTCATTTTACAATCCTATTTGCAATTCCCCCTGTTATTATTATAGTGGATGTGATCACCTAACACAATATATATTTCATATCTCAATGTATATTACATTACATATAACATAAATATATATGCATTTAATGTATATGAGTATGTATTTTATTTTTATAAAAGAATACATTTCATTAACTAAATATATACGTAAAAAATTAAAACACATATGAAATGCAAATGTAACTAAAAGATGAAGTTATCATTTTCATATACATTATAATGACTAGTTTCATACATGTGCCAAATGCAAGTGAAACTATACATAGAAAGTATAACTATAATATTGATATGAATAACATGATATAAATAAAATGTTTATAGAATATTAAACCATTAGAAAAACTCATTCTATTTATCCTACAGGGTAATAAATTTGTATACCATATGATATATATTTTTATTCTATAATAAAATAATGTAATAAATATTTATTGAATTCAATTGAAATAAATTTCATGAGCATCTAATTTTGGATTATTAAATTTAAATATATTGATATTATTTACTTAATCTTAAAATATTTATGATTTGATTAAATCTTGAATAATTAGATATGATTGATTATTAAATTTATGGAAGAATAAAAATGGAAATAAAGTAATTAATATAAATAATCATGATCCCGGGCACAGCTAGGGCCAAAAGTCTTTTGCACGTGCATCCCACTGCCACGCGAACCCCTGTTAATGAAGGATTACGTCCCCTAATCAAAACGGGCAAAACTATTCCCACTACCTAACTTATCATTTCCCATACCCTAAATACGAAAATGCCATTATTTTTTTATTTTTTTTTCACCATTTCCTACTACCCAGTTCGACAGCGTCCAGTCGAATTGTTCTTCACCGGGACGACAAGGTCTTCGAACTGTCTGAATATTCGACAGAGGCCCAGTCGAAGTG
Organism: Acorus calamus; assembly: GCA_030737845.1. NCBI lineage: Eukaryota > Viridiplantae > Streptophyta > Magnoliopsida > Acorales > Acoraceae > Acorus > Acorus calamus. The sequence continues at coordinate 5,713,450 of CM060872.1, read as the reverse complement.
TGTTTCATAGGACGACAGAGATCCGTGATCTGTTGAGCAAGTGTCGACACGGATGTTCGAACCCTTCAAAACAAATCTTTCTTTAGAATCAATCACTTATACAATCATTTAAGTCCTTTGAAAAACAAAAAATGTTATTAAGTTATTTAGTCTTTTTGAAAATCATATATATATATATATATATAATATATATATATATATATATATATATATATATATATATAAGTATAAGAAACAAAAATATCAAAAAATAGTTATTTAGATCAAATAAAAGTAAACATTTCTTAAGACAAAAAACATTATTTTCTTTTCTAAACAAGTGGAGTCTTTTCTAAATAGACTCCATTTGTTTAGAAAAGAAAATAATGTTTTTTTCTATATGAAATGCCTACTGTTTATTTGGTTCAAATAACTTTTTTTTTGATATTTTTATTTTTTAGACTTAAATAAATATATATGTGAATGATTTTCAAAAAGACTTAAATAACTTAAATGACATTTTATTTTTCATAAGAACTTAAATGATTGTATAAGTGATTGATTCTTAGAAGAAAGTTGTTGTTTTGAAGGGTTCGACACATCCATGTCAACATTTGCTCAGACAGATCGACGGATCTCTGTCGTCCTAGTGAAACACACTTCGACTGAGCCTCGGTCGACACTTATTCAGACAGTTCGACAGACCTCTGTCGTCCCGATGAAGAACACTTCGACTGGACGCTGTCGAACTGGGTAGTGGGAAAGGGTGACAAAAAAAAAAAAATGGCATTTTCGTAATTTAGGGTAGTGGGGAAATTAAGTCGGGTAGTGGGTCTATCGGTGCCCAATCAAAACATTAACAAAACGCATCAAAACATCACATGATTTGTGCGCCCAAGAAAACCTATATATATTCTCCCCTCCCAAATCCCTGAAATCCGCCCTCTAAAAAGATCCAATCTTTGGCGATCCCGATCATCGATGGAGTCGGAAGAGACGCCGCCGGTGGTCGACAACCGGTGCATGAAAAACAACGGCGGCAGATCGTGGCGTTGCAAGAACCACCGCATGCCCGGCAAGTGCCTCTGCCAGAAGCACTACCTCTCCATCGTCCGCTACCAGGGCCGAAACCTCCCTCTGCCTCCCCCACCGTCCGATCAAGGCCCCCAGACGCCAGACGAAAGCGCCTCCGTCGACGTCCCCGGTTGCCCCCCGGACGAGCAGCGGTGCGTCAAGACCAACGGAGGCAAGTACTGGCGGTGCAAGAACGACCGCCTCCCCGGGAAGAGCTTCTGTGGGAGGCATTCCTTCCGCCGCAGTCGGCCGATGACGACGGCGGCTTTGGTGGGTAGGGTTTCTGTGAAGGTGGGGACGGACGAGGGGGACGCGGTGATCGTGCCGGAGGCTGATTGGACGGGGGAGGGTGGAGATGGAGGTGGAGGAGGGGAAGGTTCTGGTTTGCAGAGGGTGGAGAAGCTTAGGGTTTCCAGGAAGAGGAAGGTTTCCGAGGGTTCCGATTCTCCGGCACCGCAGAAGGGGAGGTCGAAGCTTAGGGTTTCGAGGAAGAAGGCGATGGAAGATGTAGATGGGGTGCTTGATCCTGAGATGGGCGGCCCAGAAGTGCTTAGGGTTTCGGTCGATGAAGTCAATGAAGCAAGCTTGAGCATCGCGGATGGAGACTTTGGATCGGAGGTGATGGAGGATGGAATGAGCGACGCGATTCATCTTGATGGTTTGGAGGGGGTTAGGGTTTTAGAAGGGACGATGCATGACCCGTATGGTTCAACTGTCCTGGTTGATGAAGGAGACTGCAGTGTTGGGAGATTCGATGATGCGCTTGATTTCGAGATGACGGTGATTTACTTTTTTTCCTCTTATCAATAAATAATCTGGATGTTTGTAGAATTGATTATGTGTAATAACCAAACTAACAAAAAATTGTGTCCTTTCAGTGAAAAATGCTGACATTGCTACTGAAAAAAACCCTTTTCTGATAAATGGTTGCTTTTGCATTAGCACTTGTTTTACATAATGGATGTTGTGTCAATTCTGATATATTCCATCCAGTGTTTTCACTTGTGAGTTCATTAATTTCAATGGGCGTCCTTTTCCCTATGATATCCACGGCCAGTGTTAGCATTCTCTTGAAATATGAATGTGCTCTAAGGTGTTTAGTCATTCTCTATTGAAGCATTGCTTTCATTTCGTTTGGATGGTCTTTTCTCCCAAATTTGTCTAGCAAAAGAAGTAAAGCTATACTTCCAGTCTACCACCAACACCAACAGGTTGCTGGTGTGCCCTTTCTCATTATCCCACAGCGAATTGCTTGTTCTTGCCAATGTGCTCTCTGCCTCTCTGGAAGTAACGTGTATTGCATATTGAGGCAATATGCTCTCTGCAAATAATGACCATTCCACCATTGCATTTGACTGTCTCCAAGTGAGATCTGCCCAAGATGAAAGGGGTCCAAGGCTACTTTAGTCTTGTTTTGTTTTGATGATGTTATATTTTTTTTCCTTCTGCTAGGCAATGGGGAAATCCCTCATCTCTTTTTTTTTTTGAGGAGCATATTTATATTTGATGATGACATATTGTCCCATCTTATTAATAAAAAAAAGCTTGCACCTCTTAGTAGCTTTCAAAATTTAAAAATCATTAATGCATTTTCACTCAAAAAAAAAAAAAAAATTTATACATGAGATGACATCCGTTTTCTGCAACATGTTAACCTGTTGGGGCCTTTCCTCTTTCTCCTTACACATTTAACATGTATCTTCCATTGATTAATCACCTCCGTACAATTTCTTAATATTAAAATAAATTCTTCTTATAGCAAAAGACCTTATTGCTTGAGTGTTTGGGAGAAACCTTTAGATCCTTTTTGGGTTTCCCATCTTCTACATCCCATGTTTCTGCTTGGAATATCTGTGTTCCATTGGATCTCATAAACCCCTTGACTCCATCCTTCACCAAGTTGTTTCCTTTTTTATATTTTCTATGTTAAAAAAATTGTGTAGAATAGTTCTTTCAATTTTCTTGTGTATGCTAATTATTATTTCAAAAATTTGTTTTGATTAGTAGTACTCATTGAATAGAAGATGCGAATGTATCGGGTGAGGTTCGAAATACAAGTCTTGATTCGAAATTAGACATTATGTATCAAAGCAACTAGCATTATGTATATGCATAGGAAGTTTATAAATTTGTCAATTTGATGACAAACACTAATGGATGCTAAGATACTCTAATGACAATATTCCACATTATAGTTTCCACATAATATAGATAGTTAATCTGAAGTCATCTGAGAAACTTGATGGTACTTCATGAAGCCAGACATTAGAATGCAACTTCATCCTTTCCCAAGAATCCAACTTGTATCTATTCCAGCCTCAATGTAATCACCCTAACCACTTCCAGACATTTAAGTGTTTCGAATAATCTGAAGTACAAACTGTTCTGGGCATTCACATTGGATAAGTTATTTATATGTAATTTTGAAAAATATGAAGTTCAAACTATCTGCATTTTTGGAAAATCATGCTGTAAGAAACAGCCAAAGTGATATAATGTAGATGCCATGAACTATGATACAAAGACAAGAATGTTTATAAAAATGAGGTGTGATGCAAGACAAAACTTTTGTATTCTGTTAATACCCACCCCTCCATAAAAGTTTCATTTAAATCTCATCAAGCATAATCTTTTTAAAAGGAAAGGGGAGATCACCCCTTTTATTCCATTAAGAAAACAATGGTGTACTCCTACATGTAGGGTGTTGTGAAGGCCTTTCCTTGAAAGAGTGCAAAAAATAACCAAAACCAGATTAGCCACATACACCTCCCCTATGGTCCACGTCACCAACCTTTTTCTTCAAAAAAAAAAGGTCCATGCCACCTGAAACACCCCACTTCACATCTAGCAGTTTCAACCCCAAAGCTGATATTCCCCCTTTCCAAGATTGTTTTGATGACATTCCATGTGTTTTCAAGTTTGATCATCTTCTATTCAATAGGACCAACAATCTGCATGGCTGATAAGTTGGGAAAATCTTTTTATTTGGATTCATCCCCCATCTTTAATCTTATAAATTACACCCATGACCCATGTCTGCTCAGCATTTATAATTGAAATGTTCCTTGCCAGACCAAGCACTATTTTATATAGAAAAGGTGGGAGTCTACCACCAAGGATTTTATTGACCCATTTTCTGTGGAAGCATTATTGAAGACAAAAATATTAGCTCTGACTTACCAAAAAATAAATGCTCTGGGTGATTTTAGCTGCCTAGGGTTATCAGTTCACCCCACTGACTGGAATTTTTCCATTGCACCTCTCTGATTCTCTGATTGTTCCGACATTCCCCCCTTGTAGTCTAATGCCTATGTCTTCCATATGCAAATCTTTACTTGATGACCACCTTCACCATGATTCCAGAATTTTCTAAAAAAACACACTGGGGCATTAATTCCATTTTCCCACATCACAGTAAATGAGAGGGTTGAGACATTTGTAGAAGTGCCTTATCACATGGCAATGCAAGCAAACGACATACTTTTGATCCATCCTTCTCTTGTTACACCAAGCTTACTTAGTCTCCATCAATTAACATCCAAACTTGTATGTCGTTGTTTCATTTATTGTTTGTGGAAACATTTTATCTCCCATCTTTCTGTGCAAGTAAGGCTTTTTGTGGAAACATTTTATCTCTCATCTTTCTGTGTAAGTAAGGCTTTTATGTTCCCTCCTGTAGGAGTTTAACTAATTGTTAATTAAATTATAGGTGGTGATTCTCCACCTTTTGTCCAAAAAAGTCCGAACATCAACTAACACCAACGTGGTATATGATGCAGGCACCACCAATTGAGACCACAATGGCATGCCGGACTCGACACTCCAAAAGTATACCCATCAAAGCAGTTCAACAGCTACACCAGCCTTAACTCCATGTGTGTCATCTACCTCCCTCGATCCTGGAGACTCGCTGATTTAGATCCTCAGTTTCAATGACACTAACCCAACTTTAGTGGACCTGAAGGTGATTTATTTACTTATTATTTGCCAAAGGAAATTTACTTTCGTTTTGGAAGATTTTATGGTTGTGCTACCAATATAACCCTTCAGTCATGTACCTTGATGCAGGTTTGATGTTAGTTGTATTGTCCGCACATCTTCTTCTTTCTGAAGTTAAGTTATCAGGGGGATACAACTCAAATGTTTGTTGGAGGATTTGAAGAAGCCCAAAGGCAAAAATAGTGGATTAATTATCAGGAACAGGTTGGCTATAGTAGATGGTGATTTTTTAATTCTTGAACGTGAAATATAAAGATATTTGAAAGGCTAGGCTATTAGAACTCTGTTCAAATACTTTTGTATTGATGATTTACAGAGAGCTTGACAATGTTTTTAGCTTGAGAGGAAAGTCACCCGTGACATTGCAACTTGTAACATTACATTTCTTAATGTTTATGTTTACAGCAATTAGTTTCATCTTGCCTTCATTTTTTCAGTATATGTTTTGTTATCGAATTTTCGGTGTCGATTCATCGTAGAATTGTGCGCTGTGTGATGATTTGTATTGTTTCTTGAACTCTTTTTTTTCCGCCTAATCGTGGTTATGAATTATTGCGGTGGATTTGCTATACATGCAAGGCAGAATATTGTCCATAATGTGACACTGTTTCTTGTAGATTTCATATTTTGATACATGTCCCCTTCACCAAGACCCATTTGGAATCAATCATAAGATACATTCTATTTTGCATAATCGATTCTCCAAAAAAGTTGGATCCAAACCACATAATACATTCTCCTGTTTTTTGTATAAGTACTAGCTATGGTTGTGTTATATCAAATAGAGACCAAATATCATAGAAATGCTTGCAACATAGCAAACGATGTGTCACTGTCTCGATCTATTTGGGTAGAGAAGTAGGAGTATCTTTGATGAGGTTTCCCTTCTTGGCCAATCTGTGTGTGTTGTAGTGAAACTAAGGTAGTGTTTGGGAACTAGTTTGGAACTTTTTTTTTTTTACTTTACAGGTTTTACGATTAGCTTTTTAGGAGGTTTAATTATTGCTTACATTATGGAAAAATTTTTTTTAACTAAAATTTGCTTGGGGAGTGTACCAGAACTAAGTTTGGATAAAATATGATTCATGTTATATAAGATGATCTTATTCTTTTATAATTTATAAAGCATGGTGGGAGTTGTGGAGAGTTTAGGACAACGGATTTGAAAGAATGCAAATGCAGTGTTTGTAGAACTATTATTTACATTCCAAAGAGCGTATGCAGGGATAGTCCCACATACATATAGCACATAATTTTCATATTTTTCACCTAATGATCGTGCAATACATCATAAAACTATATACATTTTTTATATAAAAAAATACATCTTATTAAATACCTCATTAAATGAGATTCACTATTATTATAAATTCAATCCATTATTCTTTCCACCACTGTCCCGCAACATTATTCTTTCCAAAAACACCATAACTACCAATCCAAAAAAATTAAAAATAAAAATTGCAGACTGAAATAGTTGTTGACAAGGCATGTATATATTGCCTGGCGTTTGCATTGTTCAAATATACCTGTGTTCCATGTATCAATTGCATAATCATTTCATGACCACATCTAAGAATGCCCCCCTCACCTGGAAAAATCATGCCTACAAGCATCATCCAAAACAATTGAAGAGCTGCAATGCATAATCAAACTTAAACTCCATAACATAAAAAACACTTCGTTCCTCAGTGGGAACCACTTCAGGAAATTTGACAATCTTACTACAAAACTCAGGCAGATAAAATAAGTCCATATGACAGGAAAGCCAAAAAAGGCAAACTAACAGATATTGAATGCGCAGACCAAAATAAATACTCATTAAGATCACTTCTCGGTCTTGGAGGCGGTGGCAGCAGCTTGGCCACGGAGACGACCGGTCCTCCTTGCAGCAATGAGACCCACCTTTTGCCCAGGAGGTGCGTCGCGGCGCACGGTACTGGCGTGACCAATGTGCTGGTGGTTTCCTCCTCCGTGGGGATGCTCCACGGGATTCATGGCCACACCACGGACCTTCGGCCAGCAGTTCCTCTTCACCCTGTACTTGTGGTATGCATTACCTGCCTTCAACATAGGCTTCTCAGTTCTACCTCCACCTGCGACCTGCCCAATCATCGCCCTGCACCCGCTTGGTACTACTTTCTTGGCACCTGATGGGAGCTTGATTCTAAGGGAAACATGGTATGAAAAAAACTATATTAGATGATAGAAGAAATACACCACCTTCATATATATTTGAACATGTCAAGCAAGATGGATATTGGAGAATAACACAGAGCCAGATAGGACCAACATGGTTCCACATCCACTTGGAATCGTACATGGAACAGAAATGAAAGCATTTCAAATGATTTCCATGAGCATTCTCACGGTAGGGTTACTTTAAAATGAGTGCAGAGCAATCAATGGGTCATTACAAGTTGCAGGCAATTGCATAAGATTACAGACAGAGGAATCTATTGATTTAGTTATCTGTTTGCAAACTACATGCATAAGATGATCTGCATTCGGAAGAAAGATCTTCAAGGCTCATGGTTTATTGTCCAACATTCTACGTAAAAAAAAACTAGTATTTTTACCTAGACAAGAAGATTTATTGCATTACATATAAATTTGCCTCTTGGAGTCCAGTGAATTGCACATTTGTTTTTCTCATGATATGTCACAAACCCAATAATCAGATATATACATGACAATGAGATGCTAGATGTACACATCAATCGTACACAATTTAACTTGAGGGCAATTCTGTTTGAATGGCTTTGTAAACCCTTTTAATAACAAGCTATAGTCATAGAGAAAATTCTAAAATAAGAATACATACTGCATGCGAAGCACACAATCAACATAACAAATAAACACATGAAATGCTCTTAAATTTTAAAAATTACATTTAATCCACAAGACAACCTTAAACATCTCATCCTTGAAGTTCTGTTTGAATATTATCAATTCATACACCAATGCCAATCAATCTCATAGGCAGGAAAGAAAAATTGGGGCAACACATAATTTACCAATTTTATCATGACCCAAATAGAAGTCCGCAAATTATCACCAAGTTAAATCTCAATAACAACAAAAACCCACAACCAATCCAGCTCAATTACATCACTAAGGGAATTTCATATAAAAAAACCAGTAATCTATGATTTTTCAGAAATAGTAAAAGCTAGATAAGCAACAAGTCATGAAAAACGACCCACCATATAAGACTTGCATAAACATCAAACAAATATTACAGAACAAAAGAAAGCAATACACATGATTTCCATGAATCCAATTCAACTAGGTCAGTTTATTTAACATATAAACAATTTTTTTTAAAAAAAAGCTAAAATCTTTCATGCAACACTCCAAAAGCACCGTAATCATGGGTTATCCACGGAGACCAAGGACCTATAAGAACCTAAACACCAGGTATAAAAAACATTAAGAATAACTACACAAATGCACATATATATGTATCGATCAGGAACTTCAATCAATCAATAAAGCTCCTAAAACATACACCAATTGTTCCTAAAACAAACAAGATTCCATCGAAACCCTAGATCCAGATCCAAAACAACAAATCAATGAAGAAACCGAGTCACCGATCGATCGATGGAGAGAGAGAGAGACCTGGTGGTGTCGTTGTCGGGGTTGTGAGAGATAACAATCGCGTAATCCCCGGAGCACCTGGCGAGGGACCCACGGTCACCGACGTGGTGCTCGACGTTGCAGACGACGGCCCCCTCGGGGAGCGACCTGAGCGGCAGAACGTTTCCGACGACGAGGTTGGCCTTCTTGCCGCAGTAGACGAACTGACCGGTGTACATCCCCTCGGCGGCGACGAATAGCTCCTTCTGGTGCCTGTACCGGAAGGGGTGGCGGAAGGTGACCCTGGCGAGGGGGGCACCTCGGCCGGGGTCGTGGATGATCTCCGTGACGACCCCCTTCAGGTAGCCGTTCCGTTCGCCGAAGTCGAGGGAGCGGAACCTCGCCGGGCCCTTCCGGTGGTGGGTGTGGGACCGGAAGACCGATCCGGCTCCCTTCCTCTGCGCGCGGATGACCCTACCCATCTCTCTCTCTCTCTCTCTCTCTCTCTCTCTCTGAGATCTCTCTCTGTGTTTTGGCCGCCGCGAAATGGAGAGCTTTTTATGGTTTTTGTAGGGGTTGTTTTATTTAGGGTTTGAAGGGGCTTTATTGGTATTTCGGCTGCCGAAGGAGTTGCCCTTGGGGAAGAGTGGGCTTTGATTAAGTGGGTTGGGCCTGTATTTTGTGATCACTGTTGTGATAGAATGATAAGTCCAATTTTGTTTGCAGTCTTGAATACTGTTTTTTATTAAAAAGTAATAATATGTGACTATTGAAATATGTATTGTTATAAAAATAAAATATATATTTAAATAAACTAAATTATTATTCACCCAAGTATATATTACACTAATATAATATATATTTCACTAGGAACTATTTTTAAGCTTAGATTGTAAAATGGACTCAGTGTATTAATACTCGTGATTGAAATGAGTGGGAGGGTCGCTCAATTATGAGTTGTGGGGTGGTGTTGTAGGTAGGGGTGAAACTTTGGATCGCGTTGAAACCCCCTCATCGAATGAGGTTTTAAACATTAGATCCAACTCGAATTTGAACTCGAGCGAGCTTGAATCCAAGTCTGGTTGGATTTATATTAATGGGCCAGTTTACACGGATGTTCAACTCAAGCCTCAACATGTTATTTTGAAGGGGGCGGATATTAGCACCCCACATGTTAAGAATCCCACCCTCGTATAAAGTTATAAAAATTTGTTGTTAAAACCTACAAACCCACCCACTCACGTCGATCAAGATCTTCCACCTCAGCTGTCCATCCCCTGATCCCCAAAACCAAACCAACTCATCGGACGACCATCCGCACCTTCCTCTATGAGGACTTCTGTAGATACCCCGATTTTGATCGTCCAACAAGATGAAAATACTTCAAGTAACACTTAGGATTAAACTATATTTGGACATTAAAAATAGAAAATAATTCTCAGAAAACCGAAACCCAAAACCCTGATCCAATACTTAGAAAAATCTGAGTCTGGCAAGGGGCGGCTAACCCTAACTAGCCGCCCCATCCCAGGCGGCTAGTTTCCCCTGGCCGACCCTAGACCGCTTCCCTGGATGGGACATGAAGCAGCATTAAATGTTGATCATTGCGGCGGGTTGTGACCTTTAGCCGCCCCATCTTGGCCGGTTCAACCCAAGTAATCGACCCAAGCCACCGCTTGTCAGAGATGAGACGTTTGACAGGTCATGATGGGGGCGGCTAACCCTAACTAGCCGCCCCATCCTGGGCCCCTCACCTGGTCTCTGACAGAAGAACAGTGAATTAATGAGAGATCTAATCAAACACACTATTACCCAAGTCATTTTATTACCCCCTAGACATTCCCCTGCCGCTTTTTTACTATAAATAGAGGAGGTCCCAAACCTTTATAACAAAATTGACATATCTCCAATCCACAATCAATCCATAATTCACAACTTAAGTTCCAATTCCATACAACCCACACCCACTACTTGAAATCCCTAGAGAGAGAGAGAGAGAGAGTCTCATTTTGTGAGAGAAAAATCCATTCCCTACACAAAAACACCCTCTCAATCCACCCTCCAAAACTCAGGTTAAACCCAGCTTAACCTCTGCCAAAACCAAACCTATTTCCTATCTAGGTTCTGCCCAAATTGACCTAGGCCGTGGACGGCTAACCCTACCTAGCCGCCCCATACCCGACGGCTCAAACCCAGTAGCCACCCCCACCTACACCCCATTTGTCCCAAGACTCCTATAGCCAAGCCTGAAGCAGAATATGAATACCTGTTTTTCATCTCTATGTACGGTATATCCGTGTCTCAGAACGGAGACCCCACAAACTCCTCCACGTAGGCGATCAAATCTGATCCAATTTTTCCTGCTTTTGAAAAAACAGGTGGCGATCACACACACACACCGGAATCCCCTTGAGCCGCTGTCGAGCGCCTCAACCGAGAACGAGACACCATCACCCTTCCGATAGACGATCCAATCGAGCCCATCAAGGCGCGCACCGGATCTGAATCCCCGAAAAACCCCCACACACGCTCGAAAACGCGGATTTTTCGACACCCGGCGAATCCCACACCGACAACCTCGAGTCCGCCACACGTGGCTTCTCCCAGGATTCCCTCCTCGACCGCGAAACCACAACTGCATCTACATAGCCATCATTGACAACGGAAAAGCTCATCTCCACCGTAAAAAAAACCTTCATCATCATCCAACAGCCCTCTCGACTCCACGTATTCCTCCACATCCTATGGCTCTAATGAGAACGAGATTGAGATCCTCTCATCCATCCTGCCGCTCTAAGAGAGGGTGCCGACTGCGACAGCGATCACCGTTGCTTCCTCTCTCTTGATCATAGGCACCTCCTTCCATGCTCTCCTATAATTTCATCTTCCAATGTGCCCACCATTGCCGTCATCATTGTTTTCCCCCGACCGCCGACACCTCCTCCCGTAAGTTTTTTAAAAAATAATTTTATAATTTTTATGGGGGTGGGATTCTGAACATATGGGGTGGTAATATATTCCCCCTATTTTAAATCTAAATTGTTCAATTTGTCTTTAACTTGAAAATTTATCACACTTTTATTCTTTCACTCCTCCATATTATCTGCAACCTACCCCTCCTTTTCATTTCAATTATCTCTATCTCAAGAACTATTGGAGGGATGCCTGAGAGTATATTTTGCAAAACACAATATAACATTTGAAAGCAGGTTTAACTCATAAAGAATGTCATGCATACAAGGAAAACAATATGGAACACTTGTGTCACTGAACATTGGGTTGGGTTGACCTCCTGTTAACATCACAAATTGGATTATGTGGTTTGCCTTGAAGTGAACCAGTATGTATAATGAGTGCTAATGAGTGCTGATACATGCAAGCTCATTTTTATACGGTCTGTTTTACAACTCATACACTATGATAATGTAGTATATATTGCACTATCATATTGTATACTACATTATCATAGTATATATTGCAGTCATTTTTTTCATTTTTTTACCTATGAAAAAAAATGCATTAATGTATCTTAGTGCATACATCATTTCATATAATAACATATACTTCAAATGATAAAGTACATAATTTTATAAAAAGAAAAAGAAAAATAGGATGACTGCAATTAGAGCTACGTTATATAATTTCCTCTCAACCTCCCCAACAACCTATTGTCCAATTGTTATAACAAATCTTATCAATAACATTTCATAAGATACTTATTTAGGTCTTTGGGGTCTTGTTAGAGGAAGACCCCTCCTCAATGGACGAGTGTTTTAAGAAAAAATGGTGAGAGCCGCAAATGGGACTGGATATCATTTTCCTAAAATAAATATAATATATTATACTCAATAAATTATACATGGATAATGTTACGTACAACTCTAATTCCAGTCTACATGTGTTTTAAATTTTTAAAAAATATTATATTTCATCTAATGAGGTTCATGTTTTTATAAAAAATAAAATATATATTCTAATGAATTACATGAATATATTTATAGAAAATATAAAAAAATTCTTTCAAAGCATATCCCTTATTAACATGAGCATATGTTCCGTTAATTTTCAATCGACGCATATAGAATTGGAATTGGAGCTGAAAATGGATTTGGATGTAACAACACGCTTTGTATATATACATCACTTCATGGGGGGCCAAAATAAGATTTGTGTAACATAGCTCAATCGTTCTGCACCTCCAACATCCACCCATTATGCATTGAGTGCTATTACACGCAGCCCCACTATCATAGTATATAACTTTTATCATAGTGTATGACACGATTTGTTTTTCATTTTTTCAACTCGAAAAAAAAAATGCTATTGTATCTCAGTATATACATTATTTTATATAACAGTATACACTTCGAAAGAAAGAGTATGATTTTAAAAAAAAAACGATATGGACTGCAATGGGGGTTGGGTGCATTTTTTCCTTATGCAAAATAGCAATTGTGAAGCAAGTGCTCAAAAGGTAACATGAAAATACAGATAAGAAGCATTAATTTACACCTGTTCCGAGAGAGCAACATAACATCTAGTCACAAGAATCTTTGAATATGCCTCCTTCGTGTTAGTGGTGTGCAACTCTCATAGCATCTAATCAGAACCAGCCCTGAATGATCCTGTATCAAAATTGTAAGAACCATGATCAGAACCATGATCAGAATGATGTAAGCTCTGAAACTTACTATGATTATGTATTTACATGTAGAATCTAATGAATAGGCTCCTTTGAGAGCATGTTAGAATGGTCCTGGAAATCTGTAAACTGATGCATTATTTTTTCTAGTTGATCTTACATAGCATTTAGAAACATGTTTTCATGATTTTGTTTTTACAATAATCAAACTTAACCTACGTGTTTCCAGACATCACAGGTGGTTCCAATTCTCTAAAAGAAGAAGAAGAAGAAGCTTTTAAGAATAATAAGTGTGAAAAATAAAGCTTTTCAAAAATCCAAGTATGCTCCTTGGAAGTCTAATTTCAAAAGCAGCTTTGAATGAATTCCTTTCCAGACGGGGTCTGAGACACTTCCTTCAATGCAAAAAAACCTTAGTGGTGGAAGATAGGAGCTCAAATGGCACAGAATATCAAAAGAGGAGGCAAGCATTCACGCACATGCAATCCAACATCTCTTACATATAATAAAACTGGCCTGCAATGATGCGTGGTCAGAATTCAAAGCATGACCAGTGATCAGCAGAATAGTTTTAAGCATCAAGGAGTGAGCAAACTAGGTTTAAATCGTGAAATCTTATGCAAAACAAAATTGACACCATATCACACACCTCCCCCCCCCCCCCCCCCACCAAAAAATAAAATAAAATAAAAATAATAACAAATAATAATACATAAATAAATGTAATTGTCGAGTTAAAGAACAACAAGAAAACAGGTAGACAGATTTAGTTTACTAAGAATCACCACCATACACTCGAAGAGTTGACATTACCTGTGAGGTGGTGAATCCAAAACCTGATGTAACATCCAAGAAGCTAATTTTGCTACTTGACATAAATAACGCCTTCATCCGAGTCATCCGCATCGAACTCTTGGTCATCTTGAGGCAGATCAAAATCATCTGATTGACCTTCATCCATGCTTTCTGAGCCTTTTTTCTCACCTTTTAGCCTATCCAATATTGCAATCACCTGCAGAACAGAAACATCAACATGTTGGGGTTCCATAGGATATATCATATATCTATCAAACAGTGAATGTGCTTGATAAAATAACATTTAATAGTCGTGAGGGATTTTGAAATGCACCCACATGGATTTGGTGGATTTTAAAATACCCTGTTAGTCACAAGGGATTACAAGCTAATACTTTTTTGATATCACGCCTTTGATTTTGTAATCCACAGATTTTCTCACACCAATCCCACCTATAGATTGTCAACAATTGTGGATTTTGAAATGCCACAAAACAGGGTATTTTGAAAACCATCCATCTCTCTCTCTCTCTCTCTCATATTCTCTCTCCCCCATTTAACCAAAGGACAACTATCCATCCAAGCATGGATGTCTATGTTTTTTTTAATAAAAAAGGTGTGATGTTTTGGGTTACAAAGTGAATGTGCAACCGCTGATGATTCTCAAAAGGCGCATGCACATGCCTTTCTCAGATCTAAGTAAATATACACAGATGTTATTGCAGCATTGGATTAGCAATATATGTTTTACCAGTAAATATCAAATTACCCTTCACCCAATCTTCAGGAATAAAAGAAGATGCACACAATCAAGCAGCCACTAGCGGAACAAATAATTCAATGACTAAATTGTCATTCAAAAGACCAATGTTTATCAAGGAAAAGGAATACAATGCTTGAAAACATCATTCACAAAAACTTGCATATATTGGCACTCAAGGGGATGCAGTATTCCCATAAACGGTGTCAAATTGAAAACATGAAAAACAAGCATATTCTTATCCACATGCAATGCATGAATCAGTTTTGACTCTTGAGAATTTGTAAAATATTTGGCGATGTATATTAACGATGAAAGAATAAAGATATTCATAAGAGAGTGTTGCGCTGCTTAAGAATATCCTTCATTGGGCATCTTGTAAACCAAATGGGAAAATTTACTGTCGAAGAAGTTACAAAAAAGCAAGATATCCTTTACCCTGCTCCCTCTCTCCAAAGATTCATCTTCGATGAATCGTATCTCAGGAGTCAATCGCAACTTCATCCGTCTCCCCAACTCACTTCGGACATATTTGACCTTTGACTTCAGTCCTGCAATCGCTACCTCTCTTCCTCTTTCATCTCCAAAGACTGATACAAACACCTTTACTACCTACAACCATGAATGATGAAACATATGAGGTGGGCGCTGCAACAATGGTAATTACCTTCATTTCAAGTATTATCTTGCTACAAGAAAAGGCAAGCAATAAAGAATATGTACATGTCCAAATTGCAAATTAAATCATACTCATGAATTTACACATAACGGTAAAAAAAAAAAAAAAGGAATCAAAATAACCCATGCCAACACACACAACTAGGAATTGAACATCATGGAGTGCTTGAACTTTTGTCCATTTGTCAAGCACAAAATTAACATAACAGCTAAATCCTTCTTTAGCTTGCTACCAAGCACATAATATAAGGAAAAGTCAAGGGACACATATACGGGACAGACGAATCACAAGTTTTTCTTAGCTTTTCATTGCGCTTCAATGACTCACTATTGTGCTTCCATTCCAGAGAATTCGTCCATGCACTCCCTCTTGTCCCACATTCCGGAAAGTGCTTGAAGATATTGGAAGTATATAATTCACATGGCCTGAACCACTCAAATATCAATTGGGGAAGACTCTGTACAAAGAAAAGTTGGTGGTCTGGGTTTAAGAAAGTCAAAGGAAGCTAATGACATTTTATGACAGGTATGGGTGAAGAGAAAATCCTCACGCGCAGCATATGGGCCAAGAGTATCTTGTAAAGCTATAACAGCTTTATAGACAGGTTTGAGTGATCATGGATAAGCCTACCAATTATCCGAAAAAATATCCGCATCCGATCCGAATCCGTATCCGAAAATGCAGAAAATATCCGATATCCGAAAAATCCGTATCCGTATCCGAAAAAATAATCCGTATCCGAAAATTTTCGGATCGGATACGGATATACCCCTATCCGATCCGAAAAATATCCGTATCCGATGACATTAAAAAAATATTAATATTAGCATTTAGTATCTACCATTGGATTTTGATCAAGTGGCTCACATTCTTTCTAATAGTTGTAAAATTAGGACTTGTGTTTGTGAATTTTTAATTTTAAGTCAATTTTTTAACTTTAAATGAAAATTTGTTATGTTTAATTATTTATTTATTCTTTCTAATAGTTGTAAAGTTAGGACTTGTGTTTGTGAATTTTTAATTTTAAGTCAATTTTTAAACTTTAAATAAAAATTTGTTATATTTAATTATTTATTTATTTATTTCGGATATTTCGGATAATTATCCGAATCCGTCGGATACGGATACGGATCGGACACGGATACGCTTTTTAAATATCCGTCGGATACGGATACGGATACGGATATAAAAAAAAATTTCGGATACGGATACGGATATGACCATATCCGCTCCGTATCCGGTCCGTTGACAGGCTTAATCATGGATAGAAGTTGGATTCCACTAAAATAAGGGATTTAAAATGGTTGGTCATACATAAAAGGATCTTCACCCAATAAAGCATTTAAAAAGAAGAGGATGGTATATGGCAACAAGATGGTCGTGATGGTCTTTTTTAATAAAGAACTGGTGTCTAGTAAATTTTATTAATATTGGTAAAAGGGCCCATCATTCGATAACAAATGGACTCTCTTTTTATAGCTACCCTGTCACGCATTGCTTGCATGTACGATGCAGTCTTCAATTACTATGTGGCATTCAAAGGAACTGACCGGTTTTTTGGGGGCGTCATTCATTGTTTGTTGATCTATTTGGTCTGAAAGAAACAATTGAATCTTCAGCAATAACTTCTATTGGAGGGCTGTTGTTTGGTATCACTCTAGCAAACAAATGCATTCTTCCAATCCAAGTAGAATGGATTCGTCCTTTGGAAGGCTGGGTAAAAATCAATTCAGATGGTTCACTTGGGGATGACAGATTCGGCTTTGGTGCTGTTGTTAGAGATGTCCATGGGGACAGTTTGGTTGCAATGGCTGCTCAATCTCGGGCTGCCTCAATCAACCATTTAGAATTGCTAGGAATTCTGGCAGGTCTTCGACTGTGCAGGGACTCCTATACTAAAGTATGGTCTGAATCTGATTCCTCGACTGCTATTGCCTGGGCGAAAGGGAGGGGGAACATTCCATGGATTGTTTTCCAGACTCTTCGACAAATCAAGGTGATTACTGACACTCTTAGCGAATGGAAGATCACGCACGTCTATAGAGAAGATAATTGTGTGATAGATGCTTTAGCAGCATTGCAATCCCAAATTGGCTCTATCTTCTTCCCTCCCTCTCAATTAACCAGTGAAATAGAAGATCTTCTTGCTGAAGACAAGGATGGCAAAACTCAGATCAGAATTCCAAGATGTTAAGTCCATTTTTGTATCCAATATTTTTCTTACTCTCCTATCCCTCTTACAATGTAACAGTACATCAGCACCTCTCTTAGTGTTGGGATAACTTTAATCCCACTCCTTGTATTTCTTCTAAGATAGACTCTGATGTACATTTTGTAAATTCTTTCTGTTACTTGGAAAAAAAATTATTTACCCAGCAAAAAAAAAAAACTTCTATTGCATGTCAAGCACTATAGCAAAAATGGTGGAGGAATTGGGATTCAATAAGTTGCAAGGTTTTAGCATCTTTGGCGTGTGGGGATAATTAAATATTACACATTTTGCATAACATCCTCACATAGAAAGCCATCATTTTGTGAAGCAGAGTCAATAAATTAAAATCTAAAGCATATTATGGTAGAAAGTTCTATCCCCAAAAACCAATGTTTGCATATAACCCTATCAAGGAAGTTGGATTCAATCTTTAATAATTTTGAGAACACAACAAACCCCCTAAAAAAAGGGGATTTTGACCTGGAGGTCGGCGGAGACTTGGACGTCGGTGATGGTGGTGAGGGAGGAGAGGTAACGGTCGGCGCCGAGGGCGGCCTCGGGAAGGACGGCGAACTGGAGGACCTTGTCGGTGAGGAGCATGTCGGAGAGCTCCCTCTGTATCTGTTTCGCCACCATCTTCACCCTCCTCTCCCGGGCCATGCACCTCACCATC
The DNA here is from genome assembly GCA_030737845.1 of Acorus calamus. NCBI lineage: Eukaryota > Viridiplantae > Streptophyta > Magnoliopsida > Acorales > Acoraceae > Acorus > Acorus calamus. The sequence continues at coordinate 5,695,055 of CM060872.1, read as the reverse complement.
GACGTCTTCACCATCGACGTCGTCGTCGTTGTTGTCCTCCATCGGAAGACGGAGGAGGGGAGAGATGGTTTGCTACAGCGGGGGTGAGAATAGCAAGTGGGGATGGAAGGGATTATGCGGAAGAGTTGAAGCATTTCTGAGAGTTCAATATCGTGTTCGCCGGATAGTTGTAAAAATACCGGCTCTAGTGGTCCGCAGGATGAACACGACATATATCTTTGTTACTCCGTAGCTGTGTCCAGCTACAGACATTAAACCAAATAATTGAGTTATTTTGGATTAATAATTATATTTGTATAGATAACTTTTGTTTATTTGTATTTTTAATTATTCTCGTAATTTTTGCTATTTACTTAACCTAGAATGGATTAAAAATAAATAAAAAATAAGTAATTGATATATTTTTTAAATGTCATTTTAAATAAATAGATAAGATAGTATAAGCCTATGCGTTTGATTCTAGTCAATATCAAACTGCACTGCCAATTAATCGAGCTACACAATCTAATGATCGAACAACACAGATACTTACACTATACACAACAATTGGATGTAAAGTTGTGTAGTTTAATTAACTACCAATGCAATTCAATACTGATCTGATTTGGACTCCGTACATTTGCCATTTCTTCAATCAATTGTTGAGGGTGTGATTACTCAATCAGTTTTTTAACATGGACAATCAGCCTCATGCACCGGCTCTACAATTCTCGAAGAAGCACTTCATCATACATTAAATGGTTCATACATTAAATGGTGTAAATACATAAAGGCCACTGCACCAATAATATAATATAGCTATGATGAATTACTTTATTTGATGAATGGTAACAAGTATCAAAGAAATTAACCATTTCCTATAGTAGATGATGGCTACATTCTCCAATTTCACCATGTCAAACAAAACAAATAACCCTAGGCACCTGCCACTGAAGACAACAACAGTTTGGAAAGATTCAAACTACAGATCTGAGCAAACTACACAAATACAAATTTCAGCATACTGATTTCAAATCTGACATAACCTAGCTTAATAAGGTTAGAGAAAGGCAACAAAGGGCATCAATAATTTAATTAGGTGGGAATTTTTTGAGAGAAGCCACATCTACATTCACTTCATCTCAATCTAATAATGCTGAGCCTTTCCAGAGAACCCGTAGTCAATCATGTTATTGCAACCCTCTCCATAGAACCCCTACATTCTCACCATCCTTCGGACTTGTAACCCATTTTTAATACAAGTGAGGGTAGTTGAGATCTACCTTTCCTTAAAAAAGCCTGTAAAATAACAAATCGAAACATAAAAAAACATCCGTAGTAAGATTTTCCAAAGAATTCTGTTTGATCGTCTCTCAAGAAGTATCCATCATCACATCACACAATATTCTTTAACAAAAAAGAGATGTGGAGCTTAATCATGACAAGGCATCCACAGCAGAGTAGAAGGGTTAATTACTTCATTTTGTTTCCAGTTATAATTCAATTTGCAATGCATATCAATGGACTATTTCTATACGACTTTGAGATCTCGTGTTCTGGTTAAGCGAGTACGCACGCGTGGGGGAGCAACTCTAGTCATGGAAGAGAACAATGGGGGGTGCTACGAGTCAAATTCCTGGTACCCTAAAATCTCTGTTAGTAATGGTTGGCAATAAAATTTGCACCCCAAAGTTTCTGGGTTCAAATCCCACTGCTTATCTATAAATAAATATATTTATGTTTGTTGGTCTAAAATAATTAGAACAAAATGCGGGATTGGTTAAAAAAACTAATGAACTACTGCATAAAAATTCTCAAATTTGTTGCATGCCTTGTCACAAAGGTGTCTAGGTCAAAGGTAAATGCACATTCCAAGCATACACTAACCTCATGAAAATGAACCATTAATTTGATCATTGTCCTTTATGAATTGGGAACTCATGGCCAAGCCCTTTTTTTTTTTTGATAAACCAGTAGGAATCATACCACCAAATATTCATTAAAAAAACTTTGGGGTACAATTCCATACAAAGCCAAAAAAAGGAAAGGATAATAAAAGAAAAACATCATCCCCTTGCATGGACAAAGAAAATATCTACTAGGACCTAGTCAAGTCATGCCCATGCAAGTAGCAGAAGTATGTGAAGCAACCAAACATATTGCATCTAATAGAAATCGGGTCCAATAAAAAGAGAGAGTAGAATCACCCAATCAGCCTCTATGGTGTTTGGCAATTCCCTCTTTCTTGTGAGTTTCACTTTCAAGATCTTCTTCCCTCTGTCTCTTGTGATTTCTGCAATTTATAATTAAAATAAGGAACTCTAAATTAGTCATTACGATCTATAAAATCCATCCTGAAGGATTTCTTTACATAGCTTGCAAAGGGAACACACTTGCAGAAAATCCTAGAAAAACCCGATAATTCTTAAGACATATAGGTTATCTATAGACAAAAAAGACAGGTTCATAGCTCCATGACTTGGATTCACCTAAAGGACAATCATAGTAATCTGAAATGAGAAAATAAGACAAACCTCTCCATTTGGGAATCTTCATCGACATGTTTGGATAACCAACGGATACATCCAGTGTTTCCTGGAATGAGAGAACCCGAAATGTGGAGCATCTCCTCATCCAAACTATGGAAAAATTATATCATGTCAACATGATGAAATATCTAAAACTGAAAATTCAAAATATGTACAAGTACATTGCCAGGATACTGGTAGGAAAACATCAGACATGAAAGATACAAACCATGATGCAGACGGATAGCATTCTGGCATGATTCGCAAGTGGCACCCTATGTAAATGAATTCATATTGGCAAAAAAAAAAAAAATCCAATTTAAATCACCAGATAGAAAATCTGGTTGTCAATCTGGCATCCTCATCAAAGTAATGAGTGCTAGAATTTCAATGTTACCCAACCTTCTTCACTTTACAAGTTGAGCTCACAAGAATATGATGAATGACATGTAACCTAAATTTTGCTTTCCGTTTCAAATTTGCTAGGGATGTCTTCCACTCATACCAGACAAAGTACTCGGGAGTATATTGACTTCTAAAGCACAAGGCTTTCAAGCCAACAAAATATAGCCCATGTCAAGTTCCCTGAAGTATATTGATATGAGTGTATCACAACCATGTAATCCTAATATCATGATTTCGTAAGAACCACAATGACACACTTCAAACGTGTGTAAAACACAACCAGACAGTTTTCCACCGGAAAATTCAAAAAAGAAGTGCATCCATGAAAGCAAATCTGGCACATTCAAACAAAATCAACATCCTCCTATCAAATTTAAATAATGAAATTAACACCTTACCTTCGAACTAAAAACCGTATGATGCTTCCACTTTTAATCAGATGTCGCTTGTGAGAGGTATTGATGAAAACACCCAGACCACCAATCTAAGAAAGCAAACATATATGTATTAACTTCCATTGTGGGAAAAAAAAACAATCCCATTCATCCATATATTTCAGTAAGGCAACAAGGTATCCGGAAGAAAAACCCTTACACTTTTATACTTGAACTCTTCACGAATATTCTCGGACATAATAGATGCTGAGCAAAATCCAAGTACAACCACATGAATGGATTCCCTTTCAAGCCTAACAATCTTTCCTTCTGGAGAATATTGAATAAGCAGAAAAAGAGTGTTATATATCATTACAGTACCACAGGAGAATGCATGGGGTTCAAATTGCAAAATTTTAAGCCAAACAAATACCTGTAAATATGAAAAATATCACAGCCCAGAGAAAAGGAGTGTGTAAAATATAAACACTAAGCCACCACATGAATATATACCACAACACTTGTAAGTGTTTCCCCATTTAGACTGAGATAGAGGTTCACGTCACAGTTTTACAGATCAAAACCAATTGTCAACCTTTCTGCAGACGATACGACCTTACTGCGACAGAAACTTCCAGATCATCCATTGTTTTTAATTAATGAGATATTTCAAGTAGGCTCTTTGTTGATTCATATAGTCAGAGATGCTTGTAGACTACTGATAGTTGCAACTTATTCAAGCACTTGAACCTTTTAATATACTCATCACCACAAAAAGATGACAACACGCATCATGTTAAAATATAATTTTTAAAGTGTTAACAGAAACGCAATCCATATATCAAAAATAAATTCCAAGAATCTTTTCCTTCAGCAGGTGTCTCACAGCATAAAACATGGGCTCCAATTTCAATTCATTTTCAAAATATTAGTAGTCATTCATATACATGGATTAACCAAAAAAGACAATTAATCAAATATTTTAATCCTAATTTAAATAAATGGACCACCTTTTTGTTTTTAAATCTCATATAACTTAAAATGACCAATTAGTATATGAAATAACTAATCAAAGAATCCGGAAAAACAGAAAAAACATTAAACAAAACATGGAGAGCTACAAGGTACATAGAAATGTTACCTAAAAGCATGTCTGGCTTTGGAGAAAACATTAAAAGCTTTGCTTTAAGGTTTACCCCGTGGTACGGCTGTAGTCCAGATAAAATTTTAGCCATTTTATTTATATCTTCAATTGAATAGGCCAAAACCATTCCATCAAATGCTTCATTATACCTGTAGGGGGACTAGAAGCATTAAAACAATAAAACAACCGCTTGCACACCCACACATTTATATACATATCAGGCATATCTGTCCGAGAAAGCATTAGATGAAAAAATTCACCCTATTGATCAGATTGATCAGCATTAGACAATGTACGCCAATTGCCAAGAGACTAAAGCTTGAAGTACTTAATGTTCCAACCATCTATCTGACCACTTTGGCACCTAATGAAAAAGAGGTTCTTGTTTCAAGGATCAACAGAACTTATCTAGTTTCTTTCATGCAGTAGTTTTGTAAGAAGGCTGCATCCTCTTTCACCTAGATTTTTCTTTGGAAATGCCCTATCTCACATTAGGCCTGAACACCCCCTTCAATGTTTTTTTTCTATAATCAATAAAATTAAATATACAAGCTTCCGCCTTCTCTCAAATCAAGGCCAGCAATTGTTCTTGAAAGGGGAACGAAAAACCCAACGAGAGAAAAGCGTGGTCTGATGGGAGCAAGAAACAACATATAAATTCTTAAATGACAGTTTCATTTCTAGTTAGTATCCAACAAAGGGTATACAGAGGCAATAAAGCCAGGATATCCAAAACATAAAAAAAAAAACTCATTTTGAAAGAAAAAAAAAATGAAGGCATCAGTAAAGAAAGGAAACAGGCATAGAAAGATATCTAGAATACATTCCACCACAAAAACATAAAATAAAAGAAAGGATGAGAGAGAGAGAGAGAGAGAGTAAATATACGTGAAGAGGAGGGAGCTGAGCTGACGTTGGATGGCATGGCGGGCTTTGTTAGCCATTGATGGGTGTATGTACGCTATCAAATCAGTGTCCGCAACGCGAAATACGTCGTCCATCCCTTCCAACAAAACTGAGATTTTGCTATATCAGTCTATTGTTTTAAAAAGACTCTCTCTTTCGCTCCTGACTAGAAACAAAAAGAAAAGAAAAAATGATACTCCAACATCAGTTTCTCACTAGTTTGATGAGATTAGATCCCCCAAAATTTTGTTTTTTCGTTCTGAAAGCCACTTCCCCTAATCAGAGTAAAACAGATCCATATCACAAAAGAGATCGAACTCAATAAGAGAATTACAAACTTTGATGGATCATTCATGTACATTTAACAGAGACGTCCAATTCGGATGGAACAAAAAGACGGGAAGGATTTTGGGGACCGCCGGACAGACAAGGCGAAGGGGATGGTGTCGGGCGGAACCTACCGGGCGGTCTTCAGGCGGCGAAAAATCGGTGACGGACTTCAGACGGCCGATGTCGGGCGGCGGATGGAGGCGCTCGAGCAGGGAAGAAGGGACGAGCGGGTGAGCGAACTAGGGTTTATGTGGGTTTATGGGTTTTATATTCTACTAACTGGGCTGGGTTGGGCTGTGATTGTGAGGTTGGGTCAAAAGCTTGGGCTGACAAGTCGGCCCGAAAGAAAATGATGTGTCAAGCTCCATTTGCGATCTCGATGTTTGGACATGTTGAACCCGACCCAACCAGAAATGTGGGCTGGTTTAGATTAGGGTTTTAGATGACGTTTGGTAACACGATTGCAAAACTTCTCAAACCCGAACCCAATACGAACAAAACCCGACACGTTGGGTTCGGATCGAGCTTCTCAAACCCGAGGGTCGGGTTGGGTTTGGGTTGAGTTCCAACCTGACTCAACCTGCCTGAGTTGCACCCCTGTGCAGCCCACACATTTTTTTTAATCATACACTCTCCATTGAAGTATATGACGTTATATGAAATGAAGTATTATACTAAAATAAAATAGTGTATTTTTTTCGTTTTAAAAAAATAATTTTTTTATATATCATACACTATAATAGAACCTTATACACTATGATAGCGCAGCATTATCATAATGTATGGTGTTGCATATAGAGTTGTCAACGGGTCGAATCCGAGTTGAGTTGAGTCGACTCATTAACAGGCCTACGCTAAACAAAAAGAGGACAAAGAACTTTTTAAGGGTCTACAATGACTTCATTTTTTTTATAAACTCTAGTATATTATAAACAGTTCTTCAGTATTTTGATTTTTTATTGTTTTATGAGGGAACATTTGAAATACGATTTGAATTACTATGCTTTTACGTGAAGTCAAAAGGTTGTAAAAATATTTCAAATGCTTAAAATTTTAAATGATTATTTAGTATTTAATAATAAATATTGGATTGGATTATGGATGTTGAGTTGGATCATATATAAAAAAAATCATATAGTATTTGGGTTGGGTCAATCCGGGTCCATAAAATCAAATCGGGGTGGACCCAGGCCCAACCCATTTTGATTGTCGAATCATTCAAATAGAGTATTTATGTCTTTTATCGGATTAGATTTTGGTCGGGGCCGGATCAACCTGTGACCTGTTGACAAGCCTACAAACTAAGCTACAAAACAAACAAAGTGTATCAACGCTCCAGCCTGAATTATATTCGATGAAAACTCTGTCCATTTTACAATCCAAAACACAGACATATTTGTTTTATTTTTTAAAAAATCATATACATTATGTACATTTAAAAAAAATGTGAAGTATATATATATTTATAAATCTAATGATATCATTATCTAATGAGGTATGTACATTTTTTTTAAAATATGAAGTATATATATCCAATTAAATAAATGATATTATTTATAAAAAAATATATAAAAAAATTCCAATAGGACATATACCTCGATTCAATGAGAGCATGAAGCTAACGTGATACATAAAATTGCATTTGATACTGTAAGACGGGCTAAATGTAGCAGAACTCATTTTTTATTGGATATTGTTACACACATACTACAAACTCCCTTTTGGTATTCGAAGAAATATAAAGTAATTTTAATTTATTCGGAATATATAATTTCAATTTTTAAACCTAAAGAGGCAAAGACTTCATACGATAATATATTAGGTCTTTTTGAACCAATTGTGAGAGATTATTTTATTTGTAAAATCACTTGAAGAATTGATTTTTAGAGAAAATAATTAAATTCCTCAGAATTACTGAGTGGTTTTTAGTGCATTTAACTAGTCAATTTATTTTCTCATTACCAAAATAATTGTTGAACAAATTCCCAATACTCTATAATTAAAACTTTAACCCCTTATGTATAGTGTTTTAATTATTACATAAAATATTTAAAGTCTATGCTAAAGTATTAGCATGGCATTGCCATTTTAAAACTATGGTAAAAGTGTAATGTATTTCTTAAGCTAAACATGAAGTTATCAATTTAAAGTATTAAAGATATTACTAACATGCATGTTACATGTAATAGTTAAAAAAAATGATATTGTGTATAGTTAAATATTAATTAAAGCATATCTTGACATCTTGTTAAAAATAATTTAATGGATGAACCCGGTGTTCTGAAAGGCGGCCTGTGCGGCCGCCTATGCGGCCGCACAGGCGGTTCGGTAAGACTACCGAACCGTCGTGGCCAGAAGCGGCCGATATGCGGGCAGAGCCCGCATAAACGGCCAAAAACCGGCTATGCGCCCGCTTAAGCGGACGCACAGGTTTTGAAAGTTAAACGGGTCGGTCAGACCCGTTTGTCCTGCCCGACCCGTTTAACACTTAAAAGTAAAATAATGAAAGCTCATTTGTCATGCCCGAAAGTGTAGATCTTCAGTCTTCTTCTTCTTCATCAAGCCGGCCCTAAAAGGGGGTTTCTTCATCGAGCAGGGCTTCTTCATCGACGACTTCTCCTCTTCCTTCCGCGGCTACCTCCGTCTTCTTCTTCATCGACGGCTTCTCCTCCTCCTGCGGTCCTGCCGCGGCGACCTCCGTCTTCTTCTTTAACCAACTCTCTGTTATTTTATCCTCTCCCATCCAATCTCTCATAGTCATGTATAATGGGTTGATACTTGATAGAATTGGTCATGTATTATGGGTTGATAACATGTGGAAGAGAAAGTGACGTGTTTTTTTTTTTAATGGAAAAGTGACGTGTGTTTAAGAGAGTAATACATGTGTTTTTTTTTTTTAATTGAAAAGGTGGCACATGGGTTGGAGAGAGAGATAATCATTAACATATACACAGCCATGTAATGTGATGATATGAATTTACATATTTAGTTCACATAGGTTCATATTTCTCCACAGCCACAGGTATCGTTTAAAAAGTGATTTGTGAATATTTTTTTTCAAAGTTATTTTTAAACATATTAATAATTATTGTTATAATATTAATGTTATAACATGTGATTAAAAATGTGATAAAAATTAAATCTGATTTGTGATATCTTTAAAATTTATTATAATTACTTTTTATTAATAAAAAATTATAGAACCGCATATACTCCCGCATATACTCCCGCATACCGCATATACTCTGTGCGGTACCTCAACCGCACGCAAACCGCATACCGCATATCAGAACACTGGATGAACCTAAAAATAAGCATCTAATCAAATGGGTCAAAAGGCAACTTTCTAATCTTCAAGGGAACTTTAATTATTTATATTCGATTTTTTAAGAAATACTTTTTCACTCTGCTTTTCCATTTGAATATCCCATTAAACTTGCTTATTGACAAAAAGGCAATTCCTAAGTACTATAAATTATAGTAAAAAAACCCAATATAGCATTTGGCATCCATTTTTAGAAAATATATTTATCTCAAACCCATTTTGATCAAATAATGTCCTGTTTCAGTCACATAAAAAAATTGATGTGTAAAAAAAACAATCTCGACCTGTAAAAAAAAATCCTATTAATTGTCCTATGTCACCTATAAAAAAAAAAGTTTTATTTCCCTTCTTTGCACTTTCTCCACCAACTTCTTTTTTTTTTCTCTACGAAGAATTTTTTTTTTTAAAAGGCTCAGTATTTAAAATAGATTTGAACTGAGACCAATATGACAGACGAGGGGCTAAAACTCATTGCACCACCTCTTGCCTATAACAAGGTTAAAACCTGTGCCTCCTTGGAAGGGGAGAATGTTCTTATCCGATGTGCCAAAGGTCTATGGGACCAATTTATGATTGTTTTGTATCAAACCAAAATATGTGGTTTTAATCATGTTACATCTCCATACATTTCCGTGCAAGATGTTGATAAGATACTGATAGCTCTGCACAACATAGGAATTGAGAAGGTCTTATTTACTGCTGACAGAGTTTTAATTACTTCCACTCTAACAAATATGTATCTCTAACATGATGTTCTTTCAGAAATTTTGTGTCATTCTTTGTATATTATCACACATAACAAAAAAAAAAAAAGGGAAGAAACAATGTGTCATGATTAATTTCACCCAAACTATAACTAAAAATTAATCCATCTCAATCCATATCATTTCATTTTAAGAGCATATATAAATGCATATACATTCTCCCAACTCTTCTATGATTTGGCCATGCCAAGTGTCTAGTGCCAAACCTAATTAATATTTTAAACTTTAGTTGATGAGAAGATCAATAATAAATCAATAATGATGATGCAATCAACAGTTCTTTTGATTCTATCACATATCCCCTGAAACATCAATCCACCTAGGATTTCACTATCATTTCAAAGGATCATATGCTTGTTTTTTGTGTCTGATTTATGCGCAGATCAATCAAACAACATGAAATAGATCCATTCATCACACAGTCTTATTCATGATTTGATGTATTTATAGTCGTTTGATTTTAACTATAATGATACGATAATTCTACAATAAAAATTAAATATGATACATGCATAATAAAAAAAATAAAGAGATAATCCAAACCCTTATTTCAAACTAGGATATTTATATAACATCAACAAAAAAGAAATGAAGAAGATAAGGTTTTAATTCTCTCTTTTTTATTTAAAAAATGATTTTCAAGGTTGGTGGGTTGATGCCTTGGGCATGTGCATGTTGGGAGTTATTTATTCAACGTAACTCACATTTTTTGGCGGTTTGTCCGGTCAAGAAGTACGTACTTACATATTATTTTGTCAATGAACATGTAACAAGAATCATTAATTGTTTGTTTGCCTTATTTAATCTCCCTTTTACCGATTCTCATAATTCATGTACGAAAGTTGATTTGAATTATTTAAGTTTGTTGGGATTCTTTAACAACTTTGCAAGGAATAGAGGGGAACAACAAATAATAAATCTAAAAAGTATATGTTATTAGTTTGTAAGAAGTAGATGGTATAGTTAATTATGTCATATATATGTAAGAATAAATTGATATTCATATTTTAGATTCCTTTTAAAATTGTGTTATCTAATTCAATTTATTTAATCGATATAAGGATGACATATATGTTAAATCAACTATTATCACAAAATTATAAGTTTTTATTCACATTTCTATTAATTTTATTCACAATTTATTCATAGCCAATCAAACAACAAAAATTTCATACTAATATTTCTTAACAACAATAATTAATAAGTAATAACACAACCAAATATAAAATGTTTCAATTCATTAGAATAAAATTGATAAAAGAATTCTCCTAAGATTATAACAACTTGTCTTCAAAATTAGGACAACATTTTATCCCCTAAAAAATGAATAATCAAATGAATTGATTGTTTTTTTATTAAATTTTTCTAACCTGGACTAGCTAGCATATATTAGGTTAAAAAAATATGGAGACACACGAAATGACCAAGTGTAACTTTGTTCAATCCACTCTGCTTCTGTTTCCAATCATAGAAGAATAACTTAAATCCAAATATTTAGACACAAAGTAAGAAAAATTTATGTACAATTGAAAATATCTGGTGAGCATGAATGGAATGAGTGCATAGGTTTCAACTCACCCAATCAGAAATAGTTGACTCTTTTAGTTGAAAAACCTGAAATTTCTATTTTTCCATGGAAGGCCAACCACAAATGTGAATACATATGCATGTCAATCCGGATATTAAAAAAAATTGTAACATTGAATGTCACCCTTTAATGACATGAGAAAGAAAAGAGAAAAAAATGCCCACCACTCATAAAAAAAAAATAGATATTTTGTTTGGTTAAAAAAACAAATGGCAGTTCAGTTGCAGTTCAAGTGGGAGCTCAACTAGAGACTGTTAATAGCAGAGCACAGTAACACAGCATGGCATGACTGTCCCCCCCCCCCCCCCCCTCCATGTATGTAATTCCTTAATTAACAGTAACACTTTCAGTAACTGGCATGGTGACTATAAACAAAATATAGATTAAATTTAATTTTGTGCAGTGGTTGATCCAGTTGAGTTACCTCTAGATCCAATGTGGGGTTTATGCATGTCACTTGTTCCATGGCTGTATTATGCCCTCTGATGAAGGAAAGCCATGTCTAGAACATGATCACATGTATGCATGTAACAATGTAAGGGGTTCGGAGGATATTATTTGTCGGTCCAAGTGATAAATTGGTAAAAAAACCAAAAAATATTTATATAATTTTTTGAGGTAAAATTGGTTGAATTTCATTTTTTTTTAGAGATGTTATCAAAATATCATGATGAATCATATGCAAGTAGCCAAATTATTTATAATGAAATGAATTATCCAAAGGAAAAAATGATAGAATTAACATATATGGATAGCTTCATTGTTAAAGCGATTTGATTCAATTAACATTTACTTGTATTAATTATCAAAATTCCTTTTCTGTTCTAGCTGGAAAATGAGAGTTTTCTTTGAGTAAAACTTTGATCATATCCATTTCAAAGAAATTATCTAAAATAGACAATATTCGAAATAGTGGTGAGAGAAAACAGATGGATCCTACTATAAATTAAATTTTGAAAGAGAAATATTATTGTAAAATAAAATACAAATGAGGGTAGAAGATGTTGGGCTTTGAAGTAATAATATTTAACATGACGCTCTAAATAATATTTTTTAAAATTTTATTGTGTTGATATTCTTTATAAAAAAAACCATTGAAGAAGCTTTATAAGTATAAACTAATGATAATATTCACTTGATTGTCCCAAGCTTCCAAATTTTCTACAATTTCGATTATATATATATATATATATAGTCGAGTGATTCAATGCGGGAATGCGGGAAACGACGTCGATCGTTCGATCGCAGGTCCATCGCATCCAACGGTCGATGTGAATCGCACCCGACCGTCCGATGCGATGGACCCGTGATCGACGGCCCATGATCGCTTCCCGCACGACCGCATTCCCGCACCGAATCACTTCCCTATATATATATATATATATATATATATATATATATATATATATATTACGCGAGTAATAATATGCGGGACGTGCGGTCGTGCGGGAACGACGTCGTTCGTCCGATCGCGGGTCCATCGCATCCAACGGTCGAGATGAATCGCCCCCGACCGTCCGATGCGATGGACCCGCGATGGACCCGTGATCGACGGCCCGTGGTCGTTCGCGCACGACCGCACGTCATTATATATTTAGTTCTAGGAATTGAATGTGTAGTAGTGAAGTTCTCCTTAAATTCATTGCCACTCATGGGAAGTCTCAAAATAAAAAAACTTCTCTCATCATTGCCATAACTAATCATGAAAATGACTAATTCAATCATATTGTATAAAATGTAATTCAGCACAAAAAAAAAGAGACAATTCAAGTAGGCTAACAACCAAACCAATTAAAATTATGTGGAAAATTTCGATTGATTCTTATTAAGTTGTTTTTATGACCGTACTGAAAGACAGGAGGGATATAATTAATTAAAAATTAGTAAGCAACAACAAAGGATTCTTGGCTTTTTGGTATGTGTTTGGATTGTTTTGGTTGTTCTTTTTAATATGGATAATAATACATATTGGTGGACGTTATGATATATAGTTGGTCTTTGATTGGTTGTTAATAATAATAATAATAATAATAATATATAAAAGACCTACCGAGCATCAACTTGCACATGGGGCAGTGTCTGATGATTGCATCTTTTCCTTAATACTCTAAACTTTTTCTTCCCTCTTATTAGATTTTATAAACTAAAGTGGAGCATCTTCTCAAACTCAACCACCTTTCACTCTCCCTTTCTTTTGCATGTGGAGGGTGTCACTGAAACTCAACCAAGTTATATTATTTGGGGTGTTAAATTGACAAGTCCATGTTGATTCTATTTTAATTTTTTTCGTGGGTTTCTGAAAGGATTATTGTTCAATTAAGTTGGAGCAGTGTTTAGGAAGGATTTTGAATCATAATTATATTAATGGTAAGATTTGGACCGTTATTAGTAATAGGGGAGGTAACATAAAATATTATATTTTTATTATAGTAGAATTTGTCACTAATCTACTATTGCAGCTAGGATGCCACACATGGAGATGGAATATATACAACATAGAACTCAAAACTAACAATAAATAACTAAAATTAAATAACACAATTAATATATATTACCTGATCAAGTGGGTTACATGTTAGTTTCTAATAATAAAAGACTAACATGTGCTTAATAAATGTTAATTATCTGGTCCTAAACCTTTTGACCGGGTCAGAACACCCGCACATGTCACTTCTAAGCATCACTATTATTTTTACTTTTCCCCGTCACCATCCCAAATTAAATTATTACACATGTGAAAGAAAGATAATATCATAGATTCTTAGATGGTCTCGTGTGCTGTGTGCAATTTTAATATATTTTGATATTTAAAGATGTGTATTTTTTTATATGAATTATGAGTATGGGTGTTCATATATGTAATCAATTCTTTTACAATCTCATGATTTGCTATCTATAAGCGATTTTTTAGTCATTTATAGACTGTGATAGTACAGTATGCACTTTCATATTGTATTATATGAAAATTCATTTTTTTACTTTTTCAAAAAAAAAAAATTACACGAGTAGTATATCTCAATATATACTTCGTCATTTTTTATAACAATATTATTTTCAATAGAGGGGCATATTTTTTTTAAAAAGAAAGGTTAAAGACATTATGTCCTTCCAAACTTAGGTAATCTCATAAAAGTTTCTATCAAAGTTGAACTAATATACAAGTCCTTGGAAACTCACAAAAACCATTATACATTCCTACCAAACTGCCATCAACATAGTTTAACACTGATCCAACCTACTCTATTTAACACTAATTCAAAATATAAAATGATTAAATTACACCTAATATTTCTATCCATCCGAACAATGCCAGGGTAGAAGATGAATAAAATATCAATGTCTTGCAAAGATAATTTGGTCTTTGCAGAGATTAATTTATCTTTATGATTGTTTAAATGACTGATATGTCTGCATAATTACATGGTGATGAATATTTCATCAAATTTGGATGTAAATTTAATCTGATAATTGGGTTTTTGTAAGTTTTTAAGGAATTGTACATCTGCCCCAACTTTATCAGTGACATATATATAAGATCACCCAAGTTTATAGGGATTTAAATGTCTTTAACCCAAAAAATAAAAATTGGTGTGTGGACTACGGATGATAATACAAGGCTGAATATATCATTTTCCTTACAAATACATGTGAAAATTTTGTGTCCAATTTCATTAAAAAAAATTGTATTTCATCAAACAAAATATATTTTTAAAAAAATATGGAAATTACACACTGGGAAATGTAGTGTGAAACTATGCCGTAGAAAGTCTCCATTTCACCAATTTCACATGTTAATTACCCCCCTCATTAGATTTTTGGATTTCTTTATTTTTAAATCCCCGTGAAGTGATTGATCCCTTCTTCGTATTACAGATTAAGTCTCTAAATTAAGCAGTATGTTACTTTTTAGTCCTTTCCAAGGACTAATAAAAAACTAAACAATTTAGTGATAGGTCCATCACAGAAACTAATAATGAACATATCATTTAAATCTAGATACTCAAACTGTATGGTAATATAAAGAAGGGAGGACTCAATCACCAAATCGTATAGTTTACCGGGGCAAACCAACCATTATGCACCTAAGAATCGTACCCAATATAAAAAAAAAATCTCGTAAATAACATCCAAACAAAGGCCATTTCAAAACCTCCCCTATCTATCTATATATAACAACCTCCCCCTCCCAATCCCTTCACAAAAACACATCTCCTCATATAATATACATTACATACATCACATATTATATGATGAGCATGTCAAGTAACAGACCATCGAAGTGCAACCCAATCCGGTGCGTGGTCCGGCTCCGGCAAATGCTGCGACGGTGGCGCACGCGCGCAACTACCCGCCGCCATCCAGACGTGCCGGCTGGACACGTGGCGGTGAGGGTTGGGTCGGAGTCGCGGAGGTTCGTGGTGAAGCTGGCCCACCTGAACCACCCGGGCTTCAAGAGTCTCCTTGTCCGGGCCGAGGAGGAGTTCGGGTTCGACCACGTCGGCCCGATATACATCCCCTGCGACGAGTCCGCGTTCGAGGACTTCCTCGGGTCGCTCGAGAAGACCCGGATCCAGCAGCGCCGCCGCCCGATTAGGGACGTCGACTTGTGGGCCGAGTCGCGGCCTCTTTTGGCGGCGGCAGGGTTGGTCTCATAATCCTTGTCCGTCGGACCGGCAGGGTTGGTCTCATAATCCTTGTCCGTCGGCCTCTTTTGGCGGCGTCAGGGTTGGTCTCACATCCTTCACAGAGAGAGAGGGTGCTGGCCGACTTTTCCGTCGCCGGAGGACTTGTTGAGATGGAAAGTCATCCACTCGTCGGACCGGCAATGGGAGTTCTTTGTTTTTTTTTTTTCTTTTGTTTTTTGTAAATAATGTGTTTATATTGTTTTGGATGTTGATTTGGGATTAGTGAGATTAATTAAAGATGAATATTTTTGTGTTTTTGTTAATTTTGTGAGTGGGGTCTGGTTTTGATTTTGTGTGATAGAGAGCAGAGCTTACACTATTGCCCCCTCACGTGGACGAGTCACATTGTCGCACATGAAATATAATATTAATTAATTTTTAAATTTTTTTAAAGATGTTAAGCATCTTTAGTTTATGGACTCACATGTTTTGATTAAAAATTTTTTTTTTAAAATGTGCTCTAAGGAACAAAATGATGTATTTATTTTTATGGAGCTAGTCCAAAAATCTCCATAATCAGAATGGTAAAAAACACTCTACGTGGAATCAGATGACATAGAAGGCCTTAGAAAATCATTTTTGACGCTCAAGTTTGAAGGATCTCTCTAACTAATTAGAACATTTGAATAACTAAGAATGTTAACAACTTTCATGCAGAGTATATATGCTTTATATGTCCAGTAGAAACTAATGGCTAGCCACCACATGACGTACAAATTGTAAGAAAAATTGTTCCACACTCATGAGATTACGTCCTGATAGGTTATTTTTCACGACCTCGATCTGGCGGGGCTTAAAGGAAAGCCAACTCACCAGAGACCCTCCCACAATTTTGTTAGAAAAACATGAGATTCCAGATGGGGTTACACATTTATAAAAATGCAATGCTGTTTAGTTAGTGAGCGTCTGGTGAGAAATATAATATGAAATAAAGCAAACATAAAGTTCGATTGCATGTGAGAAGGGATTGATTATGCTTATGTGTAGTTATATATATTATAATTATTTGAATGATATTAGATAGATATAAAAGAATGAATTGAATATCTTATACACTGTGCAGCTTTATTGACAGCTGTGAATGAATTCAATATATACCCAATTCTCTACCTAAAAAAAAAAATCTCTACTAACAAAAAATGGTATATATACCAAATTCAATGCATATGAGGAAATTAAAGCAAGGGGGGTTCACGGGATGTTTTAATTTCGTGTGTTTTCTGTGAACAGATTGCCAAAGGAAATTAAAACCCTAGGCACCTTGCCTATGGTACAGTGGGGGCATGTGAAAGTTGGATCTGTCATATTCACTCCAATGTTTTATTTGTGAATGTTGTAAGCTTCAATCAAATCCTCACATTACTTTGAGTGTAGATTTTTTTTGAGATTTTGAGCAATAATAAATTATTGTGATTTTATATATATATATAAAATCCGCACGACCGCATCGAATTCTCACGTCGAATCCGCACGACCGCACCAACCGCATATTATCGAAAATATATATATATATATATATATATATATATATATATATATATATATATATAGAGCACCGATTAGGTGCGGCGGCCGCACCGTGCGGCGTCGACCACGGGCCGTCGATCACGGGTCCATCGCATCGGACGGTCGGGTGCGATTCACGTCGACCGTTGGATGCGATGGACCCGCGATCAGACGGCTGCCGCACGGTGCGGCCGCCGCACCTCATCGCGGTCGTATATATATATATATATATATATATATATATATATATATATATATATATATATATATATATATAGAGCACCGATTAGGTGCGGCGGCCGCACCGTGCGGCGTCGACCACGGGTCGTCGATCACGGGTCCATCGCATCAGACGGTCGGGTGCGATTCACGTCGACCGTTGGATGCGATGGACCCGCGATCGGACGGCTGCCGCACGGTGCGGCCGCCGCACCTCATCGCGGTCGTATATATATATATATATATATATATATATATATATATATATATATATACGCGAGCGATTCAGTGCGGGAATACGGGAAACGACGTCGATCGTTCGATCGCGGGTTCATCGCATCCAACGGTCGAGATGAATCGCACCCGACCGTCCCATGCGATGGACCCGTGATCGCTTCCCGCATGACCGCATTCCCACACTGAATCGGCTCATATATATATATATATATATATATATATATATATATATATATATATATATATATATATATATATATATATAACGGTCGAGATGAATCGCACCCGACCGTCCCATGCGATGGACCCGTGATCGCTTCCCGCATGACCGCATTCCCACACTGAATCGGCTCATATATATATATATATATATATATATATATATATATATATATATATATATATATATATATATATATATATAGGGAAATGATACCGTGCGGGACGTGCGGTCGTGCGCGAACGACCACGGGCCGTCGATCACGGGTCCATCGCGGGTCCATCGCATCGGACGGTCGGGGGCGATTCATCTCGACCGTTGGATGCGATCGGACGAACGACGTCGTTCCCGCACGACCGCACGTCCCGCATATTATCATCGACCTATATATATATATAGGTCGATGATAATATGCGGCGTCCCGCACGGTGCGGGAACGACGTCGTTCGTCCGATCGCGGGTCCATCGCATCCAACGGTCGATGTGAATCGCACCCGACCATCCGATGCGATGGACCCACGATGGACCCGTGATCGACGGCCCGTGGTCGTTCGCGCATGTTCCCGCATCGCGCACCGTATCATTCCTCTATATATATATATATATATTTTCGATAATATGCGGTCGGTGCGGTCGTGCGGATTATATATATATATATATATATATAGGTCGATGATATATATATATATAATCGGTACTCCTTTGAGTTTGATATCCTAATCTCCTCAAAAAGAGATAAGGTGCTAGTCAATTAATTAAATTTTATTATGATTTGAACAATTCAAATATTAACTATCCCATATTGTGGCCCGTTGAGGGGCTTATGGATGGTGCAACTTCCTTTTTTTTTTTTTTGAGAGGGGGGGGGGGGGGGGATAAATTAAAGTCCCCAAAATGGGGCAGAATTGCATAATTAACTTATGTATCAAAACGTGTTATGTACAACGAAAACAGGTAGCAATATTATTTGCTATCATTTATATGCATTCATTTATACTATCATGATGTAGAACTAAAACATATCTAATAGTGTCATTATACAAAGCTTCAGAAATATCATGTTGTTAAGTCTTTCGAGCATATTGAGCCAAAGCTTCTGCAACTCGAACTAAACTTCGTGGAACCTTGCAAAACCAAATTTTGTCATTGGCTCAATCGCAACTACGAATTGAATCCAGTCTGTTACGTTGAAGTGCCACAAGACCTTCCATCGAACTCTGAAGGATATCTACTAATTCTTCATAGTCCGAACACACTATCAATCTTTGCAGGCCTTTCCCTCTAGAACATTGAACACCCAATTGGATTCCTTCAGCCTCCATCTGGATGGGTGTACTCTATGATTGGATCCAATAAGCACAAAAACAGCTCCTACTACACGCGTAATAGAAGTCACACTATCATTAGTAATAATGAAAGTATTGTTCATGAAACTCCTCTTGGTAGGATGGTAGAGATATCTTGTCTTTAGTGAAGGAAATTAGGTTCAAGTCTTGCCGCCTCTTGATAAGGAAATATTTGACCAAGGAAAAAAAAAACTTAACAATAACAAAAAAAATGAAAGTATTTTTATGAATAGATTTCTCTCTTTGAGAGAGAGTTGGAATGTAGTGAATAAGATCCTCAATATGAATATTGGTCCGCCATTTTACTTCATTAAGGTCCCCCCTGTTCAGCCTCCATTGAACACATTCCTTAACAAAGAAAGGGCCTTTAAAACTGTCCCTTTTGCATTACCTACCTGGTTCTGAAAGACCACTTTGTTCCTCATTTTCCAAATACACTACATCAAATTATCAAAAGACACATGAGCATTTGTTCCTCATTTTCCAAATACACTACATCAAATTATCAAAAGACACATGAGCATTCTCTTCACTGGCCCTTTGGAGTCTTGATACCAATGTCTGATTGTGAGAACCCCCAACCAGGTAGACTCTTGCCAAACCGGAGAAGAAGGCCTCATATGTAGGGGTGGTAAACGAGCCGAACGAGCCGAGCTTTGACATATTCAAGCTCGGCTTGTTTATAAATGAGCCGAGCCGAGCCGAGCCGAACTCACGAGCCTCAACGAGCCTAGCGTTTTTCTTCATTTTATGATTTTTAGAGATTGAGAACAAAATTTTAGCCTAAATGAGTCAAGTTCATGAGCTTAAACGAACATAACTTTGTATTAATTTAATATTCTGATTTTATAAAGGAGTTTAGTCAAGCTTCAATTAAATTTTAATAATATAAACGAGTCGAATTTGAACATAAAATGAAACTCGATCCAGGTCCCGAGCCTAACCGAGCTTTAAAACTTGTTCAAGCTCGCTCATTTGTTTAAATGAACGAGCCTGAACGAGCTCAAACCGAGTCGAGCCCGAGCGGCTTGGTTCATTTACCAGCCTTACTCATATGAGCTGGAATAAACTTCCAATACATCCAGCAAATTCACATTATATTGAAGGGAAATAAATCCACCCGAATAAGGTGGATGTATACACCATAGTTTAGTATCTAAACTATGTGTTTGAACATATCTACCATAACACTATCCGAGCCATAGTATCTAAACTATGGATGTATACACTACCATAACTATCTCAACAAATTTCGGAGTCTTGTGTGTAAGCCTGTCAATTATCCGAAAAAATATCCGCATCTAATCCGAATCCGTATCCGAAAATGCAGAAAACATCCTATATCCGAAAAATCTGTATCCGTATCCGTATCCGAAAATTTCAGATCGGATACGGATATACCCCTATCCGACCCGAAAAATATCCGTATCCGATGGCATTAAAAAATATTAATATTAGTATTCAATATCTACTATTGGATTTTGATCAAGTGGCTCACATTTTTTCTAATAGTCGTAAAGTTTAGGACTTGTGTTTGTGAATTTTTAATTTTAAGTCAATTTTTGAACTTTAAGTGAAATTTTGTTATGTTTAATTATTTATTTATTGATTTCGGATATTTCGGATAATTATTTGAATCTGTATCCGAAATTTTGGATCGGATACGGATACACTTTTTAAATATCTGTCGGATACGGATACATAAAAAAAAATTTGGATACGGATATGACTATATCCGCTCCGTTGACAGGCTTACTTGTGTGCTCCCATGCTTCAAATGTATCTCAATGAAAATTGATCACACTAAAAGGAAACACGCAACATTGTACCTCACCTGTAGCAAAAAAAATGAATGTGCGTGGATCCCACTCAAAAAATAAAAAAAGTAAAGTTATCTTGCATGCAAGCACCATGTCTCTATTGTAGTATACAAAATCATCTACCACAATATATAGACATACTTCAATTGATACATCAATTGATACTTTGTCCCCAATGCCTCTGTAGACACCTCCCCTTTAGGGGGAGTCAGGGATCAAGCCTTGCCTTCTGAAGGCTGGAAAAACAATGTTATTGGGCTTTAACACCTTATTCATGGGCCATGATAACATGACCTGAGGGCCCATGGCTGAAAATCAATTGGCCCACATCTGACTTACTACACCTCAAAGCTCCTGCCCACAACCCCGCCTTCGTTTGGTTGGGTTGGGTGGGTCGAATGGTAGAACACAATGGGTTTGATGGTGCTTCTCCAAATCCACATCTACACTGTTCTGTACTACACATCTATGATCTATGCCATATTCTATGAGCGCTGTTACACTCAATTTTTTTATCGTTTAAAATGTAATCATGTGTACCTTGTTAAAAATCCAGTGAAATATATACATCATTAGACAATGTATATACCTAACGATGTATATGCATTGTTAAAATTTTCTTATGCTTATTAAAAATGAATTTATTCAACTCAGAATAAAACGATATACATTTTTTTATCAAAGTATATATCTTATTAGATGATGTTTATTAATGACCTGAAGTTACCCTTACAACAACCACCTTTTGTTTCATTAATTTTGAAACAAAAAAATGTCAACTATTGAAAAAAGGAAAATATTAGGCTTAGTCATTTTTATCAACCAAAACTCAGATCACATATGTTTTCAATTTTTTTTTAAATAGTAAACATCATATAAATATACTTTAATAAAAAGTGTATATCGCTCCATTTCGAATTAAATGAATCCATTTTTATTAAGTGTAAGAAAAAAAAATTTAACAAAATATATACATCGTCTAACAAAGTTTATGTTTCATTAAATTTCTAACAAGACATAAAATTTCATTTTGGACCGATAAAAATAAGTGTAACAGTGTCCCTAAAAAAAGTACTGTGTATCAGCCCCGGTGACTAATATATCAGCTATCTAACTTGGAAAAAGATATACGTAACCCACATTGCAGCTCGTTTTGCAGTCCAGCCCATTTTTCATTTTCTATAAAATTATATACTCATCATTTGAAGTGTATGCTATTATATGAAATGATGTATATACTGAGATACATTAGTGTATTTTTTTTCATGGTGAAAAAATAAAATAAAAATTGAGTCATATAATAGATTAGAATCCTATACGCTATGATAAAGTATACGCTATGATAAAGCAGTACGGGCTGCAAAACGAAAACGAACTGCAATGACGGGCTGCGTGTATCATTGCTCATCTAACTTTGTTGCATGAAAAGGGTCTTTGGGCCTAGGTCCTTATATATATAATTGAACTGTATAACAAGCCCAAATGAATACTAAAGGCCTGTTCTAATACTAGTCGCAAAAGGTCGATCACAATGATGTTAAAACAAAACTGCCCTATGTTTTGGCATAAGTTAATGATTATTATAGATTCTTTGTTCCTCATAAATCCTATGATGGTCTTTAGTTACTTTGGCAATCCTAATTCAGAAACAGAACTTTTTGTTTCTCAAAAATCTAATATTGATAGATTTTTTTTTTTTTGCTTGGTTAATACTGATAGATTTAGAATGAAGAAAATTTGTATGGGTTACAATGGCCACGTAATGAAAATTTTCAACCGTTATTTATCATGTTATTTCAATAGAATGATATTGAGAATAATTATCAAACTGACTTTAAGTTAATATAATTCTATTATAAAAGAAAAAGACTTGTTAGATGTGCAACCTCTTTAGTGATAAACTAAACCCAGGAAATAAATTATTCACTGAATGAAAAGTACTCTTTTACTAGTTTGAAGAAAAAAAAAAAGTTGAGACATTTGTACAATCTCAAGATCTAGATGTGATATCGTAGATCTTATCTGATAGACAGGAAACCTTCTGTTTTTTCTTTTTACTACGAAAGGACAGGAAATAATAGCTGAATGTGACATTTATATTAACTTCATTGCCAAAAGAAATAAAATAAAATGAAGGGAAAAAAAAATAGCTTTCACAGGTTTTGATAAATTTTTGTTTTATGTGTATGAATATATATACCATTAGATATAAATATATTTTTTTTATATATACATTAATAAATGAGATATATTATTTTATTTAAAATTAAAATAGATGCGAACTACAAGTAGATTGTAAACATAGTTATGCCTAACATTTTTCAATTTTAAATTAAAGATAAAAATTTCTATCTTCTTATGGCCTTGAAAAACATAAAAAAATTATTCTCAAAAGTTTAACCCATACGTCACACTAGACACGAAAAACACAGAAAAAGTTCTTGGACATCTACACACCTCATATATATATATGAAGTAAAAAATAACACTGCACCTCCACTGTAAAATCCATGTCAACAAAAAAGTTGAATTACTTGCACTAGCAAGGGTGAAAGACAACCCACATATGAACAAGGTTTAGGCTCAAGTTTGAAGTCATGAGAGAACCCACTGAAAGTATGAAATTCCCCCATGTGGGCTGCTCTGGCCAATCACATGTACCACCCCCACCTTGCAAATGAAAGAATAAGTGCTTCTCCCCCTCTCTTGCTTTGCAATTCCAAGAAAGTCTCCTCTCAAGAACAGGGGCGGAGCCATGTAGGAACAAGGGGGCTCAAGCCCCTCCTTTTTTTTTCTTTTTTTTTTGATAATGTTACATCTAGTCTTTTTTTCAGTCTTAAATTCAGTTTACAAATGTTTTAAATTTTTTAAAATTAGCATATCTAATCTAATGAGGTATATGTTTTTATAAAAAAAATGAAATATGTACTATAATAAATTACATGAATGCATTTATAGAAAATGTGAAAAAAAATTATCGAATCATCTTCCTTGTTAAAGTGAGTATAGTTTTGATAATTTTCTATCGACACATATAGGACTGAAAGTGGGGCTGAAATAAAAACATTATATATTAATTTTTTTTATAGTAAACAAACAAGAACAGTTGATAATATGAGTTTATATGAATATATTTATTGAATTATAATAAAAATTCTGGGGAAAATAAACTCAAATATTGTTAAATTTTTTTTATTTTGTTTAGGTCTCTCAAATTTTTTAATATATCAAAACACTCTTAAGTGATAAATATATATTTTCTAAATTCTTTAATCTATTTTTTATCACTTATCACGTGAAATACTTTTTACACATGATTATACACTCTGTGTATGTTATTCACTCGTATATTGTTATTCATTCTCTCTATTTTATATATCAACCCTTATTATGTATCTTATGTATACTATTAAGAGTCGTTTTGATAATTCTAGTTGAGAATAAGAATTTTTCTTTTCAAATAATCCAGCTCAGGTAGATTTTGTGTTAATTGATATATTTAAGATGGACACATGAATGAATGATTCCAAATACAATTTTCTGAAATAGTATAATAATTTTTTATGAATGTTTTTGTTTAAAATTAATTTTATATCAAACACATATACATAAATAATAAAAAAATTTTTTTGTACTTCGTGTAAATCCCCCTTAGAAAAATTCCTAGCAACAAGGGAGGGGATAGATCACAGGTATGACCTATTTTTTTAGGGGGGGGGGGGGGAAGTGGAATAAGGTCCACCCCTATCCGATTTCGTGCAATTCACTCCAATCAATATATGATAATGATAATAATAATAAGAGTAAGAAAAGTTGTAACTGGAATAGCTGTTTGCCTGTTTCTATGTATTACTATTTTAAATCTTTCACGTCCACTATGCATGGCAATTATTTGTATACTGCTTGTCGGTGGATGGTCTCACTATGACCTATATAATCTTTGTTCACAAGACAACTTCCCACCCATGTTTAGTCTATCAAATGCTCACTTTTTTTTATTGAATATTGACCCACTTGAGTTCACTTGAGACTACCGTATTAAAAAAAAGTTACACTTCAACTTATTTTATAATTTCATATACTTTGTTAGTCATATACACTCATTATAACGAATTATATATATCTTATTAAAACTATTTTTTACACATTTTATAAATTAGCATGTACTTTATTTTAAAAAATAAAAATACAGGATGAAGTATATATATTATTTTAAAAAATAAAACAAAAAAGAGTGCAGATTGCAACTGGCTCGAAACAAGGCTTGATTCTAGCATTTTCTTTAAAAATATTCAAATCATCTATCTTGTAAGAAATTGAGAATTTATCGAATGGAATATACAAAATCATGACATTCATATCAGAACTACTCTCACATTGCAATCTGAAATGGCCTCTCATCAGGAATGGTGCATCAAAAGTATAAGAATTCTCTATTCCAGTCATGAGAAAATAATATTATAATAAAAAGTTTAAAACACAAAGTAATGTTTTCACATCAAATCCCTACTTGTTTAACATTTAATTGTTTGTAAATCAAATTCAAATAAGATGTATGACATGTTTTGCATTGAAGGGAAAGAAGACAGCAGATAAAGGTGTCATTTTGCTTCACATAAAAATAGAAAAAAAATATAAATTTAATTAGTGTGGGTGTGGTGAATCATGAATGATGTGTTGGTTGGAGTAGGACCACAGAGAGTTATGATTTCTTACATAGAAAGCAAAGGTGAGAAAGTAAAAGATGCCCGGAAAAAAAAGAAAGAGAGGGAATAAGTATGTGAGTGATAATTATTGATGGAGTCATGGAACAATCATTTCCTCACCAAACTTTGTTCCAATTATTTTTGTTTATTTAGGTATGAAACGTGTATGGGTGGTAAATTTGGAGGACAGAAAACATTGGACACATTTTATATCACAAGGTGGATTCCCCCCACATGCGCCTTCAAAAGTGGGAATAATTGAAAATTTTGTCACTTTACACCTTGGAATGTGTTTTGTGTGTACAGTATTTACTTGGATGAGGTATGTTTTTTGAAGGTCATGTAGTCATGTGAAGGAAAAATATGCACATTTTGAGTTTTTTTTACTCCCTTGTCCAAGAACAAAGTAGCTCCACAGTCTGATTAACATTTACTTTCATCCATCCATTGTGGCGGGAGAAAATATAACACTGAATTATTCTTGTTTGCAATCATTTTTACAATTCAAATATCATTTTGTCTAGGAAAATACATATTTTATGAAAAAATAAAATACATATTCGAATTAATTGAATATATATTTTGAATATTTTTTCAATAAAATATATATTTCATTATGTATATACTATATTAAAACTATTATAAATTGACTTGACACTTTTAAGGGTTACTGTAGAATGACAGTGTAGCAATGCTTCTCAGGTGGTGAGTCATTCACAACTTTTTCAAAAAGCAGGGTAACCATGCATTTATTAGGGAATAATTAGAATTATCGATTTGGAATCGGATAAATTGTAAATTCACCAAACAACTAATTTGTTGTATATTAGTCATGTTGTGAAAAATATTTATATTTTCAGAATGAGTTTTATATCTGATTTTCCAAATAATCAAGGATTTTTTGTTTGAAATTAATTTTTTTAATGTTTGAAATCGTTAAAAACTAAATTCAATTGTTTTGCACCCAAAATTAGAGAGGGTGTCATTGCTTATTATATACACCATTAATATGGCAAGTAATATATATCATATCAAATTGAAAAATATTAGTAATTAAGAAAAATTACAGCTAGCCAAACGTACGTGATAATGTGACGTGTCATGTCCAATTATTTATGTATTAGGTCATTTTTCATACTCTGTTTTCCAACAAAAAGATGCCATTTTGAGTAATATTTATTAGTGTTCTAAAAAAGGACCTAAGCAGGCCTTCTTGCATCGCTTAGGGAATAATTATCAGTTTAGGCTGTCAGCCACCTAAGCGGGGACTAGTTGACCGGAAAAAAAAAAGTTGCATATAAAAATCATGATAGTTGCACACACTAGTTATTATCTATGCCACAGATGCACTTGCATATTTTCTCTTTATGATTATTTCCATGATTGCACTTATGTTTTTTTTATAATTTATCTATGTGATAATTGTACTTTTTCTTCATGAATATCTGTGTGTTAGGTCATTTATCTTCCTTAGTTTATTGTATTTATTTTATGTTTTCAACATTTAGGTATTATATATATAATACTAGCCGATTAATTTTTTATTAATCCCCACCTAACTGATTACTCCCTAGTCTCTCTTCAACCGCCTGACCAGCGCATAACGTTTTTAGAACATTGATATTTATTAATAAAGATAAAGATGTGAAATTCTTTTTTATTGATAAATCTTCCATTGTTAGAAAAAAAACGACTCAAACTTGTGATCCTTAGGTAAACAAAAGGATACATCTAACATGTCTAGAGGTTAAATCTTCCTTGTGAGTGATAACAACTTGACTTCGTTTATATTTCAAAAGCCTACCTCGTGGTTGCGGTAAAAAAGAAAAAGTTGATATCCTTGTAAATAATTAATAACCAGTGGCGGAGCCAGGATTTTTATGAAAGGGGAGGCCTAATGTGACTTATGTAAATATTTTTTAAAGTCATTATCTTTTTTTTTTAATTTCAATAACATAAATTAAAAAATGAAATGTATAAAATAAAATAAAATATTCACATAAAACATATTACCAAATAATTTTGAAAGATAATTATCACATTTTAAAACGATATATCAAATCTCATATCGATGATTCACAAAAAATATGAAAATATAAATCTGATAAGCAATATATACCTTTAAATTTCATATTCTAAAAATGTTGAATGATTTGATTATTTTAGATATTTACATAAATATTTTAAACTTTAAATAAAATAGTAATAATGATAATATGGTAAAAGAGAAAAATTATATACATTTGAAGTGTTAATGAAAGAGAGGTAATGATCACTGATTGTAGATTTCAGATTGTGGGATGGTTTAATAGAACAAAAAGTAAAAATTATGAAATTTTTTAGAGATAGGATTGATATTAGGAACAATCGAAATACAAAAAAAAAGTGATTACAGAATCTATTTTTTTAAGATGGGTGCCTGAGTGAGGACGCTGGGAGTGGGGTATGTGTCTCTATGGCTTGGGGTCAATGAAAAAGTAGAATCAAAATGGAATTTTGTTTTATCTAGAGGGGGAGAATTAATTAAAATAAGGGGGTGAAGGCACACCAAAAATGTGGATGGTCTAGATGGCTCATGGGTGGATTTTTTTTTGTTTTGAGTGTTTGGTTGTTATTGTTTAAAAATTTTCATATGTAGATGAAGCTCATGACTTATAGGCCTTAATTAAAATCAATCTACCAACTAAAAATTAAAAGGGTTTAGAATTAAATAAAAAAACAATCCAGGGTTCTATAAGTGGATTAATTAAGGTGAATCATGGCCTCATGGGTGTTTTTTATTATTATTATTTTAAATTCCCGATTTTGCATGGTGGTTGGGCTGTTTTATTTGTTGATTAGTTTTGGTTGTTATATTTCACAAAAATGAGATGCAATGAGCACTAAATCTATGTAATTAACACACGATTAAAATTGTCACAAAACTCACATGTGCGTATAAAATCATTTTTTTTTTAACAATCCGGATCCAATTGATTTAAATCCTTAAGATTGGTCAACCCAAGAAAACTAAATGCACCTGCAACTCCTTGGAAGGTGGAAATACTTACACACAAGCATTATCTGAAACTCACATGGCAACCACTCCAATTTAAAAAAAAAAATAACACCACCCCAAACAAATGAGGAATACAGCTCTACTGATATTCCTCCGACCACTTTTCCATTCTTCATCACTTCTATATATTCTCGCCATCAGGGGTTCAAAATAAAATAAAAAACTTTTTAACAGTAGATGCCATAACACAATCTGTCAAATGGAATAATTTATTTTCACAAGGAGAGACATGGTTTCATGTGGGGAAGGGGATATTTAGAGAACCTTCTTCTCATTCTTTCCCCCTCCCTCAAATCCAAACTTTTAGATTATTTGCTAACATAAATCCAACATTAGGTATAACATCCATTAATTAATCATGTTATGTTTTAATTACATGTGGGGTTGCAAGTGATGATTATGAAGGAGATTCGGTTCGGTCAGGGATCACGGAGAGCTACGATATTTGAATATTTGTTAGGTGGTATTTATAAGAATGAACAAATTTTTAATATTTGATTAAACATATATATAATGTGTTCATGCAAGGACACATAATTATTATTATTATATATATGTGTGGATAAGCTGGCTGTGTTTTGCATATATGGAACAGTTTTTTTTTTTTTTTTGAAGTAAAATATATGGAACAGGTTAAATGGTACAAATTCCAGAACTCACCTGCTGCATTTGGATAACAGAAGATACATATTCTGATTAATATACTTGCATGCTTTATAAAATATAGACAAAGCAGTATTATTCTAATCTCAAGTACTCCAAATACTTTGTTTTATATGTTGAGTTTTCACTTATGATATGATGGGGGCTCTGAGTCCTGTTTAAAACCAATTATCAAGTTGATTCATTCTCTCTTAATAAAATTATCATTTTTCAGATGATTGATTTTAAACCGTGTTTTTAAATTTCAACATATTTTAGATTTTTATTTTTATTTGTTAGAAATCGGTGAAACAGTTTCTATAAAAAAATTAAATAGTTGAAAGTAGCTTTTATGAAAAAAACTGCCTATGAAATTTACTTGCAATAAAAAGATGTTTCAGAATGGATTATTTTAGAAATCTAATTTTTGATAATTTTTTCTGGAATTAGAATAAAATCTTCTTGTAAAATAAGTCCGACAGAATTTATGTTTAAATTGATTTGGAAAGAATTCATTATTTTTGTTTCAAATCAGTTCCAAAACCTAAAATTAGATGCTTAATTCTATTATTGGAGAGACCATGTGGATGACATAGTGGAGACTTGGATTAATGTTAATTAGCTCGATATTTTCACATTGATTTACAACCCAAGAAAGCCAAATATCATGCCTGGCACTGAACATCCATCTCACATAATCCAGATATTGAAGTAATCAATTAAAAAATGATTGATGATGGAGACTTTAATGTTTGGTATTACACCTATAAAAACACACGCTTTCCTTTCCTAACCCTAAAGTAAGAGCACCTGCACTTGAATGCTACTTTCCACTGGTTAATTATTTGAATTATGGTTGATTAAGACCACAACAACATTTCAACCAAGCATTAGAAATAATTTCATGACATGATAATCAACTTCAAATTTTTACTTAATATTTATATAGCATTTGGGACATCCGCGTTGAATGCAAAATTTTTATATAAATACCCACACATTTTGTTTTTGTTGATAAACCCTCACAAACTTTTAGATTTGAGGCCCTCATTATTTGAGGCCCACATTGGATGGGGCCTAGGTGTCATCTAGCACGTCCATAATTTTTGTCAGACTTTTATTTATAACAATATTAGACATAAATAATCTTCATATTTAAGTCTGTCAATTATTCAAAAATCATTATCCAGAGAATCAGAAATCATTCAATATTTAAATATGTAGTGTAGAATTGGATATTAAGTTATCTAGTCTAAGAAGAAAATTTAAATATAAGATGTATTATAAAAAATATATATATTCACCTTCTATACTGTTTAAATTCAACTATTTTGTATGATATTTAAAATTTAATTATTATTTTTATATCAACTCTCATCCCCAATATATGACATGATGACCCCAATTTGCATTTATATCTAAACACATCAATCATGGGGAAAATATCCATCACACCGAATTTAAACATATTCTAATTTGAATGTTAATTTTTGTATTCAAAAGACTAAAAAAAAATCCAATTATATCCGATTAATGGACAGACCATCTAAACATCAAACAAATTAAATTGGATGAAAAAAATAAGAAAATGTTAGACGCAATCACATTTATCAACCAAAACTTAGATCACATATGTTATCATTTTTTTTAAATAGTAAACATCATCTAATGAAATATATGCTTTAATAAAAAATGCATATTGCTCCATTTCAAGTTAAATAGATCTATTTTTAATAAGTCTAAATAAATATTTAATGAGGTATATGCAACATATATCTAACGATGTATAAGTTTTATTAGATTTTTAATAAGATATATAAGACTGTGTTTTGAATTGAAAAAAAATTAATTTGAGTGTAGCGACACACAAAAAATATATATACAGTAACTAAAAGACATGACACGAACTAAACTCCCCAAATGAAAAGTTCATGCAATAAACAAAGTACCACAAAGTCTGGTTTTGTAAACTTTGCTAAATAAAGTGATCTTAAAATCCTCACTAGAAACAGTAGTGCATAGTACGATGGAGGCCCCGCGCCGGAAAAGATGACTGACTGTATTAATTGGCACCCATTTCAACACACCAGGAATCCAATGTCATTGGATACCTCTTTGTAGCTGCTTTTGCTTTTAGATCACTCTAATTGCGTAATCTATTGAAATGGCACTAAAAAATGTGTGCAAACCTTTATATTATATACTGTAGAGATTGATGTGTTTATTGTTGTTTGGACGAGGAGAACCGTGTCTGGTCACACTCCCTTTAACAGGTTTTTCGATTTCACACTGGCATTTCAGTAAAAGCCAAACCTTCTGGTGGCATCAGAGCACCTGTTATTGAAAGCCAGCCACCCCTGTTTTGGATGAGCGGATGGTACTACGTACTGCATGTCATCATGCATAGCTCGGGTTGCTCCGGCCTTTGGTAGAACGCACGCATCTCGAGGCATCATGGCAAAAATTAGGTCCACCTCGTAAACCGTGCGCATGCTGGCCGGCTCGCCGCCACGCGTGTGGTTCGTTTTTATTTTGAGTTTTTTATTTTTAAGTCTCCATAAACTGCATGATTTAGTTATTAATCTCTCATTTTTTTTTTTATTTTTAGTCTCCCAGACTAATAAGAAATATACTCTTTAGATCACTAAATCATATAATTTACAAATACTAAAAAATAAAAAATCATTTTATTTATGTGATAATCAAAGTTTTTCTTCTTATATTTAAAACGGTCATACTTTTAATATGATGTGACAAATCTACATATATCGAGCAAATGCAAATATGGATAACAATAAACAGAAGGGTGGTGGGGAAGAATTGAACCACGCGCATGTACACACAGCGTATTATTAGCATACTCCGTTTATAATATATTTTGATTTCTTAAATATTATTTGGAAGCTAAGTGTGTGTAACTCCTCAAAATTTTATTCTCAAAAAAAAAAAAAAAAACTCCTCAAAATTTTATGGGAGAATCTTCGAAAAATTCATACTCACTCATTGTTTAATTTAAAGAAAAATTATAGGATGTTCATGTTGTGCGTGACAAACAAATATAAGCTAAACACAAATTCTTATAATAATCACATCAAGAATATAAACATCAAATATATATCAAATCATGCATACACTAAAATATATAGTAAAAGCATGAAATAAAATGAGATAGGGATTAGAAAAATGTATTCGAAAATGTGAAAGCGAGTGAAAACATTCTGTTCTTGGTGAATAAGGCCCCCTCACGCACATGTTTGAATGGCTCATATCACTGAGAGATAGATTTTGTTCTTCCGGGGTGCGAGCTATAGAAGAACCACAGTAAACAGACTGCGATCCTTTCAGACGCCCAGATCGAGAAATTAAATCAAACAACAAGGTGTTGTGAACTATGGTTTAGAGGAAAAAAGATTTTAATAAAATCTATAACACAGTGAGATCAACTATACGTTGACGAAAACACTACCACACAAAAGAGATTATTTCTTATATTATCTTCCTCTGTCATGTCAAATGGTACCTTTAAATAAGCAAGATATCAACCTTTTTAATTCCCATGCATGCCTATGTATTAAAGCACTAATATTTAAGGCATGCAAATGTGTCATTTGTAACTCATACAATTAAATTGTTTAGGGGGTTTAATGGACAAATGAAACGCATGTAATTCAATTTCATTCATGCATGCAAATAATACAATATTAATTGTAACATGTGAAACGGTTCAAAACTCATTCAATTAGATAATATAAGATATTGTATTTTATTTTAATGCACTCCACAAATGCTTTATTTCAAACAAATGCATATTATTTGTAACGTATGGGTATTAATGAATCACTCATGCTCCCATGCATTTTAATCTCAAAAGCGTTGGTTATAATTGGTATTGATAAAAGTTTTGAATTCCAAAATCCAATATAAAATATTTTCAATCATAATTTAGATTTAGAATAAAAATCTAACAGTCATTTGTGAGCCACTAATACAAAATCACCTTTGGAAAAAATAACCATCGGTGAGTTTGAAAGTTCTCCTTGATTTTAGGATATGGGTTTGGATTAATAGACAGATTTTGATACCAAGATCATATGCATATAATTTGATCATATGTATTGGGAAAGCCGGCTAACATTTCATCTCCATAAAAGATGACTAAGATAAATTTCCTACCACAAAAGATGACTAAGGGGCTGTTTGGTTGAGTCAAATATAAGAGCTTATTCAGCTGAAAGCTGAATTTAAGAGATTATTGGGTATAAATGGTGTTTGGTTGAAGTCAAATATAAGCATTTATTTTTCCTCATTCAGATAAAAGAACCCATCAGAATTAAGTGGAATCCTAACACTTATTTTTCCGCAGTCGCCAATCACCTTTTTTACGCCGATGTGAAATGACCCTTCTACCCTTACTACTTACCCCGAATTACGACTGGTATATAAGGTTGTTTTCGACCGCCTCTCTCTCTCCTAACCCGCTCTGCTTCGGCTTCAAAGAACAAAGAAAGGGATCGACTGATGAAACCCTAATGGCGAGCCAACGCGGATGCGACGAGGGCGGCAGCGGCCGCAGCGGAGAGCCGCCGCCGGCTGTCATGCCGTTCTCGAGGTTGTTCGTCTGCGCCGACCGGATCGACTGGGTGCTCATGGCCGTTGGAGCGGTGGCTGCGGCAGCTCATGGGGCGGCGCTCGTTGTTTACCATAACTACTTCGGGAAGGTCGTCAACCTTCTCAGCTTGCACAGATTCGACGAGAAGGTGTTTGATGAGCTCAAAAAGGTGAGTGGGTCTCATTCTTTTTTGTGGAAATTCCAGAGTTGTAATTGATCGATGTGGGTGTTGATTCTGAATTACACGGACGAGTTTTTTCTGCTGCCCTAGAAATTTTCGATGTGTATTAGCTACAGTGGAGATGCGAGGGTTTGATCATCTTTTTCACCATATGTTTCCATTCTTCTCCCAATTTATTGTGTTCAGTTGGGGAGCTGTTATGGTAAGTTTAGATGTAATTGAATTCCCAAGTCATGGGAAGTTTGGTGTTTGGCGTGTATTCTCTACTCTACTTGTTTGATTCTTTAAAATATGGTCTTTGTAGGCAAAAGATTGTTCTATGTAATTGGGATTGCTTGTTTAAATGTTTGTGTGTTCTTCCACTGAACTCTCAGTTCATGCTTATATTCTTCAGATCTGTTGATCTAATGTGTATGATAGTTGATAATGTATTCCTTGTGCACATTAGTTGAGGAAGTTTTTCCTTGTGCACATTAGTTGAGGAAATGAGGTTGATAATTGTGTATATGTTTTAGCTGATGTTCAATAAGGTGGCATATAGCCTTTCTGCTCAGGTATATATATATTTGAAAAATGTACATAGCTACAACTAGGCACTTTATGCTAAGCTAGAATAGGTGGATAGATTTGTCTGTAATGGCTGAAACAGTGATGATGTCCAGAGATTGATTTGGAAGCCATTAGAGAGGGTTTTGAATGAGTTATTGTTTCTTTCTTTTTCTTTGTGTTAATTCTTTGGTTGGATGATTTGATTGTGGAGAGGCAGAGAGTAGGACCTGATGAGGCTTGTTTTGATAGGATTGAAAATATGCAGCATTTGTAATCTTTTTTTTGTTTGATTTTGTGCAACTATGGTTTTTTTTTATTTGTAAACAAAAAACACATCCTTCCTCTTGCAGAAGTTTATCTGTGATCTTTATTAAAATGGGTTTTGATTTCATATAATGGTCTTTTTGGTTTCATATACATATGTTCATTACAAGCACTAACATATATCAATTTACATGACCAGTGGTTTTTTTATATAATACATATGTCATTCATCTGGAATTTGACAAATATATAGCATGCCTGTATTGCATGGAGGGTAGATGTCGCATGGTTATTACATATTTGAATTTAGATTCTAGTGTTAGAAATGTCAAAACTTGCTTGTTACATAGGATGCTAAATGCTCCACAAGGACGACATTGTTTTCAACAGTTCAATATTGATATCCTTTTTTTTTCAAACAGAGGAAATGGTTGAGCCCTGGTTTTGAAGTCTTTAATTATCAATGGACAACCATGAGATATCTGATGACATAGAACCATTCAATTGCTTGTATGCAGGACCACTAGTTTATTTTTATTTTTTTCAAAATCCAAACTTGGTTTTACTGCTTTGGTTGATCTGCAATTGATGATTATATGTTTTGTCACGGTTCATTGAAAATGCTGGATCTTTAAATAGGTGTATGTTTGAAAAAGATAGTTGTGACATCTACATATTTCCCATGCCTTACCTTGGTCACTCTGCCTTAACATTCCATTTTCTTTTAAGGTCCTCACATCCACTCTCTATGTTCTATCAATATAGCCCCTGAATGCTACTCATGCTTGCTTATGTATCATGTGGATTGTGTTTGTGATTTTGTTTTTGCTTGTACTCGTAGCCATCAAATAATTATAGAAGTTGAGTTATAACACGAAATACTATTATTTATCTATTTACTCTCCTTAGGAATTTTTTTCTTTTTTGAATTGGGGAATGTTGTAATATTCACTACAAATTTTATTGTAGCAAGATATGATATGCAGCTCTTAACACGAAAATTGTGGTTGATGTATTTTTAACATCTTAAAAAAGAATAATCTTTAATATCTAAAAAAAAAATATGTTTTTTTCCATTTCAACCAAACATCAAAATAACATTCAGCACTTATAAAATTGACCAAAATACCCTTCCAATAATCACATAAGTTAACTAGTTAACCAAACACACTTATTTAAAATAGTGCTTAATATTTTTCATTGAACCAAACGCTTTTTTTTTTTAAACTCTTAAAGATTATCATCCTTCCTCTTTCTGCACTTAACAATCAGCACTTAAAATCCGCTTTCCGCCGCTGCCAAACAGCACCTAAGATAAATTCTTTGAGACACCCCAATTTTTTAAAAAAATATAATTTTGTCATATGCATTGATTGATATTTTGTTTTCAAATCACTTATAATATTAAAGCATCAATTCTTTTTGTTTCGTAATTCTCGTCTTTCCTATATTTTTTTTGGTCTTCTATTCGCTCTCCTTTTCAGTCTATTTGTAACTCATTAATATCAGTTATAAATGACCTACCAATTCTCAAAAGAATAAGAATAATTAAAGCATTCAATAATTTCTAAAGTTGTATATATTTTTTTGTGGTCTCCGATAATATAATATATGTATTTTATCAAAGTTATGATTTTTTAAAAACATAAATATAATAATGTATATTTATGGATATTTTAATTCATATTACAAAATTTTATTTTGCAGTAGAATATATATATATATATATATATATATATATATAGACGTGATTACGTGCGGCGAACGGCAGGTGCGGCAGCGATCACGGGCCGTCGATCATGGGTCCATCGCATCGGACGGTCATGTGCGATTCACGTTGACCGTTGGATGTGAT
The DNA here is from genome assembly GCA_030737845.1 of Acorus calamus. NCBI lineage: Eukaryota > Viridiplantae > Streptophyta > Magnoliopsida > Acorales > Acoraceae > Acorus > Acorus calamus. The sequence continues at coordinate 5,657,815 of CM060872.1, read as the reverse complement.
GGACCCGCGATCGAACGACCCACATTGCGGCCGCACCTGCCGTTCGCCGCACACAATCATTTTCATATATATATATATATATATAGGGAAGTGATTCAGTGCGGGAATGCGGGAAGCGATCACGGGCCGTCGATCACGGGTCCATCGCATCGGATGGTCGGGTGCGATTCACATCGACCGTTGGATGCGATGGATCCGCGATCAAACGACCGACGTCATTTCCCGTATTCCCACACTGAATCACTCGACTATATATATATATATATATATATAATTAAATTAAAGTATACTTCTCATTGAATTATTACATAGGTATCTGTGGTGTAACATTTTTCCAATAGAAAACGTGTGGGCGTGGGCCCCATATACAGCGCGAGTGAGTAAAGCATGTGTCACGAGGAGCGGTAATACAATTTTTGTCTGCTTGTATCAACGGTTGGATCCTCTGAAATCTGGACCGTTGGATCGATGAGACCCCACCAAAACCGGACTTTTATCATTGGACATGCACGTATTACATGTCCCATCAGCTGACCACTCTCGTTAGCAGACCATTCGCAAGTCACATCAACCGCTGGAAGTGTGAAATGACAAAAAAAGTGCTGGTTTAGTGGCTGAGCAGCGATGACTGTCGGGGTCAGAAGTGTAAATGGTTTGTCAGTGGTCTGTTGGTTGACCGGTAGTGGAGGGTGCAGGTGGATCAATCCATAAATCGTCAGACTGTAATTATATGATATTTTAAAAATATTATAATATTTATTACATTATATAAAGATTTTTAACGTATATACGTTTCTTTTTGTCAAAAAAAAAAAAAATCTGGTGGAATATTATTATTTAAGTGTAGAATTTAATATCTTATTTAAATAGAGGAATATGGAGAAAAATAAGATGATCAATAGGGGGAATAATTCTCAAAATTGTTTGTTTATAAGAAATTAATATATGGATATATTACTGTTATAATAAATAAGAATAAATTGAGATTGATTTTCTAAGTTCTCTATAGAATTTTGTTATTAACCTAATCTATTCTACTGTTACAAAAATATTCAAATATTAAATTGTGTGTCATCACCTCATATAAAATAGGAGTCTACTTGTTACATTATTTTTTACTATTTATAAATTTGTATATATATCTTATTTATATTTTATTCACAACTTATCTATAAACAACCAATTATAAAAATATCATTATTATATTTTTCAATAATAATAACTAAAACACCAACCAAAAAAAAATTAAGTTATTCATTATCTTTATTATTAATTAGAATAATTAACTATATCATAATAATTTATATTGTTATCCAATTTGATAAAGTCATTTGATGCTAACAGTTTTAAGGGTATTTTGATAATAAAAAAAACAGAAAAAAATGGAAAAAAATAGTAAGGTTATTGTTTTTAGGAAGAGATTAGCGTGTGTGTGTGTGTCATGACAACTCTTCTTTCTTCTTAAATGGGTTTGGGTGTTTTGAGGCAGGTTAGGTTGACCGATATAGTGCACCTATCTCTCTGTGTTTTTTTTAAGTTTGATATATATGCATAGGTATTAATTGGAACTAATAAATACAAGACAAGATATTCAAGAAACTGTTTTTTGAAGAAAGGTAGAAAGTTTGCTATCCGATTTCATTTCTGATCTTGAATTACAAATTCTGAAAAAGGAGAGAAAATATTACACTACAAATAACAAGACATAAGAGTAAAAAAAGACTATCTTCTCCAAGTTAGAAGAGGCATCTAACCGCAAGAAGAGTCCCGCTCGCGTGATCACCCCACGACTCGCAAACTCTCATCGCGAAAGTGGACGTCCCCCACCTTCGTTATATGGCGACCCCAATCCTGCATACACCCACAAAATATGTCCCACATATTTTCTTGGTACACGTTCGTTCGCTATATGGCGACCCCACTCCCGATATTCAAGAAACTGTTGTCCTGTTACTTTCCAGTTAAGGTATATAAGGGTCCACAGGTTATACGGTCAAGATGATCATTTATTCTTTGGAAATAATTATCGCAGACTTGATTTAATTAGGAGAACAAAACGTCAATTCATGTTTGATTGGAAATACAATTTTTTTTTTTTATTTCTTTGTGTTTAAACTTTCTTAAGTGTGTGTCAGTGTATACAATATACACACAATATAAGTGATAATACATAACTTGTGTAGTCCGTATGAATCGCATGTGAACTGTCCCATTGCGTAAATCTTGCGAGAGCTGAAAATCATCATAAGATTATCAGTTTTTTTTAATGGAGAATTCAATATTAATTTTTTTCAACATAGTCGTCACCTTATGTATTTTTTACTTTTTAAGTCATAAATAAAAATTAGAAGTGGCATTTGTTTCCTAGCGTAAAATATAATATATATATATATAATAGATACCTCGAAAATGTCGAATACATCAAAGACTAATCCAGATCTGTGCCTTCACATTGCGGTCAAGATAGAAAAAAATAAAATAAAAGTACATCTAAGCATGCTTTTAATCTTTTTTTTTTTTTTTATCTCTTGAAATATATATATAAATAATGAATGTGTCTTCATAACAAACCTATATAAAAATATTTTTGTAACACTGTTGATCACGACAGAAGCACTATATTAAAAACAAGGAAGATCTCATGGGATTTTGTGATATATATCTTTTTATCAGATAAAGAGACATGAAGTCTGCAAGAAGGTTTTTGTGTTCCTTGTAAAAATGGTATGTTATTGATTTTATAGTGAAGCTCTTGGATCTTGAGGTTCATGGAATTGAACTAGCTTGCACTAGACGACATGTATACATGCTATGTGCACTTCTTTACTTTGCGTGTATGCTTCCTTGTTATTGATTCCTTGTTTTTTAGCTCCAATTATCCCCCTAGACATACATGGATTCTATTATTTTGTTATCTTTAGGTAGAAAGAATGACTATAATAGGTTGGATAGAACTTTATGTTGAATGTGATTTAATAAAATCATATTTTATGTAGTTTTATTTATTTACTTTGTATTGTAACTTTGAGTTCTTGTAAATAGAGTTTTCAAATAGTCCCACATTGGTTAAAAGGTTTAGATTGGAGTAGTATATAAGGGAGGACAAAACACACATGTTAATGTGTAGCAAGTACAAGTGCACATGGGGTTTGCACGTGCACCGCATGTATGCGTGCACGTGCATAATTTTATTCTTAGCACTTAGCACATTCGCATCAATCGCATTAAATTCTAATGATGTTTTAACAGTGCATTAATTTTTTGCATTATTTTTAAACATTTTGTGTGATGCATTATATGTGTAAATTTGATTAATTAAAGACCATCGTTGGATCTGTGAGATCAATCAAGAGCCGTTGATTGATGATAAGATCAAGTAGTTCAGATTAAATTCAAAAATCGAATTTAACTGCTAGGCAGTTATAACTGTCCCCAACTGTTGGAAACAGTTTTATACGATCTTTAAAAGGTGGTATCGAATCTGCAGAAAGACATCTTCTTCTTCCTCCTTGAAACTTAACTCACCCAATCCAAAATAACCAGTTAGACTTGAAATCCCTATCTGCCATAAACACAGCATCCAAAGAGAGTCACTATTAGACTTTCGTTTTGCTGACCGTAAGTCTAACAAGGCTTCGTTGTATCCGGGAGTGAGTTTGCAGAGAATCCCTACAGCAACTTCGTTTTGAAGTGGGAGCAAATATCGCTTAAAGAAAACGTATTCGCTACGCGCCTCGAAGTCTATATCATTTTCGGTTCCATTCATTTCTTTTCCAACACTTTATCTTTTTTTTTTCTTTCAATTTTTGCAACAAAACACCACAAAGTATCATGTAGTCAATTTGTGTCTACTCAATCATTCAATTTTTTAGTGTGAACGTCACTTCTAATCATCTTTTTTTTTAAAAAGCTACTTGAGAATTAATTTTAAAAAATAAAATGATGATAAAACCGTATTTTAAACATATCCTATCCCCACTATGGCATGTATGTAATGTTTTTAATAGATATTCTTTCATGTACGGGTAGAGTTAAAATATATACCACTCACAAAGCTTCTCACTTACTACATTTATGAGACTTATATGAGGAATTCTGTGTGGTCCCCTAGAGTGGTAAAACATATCATTACAAGAAAATACTCTCGGTGCATAATCTTATTTACAAAAAAAATCAAAACAAAACATTGCATGCATAATTTAAAATTTATTATATCATTTGACTATATATATGTTTCATTGGGTAACACAAGATTTCTGTGTTCCAATTACATTCAATCATTTTTTTTTTTAAATAACAGACAAGTTCACGTATTTGGAAGTTCCAGTCCACATGGAACCATGAAGCATCGTGTGTTTTTGGAAGGGTCAAAAGTTCACCCGCACTATGAATCCCAACAAAATATGAACCCCAAAATTAGAAGAAGAAAACGACCCCCCTCAAATAAGACCATCTCAGATGCTCTCACAATCTATCACCAAGTTTTATGATGAACCCCCCAATAAATGGCAATTTTTCTATTTTTAGCCCCCCAATGAGTGTGTCCTATTTTGCCGTCCAGGACAGCCATGAATCTTTTATTTCAAAGCAGTCCTTTTTGTGGGGGGTGGGGGTTTGTTTCGGTAAGCATGATTCTCGAGTGAATGAGGGGACCAGTAACCACTCCCCACGCTTGTGTCATCCGTCTGTTTTATATTTGGGAAAAATCCATACAACCCCCTATAAACTGTCTAAAATCTATATAATCCTCTTATTTTTTTCTGAAATACTATACCCCAAAAAAACTCCTATTTAAATCCAAAAAACACCCCAACTAAAATTTTCACTTATAGATGAGAAATATTTTTATGAATTTTCAGTTTAGTTTACCGTAGTTGAAAATACAATATACCAAAAACACCTACAATGTGTTAAAATACAAAAGAATCATCTGTAAATAACAATTTTACTCATTCAAATAATGTTTTATAATATATTCAGAGGGATAAAATCATCATTTACATAATTTTTTATGTATTTTTAATACATTGTAAGGGCTTTTTATCATATTGTGTTTTAAGACAGGATTAATCAAGCCGTACATTTACATAATATTTTTCATCTGTAATGGAATTCATTCAGGGGATTATTTAGATTTACATGGGTTTTCAGATAGTAACATAGACTTTAGGAATGGCCGGGGTGGGGTTTTGTAGATTTTAAACAGTTTATGGGGGGTATTTGGTTTTTTCCCTTTATTTTTCTATCCATTCATGCTTTCGAGCTGATATGCGCTCGTCATGGGTTCCACCAACTGACGACGGTCCAATCGCGATCGCACGGTCGTCTTTATCGGTGACGCGCTTCCTTTTGTTTTCCCGTCTGCGTCCGCAGCGAAAACCGACGGTCCACCCAATCGACGAAACCGTGTCGGTGGAGTGATCTCCACCGTTCAATCGCTGTCTCTTATAAGGCGGGGGCACATAAGATCAGAACCGTCCACCTGTTGCCGCCAACCTGCGATGGGGGCGTGCTTTTTTAAAAGTGGGTGGGGGAAAGCGAGGGCAGTTCAGTAATTTAAAGCTCGGTTTTGGTCTTTTAAAAAGTGGTGAATCATGTTCGGTGCGTCGAGTGATGACGAAAGGCGACCCGACCCGAATAATTATTATTTAATGTGTGTATTTAATATTTTGTTCCGGTTGTTGTTTCGTTTTTTTTATTTTTTTTATTTATTTTAGTCCCTCTCAGACTCCATTACAGCTCGCTTTCTCTGTTTGAGCTAGTGAAAGAACAACAAAGAAGAGAAGATTTGGAAGAAGCGCAATCTCTGCGAGAATCTTCTGTTGTTTTGGGGAAATCGAAGGATTTCTTGTCTGCATTTTAGGTCTCGTGAGTCTCTCTGTCGCAATCTACAAAATCGCGGTTCGTTTTTACAGTCTCCCATGTAACGGTCATTTCAGTCTTTGTTTTGATTTGATTTTGATTTGTTGTTCTTTATTGTGCTCTGCAGGATTTTTGTTTGGTTGCAATGCATTTTTGTCTCTGTCTTCGTTTTTTTTTTTGAAGTTTGAAGTCTGTTTTTTTAAAAATGGATTCGCAAACTATTCATATCGATGAGATTTTTTGGGGAAAAAATTATGTTTTTCGAAGGAGGGAGTGCATTATGAACAAGGTTTGATTTATGCCTTATTTTGACGTTTTCATTTCTGATATAAGTGTTTTTTTTTTGTGTGTGTACACGTTCACTCTCCCTGTTCGATTATTGTTTGTGTGTTTTATTGGATTCTATTGGTTTGAGTGATTCAACCCCCGATTCTTGTATGAAATGGTGAAGTTTTATCCCTTCTATTCTCTGTGTTTTTTTAACGAAACCGATTGTTCTCTTAGTATTGTATGTGATTTTGTTCTTCATCTGGGTATTGGAATCTAGAGGTTTTTTTGTTTTTTTAGATCAATTGGAGCTCCTATTCTTCTTAGTTTCTGTTTTTCCCGTACAGTTTTGAATTTGGGACTTTTGTCATCAAGTTTGTTGTAGATCATTTTGCGATTCTGCATTGACGAGATTGAAGTGAGTTTGCTTTTTGTAATCTTTTTTTTGTGTGTTTATTGAGCTCTATTTGTTTCAAAGGGCCTTTCAGGTTGTGCCTTTTTTGTATATTCTTATTTTTGATAGGTAAGCGGTGGGATTTGGATCCAGGATATTGTGGTTGCAAATTTTGCTGTGGTTCCAACGCAGGCTTGAAGTTTGTTTTTTGTTAAAATTCAAAATGATTCAACTATTGCCTTGTTGTATTTAGCTTTCAACTTTTTCATTTTGTTGTTTCCTTTTCTTTCTTCCTCCAAAAAAAACTCGTGCGTCTGATTGTTGAATTTTGTCATGCATTTCTTCAAGTTTCCTGTATATGTTTGTCGGCTATTTATTATAATCTAACTTTTATTCCCTGTATTTCTTCTTGTTCTTTCTACTTGTCCTCCTTTTCATTGTTGTTGTTTTCCTGCCTTCTTATAATCTAACTTTTATTCCTTGTATTTCTGCTTGTATCTTCTACTTGTTCTCCTTTTCATTGTTGTTTTTTTCCTGCTTTCTTTTATTATATTTTACTTGTATTTTTTTTAAAAGTTATCCTATTTATGATGATTGCTTCCATATATCCTGCTAATATTCTGTCTTGATTGCCTTTTCTCATGCAGCCTGATCTTGCTTATGAATTAATTTTTCAAAGTTATCATCCTTGCATATTTTTATGACCTGGCTATTCAGATATGGGGAGCTTAATTTTTTCCATCATTGTACTCCATCACTATTTTCTTTTTTCTGGTGTGCCTTTGACACCTAGCATCACACTGTATTGGACAATGCCAACACTGAAACTCTTATATTCACATGTGTTTCTCATTGATGGGGATCAACATTGTCATGTTTTTTTCCAACAGTTAACTAATGTTTATGAACATACCATTACAGAAGTCAGCTTCCAATGTGTCTCTGCAACTTGACCTGTTACCATATTATATTTTCCGAGGAAATTTATCTTCAATTTGATCTCCAGTGCCATTAATCCTGCAACCACTTCATAGTTTGAATGTCATATAGAAAAGCAATTTTTGTTTTGACAACATAATTTCCATATAAGTAGTTCGGAATGGAAGCATTATGTTCTAAAGTTTTTGGAGGACTTTATTATAAAATTCCATTTTTCTTATTTTCTTATTTTATTTTTTCTTTTATGATGATACGAAAAATGAAACCAAAATTTTTAGATATATCTCATCTATTATATTTTATTTAGATGGCCTGAATTCTGGGGCGAAATGATGATGACAAAAGAAGCACCCTGGTTTCCATATATCCATCCCAATCCTTTTTTCCACTTCCACAAGATGGGAAAAATGAAGTCCAATGATTCATTTGAATATTACTATTCATTTTTTTCCCTCATTTTAATATATCTTGATCACTTTTGAAACTGTTTCTCTGTTTTGTGAACCACTGACTGTAATTTGTTATATAATGCTTTGTCTTTGTTGTCTTGTAAATTTATAATTGCCACATTTTGGCTAACCTTTGATTCTTTTATATGATTGATATTACCAACATATGCTTATCTCTCAAGCAAATTATCTTGTAACGGGGGTCTGTTTTGCATGGTGGACTCAGAATATCTAGTTCATGATGGACCGTCGAAGCTGGCCTTGGAAGAGGAAATCATCTGACAAAACACCTTCTGCAGATACTATTGGTGCTTCACTAGCCGGATCAGCTGGTAATAAAGACAGGTGTGTATTCCAAATTTTACTACATTTTTGGGTTGTGCAATAGGTGGATGAGGTGTCTACATATCAGGTTCCTAATCAGATGTAGCTGAAAGGTTTTATAGATAAAATGTGAGAATTTTTGAGGCAATTTGGTCATCAAAAAGGCAAAAAGGCGGTAAATAATTGGGTTGGGAGAGGGATTTTTTTTTTATATTTTATTTACTATATTTCACTAATCTATGATAAGTTTCCTGCAGTAAGATGGTACTTGTATGCATTATTTTTAATATATTTTTATTTTAATTCATATTGCTTCTCAGGTGATCTCTCTCGAGCAACATGTGAATTTATTCTTATTTTAAAAAATATGTGGATTTATTCTTCCAAATGAATATTTGATCATAGTGGGTTTATTGATTAACAGCCAATCACTTCTCGATAGTTTTTACCTATCATACCATGTTTTACAAGAACTGAGTTTTAAAATCAAATGTTCTCACATGAAATTTGGCAGTTTCTATTTGCTATGGGTGGATATCTGTTAATAACTGTTTTTGTTGATTTTTATGGCCTTCAAGCTGTGGGGGACCTTTCTTACAAAGATGAATATTCCAAGTTTCTCAGTTCAAATTAGGATGATATGAAAAATACTCATCAAAAGTTAATGACATCAAACAATCACAAACCACTTTGTGTGTTAAGACGAATTATCTCACCCACTGTGTCATAAAAGTTTAACCCATACATTGTCCTAAATGTTCGAGATATGTTATAATTATGTCTGGCAATTCAGACGTCAATCATGCTGACTAAGTTTTAAGAGGTCCATTGACATTGATTTCAAATTCCTAATGTTTATAGCATATTCCGGACACACAAATTTGAATGATAAGAGAGAGACAATAAAGAAGTTATAGAGACAGATTGTATTTTTCCAAAATCAACCCTGTGCCCAATGCTATGATATTTCTTAAAATGCTTATTTTCACTAGTCATCTTTATAAATCCTTGTTTTCTTATTTATACATTTTGTTTGATTGATTATTTATTGATTATTTTGCTTCTGAGTTTGTCATCAAACTTTAGTGTGAATATTTCACAGACTTTATTATTTCAATCTCATTGAATTTAGCCTGAATATTGTCATCTTCTCCTCCTTGCTATTGGAGACCAGCCAAATAAATAATCAATGTCCCGATGTTCATGCTCCTAGCATAAATATTATACTGAGAAACAATCTCGCTAGAGAATCACAGTGCAACAAGTGTGAGGGATCTTTGATGTTTGCCTGTGGAAAATGCATCTATTTGCTAGATGGATTCCCATTATTTAGTGAAGCAAGAAAAGCTTTGATTCTATGATGGATGGCTGGGAATCAGATTTTTATTTTATGTAGGCCGATCACAATCGTTGATTAGGTGGAGCTGCATAAGTAGATTACTCCCAGTTAAAATACCATTTGTTGTTGACCTCCAAGTACTACTGTTCTCTTTATTTTAAGTATGTAGATGGCCTCCAACACTCCCAACATCTTTGTTGAAAACACAATTTCATCATCTGTCAAGTTTTTTTTTTTAAAGGAGACTTGGAACTCTTTTATGGTGTTCAATCGTGGAAAAACTGTTATTAACCATCTCCTCTTGTTCCTTGATCTAGAAACAAATCTAGGAAATTTGTTCCAATAAAAGATTCACAATGGTTTGATGCAAGAACAATAAGACTCCCTCACTTTCCAGTCTAAAGTTAAATAATTTCATAGTGACCCCTTCCTCATTTCAATTTTTTGACCTCCAACAATATTCTTCAATGCCAAGGTCACTGTCCACTCCCCTTTTTCCTAATGATGCATCATTTACCATATTTAGTGATCTAAAAATCAAATCACATGATTCTTTTTTCAATAATACTTGCCACTTTTGGGTAAAAATTTGAGCTTATTTCTTTTTCCTCTCCATACAATCTTGCATGGTACATGGTCTTATTCTTTGATGACATCTTTAGGAGCTTTGAAATAGCTGAAAAAAATGAATGAGTTCATGGTCATATAAAAGTAATGTCATCTTGACATAGTTGTGTAATGTCATGATGCTTTTAATAACATTTAGTTGTCTAATAATGAAATTCATGATCAATTTTTCTATTAAATTGACTTGAAAAATGTCAGCCAAATGATTTAATTTGGAAATTAAACTTATATGTTTTGTTCATTCTGATGTCATATAGTTAATCATTTTCTCTTCCATCTTTATTTCATGATGCAGGATGGATCCAAGAATGTCACATATGTTCAAATTACAGCGGAAATGTATGCACATCTGACTGAATTGGAGGACCAAGTGAAGAGTCTAAATGAAAAACTTTCTTCAGCCCAGGCAGAGATGACTACGAAAGATAACCATGTAAAGCAACATGCAAAGGTTGCGGAAGAAGCTGTTTCAGGTACACCAATGATGTTTATGAAACTTCCAATAATATATATTGTGAAAATTCTGCTTCTGAACTACCTAAATCATTCCTCTGTGAGGATTGTTACATTTTATTTTATTTCCTGGAAAACTTCTATTTATTTGACCATGGAATCACAACTCAAGTCTCATGACAAGTGAATTTATTGCAGGTTGGGAAAAGGCTGAAGCAGAAGCTTTAGCATTAAAGCATCAACTTGAGTCTGTCACATTGCTGAGACTTACTGCAGAAGATCGAGCAGCTCATTTGGATGGAGCTCTCAAAGAGTGCATGAGACAAATACGAAACGTCAAGGAGGAGGGTGAGCAAAATTTGCATGATGTGGTTTTTGCAAAAACTAAACAATGGGAGAAAGAAAAATTGAGCTGGAAACTAAAATAGACAATTTCGAACAAGAGCTTCTCAAGGCTTCAGCAGAGAATGAGGCAATTTCCCGATCTTTGCAAGAACGATCAACTGTACTGATGAAAATCAGTGAGGAGAAAGCTCAAGCTGATGCTGAAATTGAAGTTTTGAGAGCTAACAATCATTCATATGAAAGGGAAATAAGTTCTCTGAAGTATGAGCTTCATATTGTTTCAAAAGAGCTTGAAATTCGAAGTGAAGAAAAGAATATGAGCATAAGATCTGCAGAAGTAGCTAACAAGCAGTATTTGGAAAGCGTTAAGAAAATAACCAAACTAGAAGCTGAGTGCCAAAGATTACGTGGTCTTGTACGAAAGAAGTTGCCTGGGCCTGCTGCATTGGCCCAAATGAAATTAGAAGTGGATATTTTGGGTCAGGATTATGGAGAACCACGGCTACGTCGGTCTTCTACCAGAAGTCCTAGTCCACATCAGGCTGCACCCCCTGAATATTCTTCAGACAACTTTGCGCAGTCACATAAAGAAGCTGAATTTTTCAGGTCTCGTTTGTTGGTTATGGAAGAGGAAACAAAGATGCTAAAGGAGGCATTGTCGAAGCGTAACAGTGAGCTGCAGTCTTCACGGAATCTGTGTGCCAAAACAGCGAGCAGGCTTCGCAGTGTGGAAGCACAAATGTTGGTTTTTACTCAACAGAAAAGTCCGCGGAAAGCACACGTTGAGATTCCTAGTGAAAGCTTCATAAGTCAAAATGAAAGCAATCCACCGAGCTTGACCTCCATGTCTGAAGATGGAGTTGATGAGGAAGGAAGCTGTGCGGACTCTTGGGCTACGGCAATGATATCAGAGCTTTCTTATATCAAGAAAGAAAAGAATTCCCATAGAAGTGACAAGGCTGAAAATGCTAGTCGCCTGGAGCTTATGGATGACTTTCTGGAGATGGAGAAATTGGCATGCATGTCGACAGAATCCAATGGTACTGCTGCAGTTCCAGACAAACTGATGGACAAGAGAGATGAAAGTGCTGAGACTCGAGTTCCCATGGGTTCGAATATTGGAGTCGTACAGCATTCGGACTTCCACCCACCAGTTTCATCTGATGATAAATCGACTACCAATTCTAATCAAGTATACCTGTCAAAACTTCAATCAAAGATTGCTGTGATATTTGAATCAGAAACTGGGGCCACTGATATGGGGAAGATATTAGAGGATATCAAACATGTTGTACAGGATATACAAGATGATTTGCCTCAGCATTCTATAAGTTGTGTTATTGAAAAAACACATTCCATAGACCAGAAGCCTTCTCCTCAGGAAATGGAGGTAACTGCTGACAGTGTGATATCTATGATTCATGAGAGTCATGTAAGTACTGTTACCAAACATTTTACTGACCAAGAATTAACAATTGCAATTTCTCAAATTCGTGAGTTTGTGTTATTACTTGGCAAAGAATCTGTAGAAATCCACGGACGTGTTGCTGATGGTCAAAGTTTATCTCAAAAATTAGAAGACTTCTCTGCCTCTGCTAATCAAGTTCTGAGTGGCCAAATGACTCTGGTTGATTTTATTTCTGCCCTCTCTGCCATTTTGTTTGAAACTTGTGAACTGCGGAAAAGGATGCTGAGTGATAAGAGAAATGAAGGTGAATGCAACATTTCAGATTGCATTGATAAGGTTACTTTACTAGAGAATAAAGTTGTGCAGCATGATCCTTGCAAGGAGGGGTTTACTAGTCTTCTTGATTCACGTTCAACTTCCAGCCAAGAAGTTCTCCCCGAAGGACAACCAGGCCCAGGATATGAGTTGAAATCCTCTTTTGATAAACATCTACTTGAAGAGTTTGAGCAGTTGAAAGTGGAGAAAGGTAAATTGATTATTGATTTGGCTGGATGTACTGAAGGTTGGGAGCAGACAAAATCTCAATTCCTGGAAACTGAGCAGCTTCTGGCAGAGCTTAAATCTCAATTGACAGATTGTCAGAAAACAAATAGCTTAGCTGAAACCCAACTCAAATGTATGGCAGAGTCATACAAGACACTTGAATCTCATGCCCAAGAGCTTGAAACAGAAATAAATCATCTGCGGTCAAAAGTAGAAAATTTGGAAAACGAACTTCAAGAAGAAAAACATATCCATGAAGATGATCTGGCCAAATACAAGGATCTTCAAGAGCAGATTGAAAGGTCAGCAATTAGATAGCATATGGTTCCCAAGTACTCAATGTGCTTCCTGTCTTTTCTTCTAATAGTCATGTTGCATTTTCTCTGATTTTGACTTTCTGTGTTTTTCCCCATTGATTGTGAAGGCAAAAGCAATCCTCGACTTGCTCAGTTCCTTCAGAAGTTGAGGATGACCTCAAAACAAAAAAGGTATGTGGCATGCTGATCATATATTTCCTTCATTTAACATTCATATTCTTTTACAGATATAATTAGGCAAGTAAAAAACGCGGAAGTGCAAAATGTTATCATGACTTGCGGAAGTGCAAAATGTTATCATGACTTCCTGTTTTCATCAATTGGGAACTCACATGCTACAACATATTATATCTGCAACATATAATTCATTCAATTCTGTACTAGGCTAAATTTCAATTGATGCACCTGTTGGAAGATTGTTGTCCCCTGGAAATGAGTACGTGTGTGAAATGTCATTTCTGTAGAATACTATTCGTGCAATTCTCTTTGCATGATTATTATGATCTTAACAAACAACCTAGGATGCTTGTTATTAATATTTTTATTTATTATTCTTATCAATTTTGACAACTATAACTATTTCATGAACATATTGTCAAGTCTTCATTCTTTGGTTCTGTGATGCCTCTATGAAAAATTCCTTTGTCATTGTTGCCGAACTTTTACAATCATTGAAGCATTTCAACCTGGCCATGCAGGAGAGGGAGATAGCAGCGGCAGCAGAGAAGCTGGCAGAGTGTCAGCAGACCATTTTTCTTCTAGGCAGACAACTAAATTCTTTGCGGCCTCAGGCAGAGCTCACCGGATCACCAAACAGAGAGGGGAGGACGACACATCTCGAAGAATTCTTGGAAGAAGATCCAACTTCAAGTGTAGCAAATCCCCAAGGATCACATGGCATGAGGCAATATGACCATGATGACATGCAGATGACAGGTGGTGAGTCCCCCATCGATGGATACAACCCCCTCTACTGCCCCTCCGACACTGAAGCAGGCATAATTCCAAGATCTCCTATGAACTCAAAGCGACCGAAACACAGGTCCTCCAAGTCATCCTCACCAGGAAGTCAAACACCAGAAAAGCATGCACGTAGTTTCAGCCGATTCTTCTCCAGGGGAAAAGAGTGAACACAGAAACCGGCGATTATGAAATATAGCTTCAGTTGAAGATGCAAATATACTTAGTATTTCTAGTTATCTGATTTTGGTAGAGCTCCTTCAATATTTTTATAGGCATTTTTTTCTTGGTCTCGGAGGAGTGAAGTGATAGATCTCTGGATATGGGATCTATATATATGGTATTCATCTTTGTTGATTAGTTTGGTTTTGCATTTCACATGTAATGCCAGGGTTTGTGTATAAGTGATAGAGTTAGGAAGGCGAGCGAAGGGTAATTTTTCCCACTCGGTTTTTCGGTTGAAGTTTTTTGTTCTTTGACATTCTCATGAACTGGTGATGTAAATTGTACATTCCATATCAAGCCTTTATATTTGGAAGGTCTCTCCTTCAAGCATTTTATAACCAGAGCTGTTGTGTATCGGTTCCTGAAGTGTGTTTGTTCTGCTGAAATAATTATATGTAAAGTTTTCTAATGTCTTGAGAACTACTACTTCATGTTTTTTTAATAATCTGGGAGGAATGTTTCTGGAAGTCCACCCCAAGCAGCAAAAGCTTTACTAAGAAAAAGGATGGTCGGTAATACTTTAGCAAATGAAGTACATGTTTTAACAAAAAAAAATTGGAGTATACATTTTTATAATTTCATAATAGAATGTATACTCACATGATGAAGTGCATGCTACTACTTTTATTTGGATAGAGAAATTAAGTTATTCGTGATTGATAATTATACAAGTGAAATAAATCATTTTTTGTTTGGATATATATTTAGTTATTCTGTGTGTGAAATGTAATAAAGAAGTTTTTATTATTTGATTAATTATAGATAAATTGTGGATAAAATGTGAATAATAATTTCTAAAATATAAAAAATAATGATTTTCGTGTGGTTCCATTTGATTTATAATATGTGAAAATGTTATTTAACATGTGAATTTTTCTTATATTAATGGCCTAATTTAAGGGAAATAACTCAACTTCTGAGGAACCTAGAAAATGAATATCGTCATATTTTTCCTATTTTAGCATTTCATTACCATTTTATTCTCCCAATCCAAATAGTTTTGTTTTTCTCCGAGTTACAGATTTCATGTACTGCTTAAGATAAGGTGGAGTGCATAACTAGGTTTGAATAGAAAATCTAGTGTCTATATGTGTGCTACCACAAGTGATCGGGGCACTTGTACATGTATTACTGACATGTATTAAGCGAACTCTTTCTAAGCTTTTCAGATTTATTTTATATGCTTGATCATGTTAGTGTGCTTGGAAGATTGTAATTAGTCATCAATTGGAAAATGTTACACACAGTCAATTTTACATTTCTAAGCTTCAATGAATTCAATGATATTATTTATAGAAAATGTAAAAAAATTTCAACGATTTATAAATAACTGTATTTTGAACTGTAAAAAATCTGAGGGTCCGTTTGGATATAAATTTAAGTAGATTCTACGTTTAAAATGCTAAAAATTCTTAAACTTAGATTCAAACACATTTTCAGTGTTTAATGTTTCAAACCACAATATTCATTTTTAGACTAAAAAATCTTGCGGTTGAAAATGTAATAAAATATAGTTTTTCAAAAGCTGAGTTTGGAACATAAGATTTTAAAAGTCTCAGTGTTTTAACATAAGAATTTTGCAAAATTTAAAAGAGAATCTGATTGTTTCAAATTGTTTTCAGAGGTCATGTTTGATATTAATTGTTTTAATTTTTTTTTATTATAAAAACTGTATCTTTCAACTTTTAACATATAAAACCTAAATTTTAAAAGCAGAAGTTAAAAATTCATTCGAAGCTCACTTTCTAAAAACTATTTTTCATAATCAGCGTAACAATTTGTTCCAAAAAATTAAATTTCAAATATTAACTTTTATTCCAAGAAGTCTAATATAACATGAAAAAATTAATTACTTTTTTTTATTACTGGATCCCAACTGTTTCAACAAACAGAGAATTCCAAAAAATATAACATAATTAATAATGATGTCGGATCTTAAGAGAAATTCGGATCCCGGCAAAAGCGGAATCACCAATCAAATCAATCTCCAGTTCTAAATTATCAAGTCAACCCACCGTCCCTCTCTGGCCGTCCGATTAAGAATGGAGGGCTCATCGTTGGACCCAGAGACACCGAGGGCCCCACCGTCCTCGAGCATGGGCCATCCAGCCTGGCACAGACTGGAACAAGAGGCCCATCAGATAACCAACCAAGGGTTGTCACAGTAGGGCCACTTAATGGGCCCAAACATATGGACTCTGCCAGCTATTGTTATTTGGAAAATGTTATGCGGAGTCATTTTTACGTTTTAAAACTCACACCATGTTTTCTATATTTTTTTATATTTATCAGATGTATATGTTTTGATTATAAAATATATATGTATTGCTCTATTTCGAGTTACATAAATTTATTTTTAATAAGTGTAAGAAAAAATTTAAGGAGATATAGACATCATTTAACGATGTATGTGCTTTACTGCATTTCTAATGAGATATATATAAAACTGGATTTTTTGAACTATAACAAAAACTGTGGGTTTGTTATTTTGGTAGGAGAGTGGGGAGATCACTGTTTCTAGCCTAAATTGCCTCGTCCACAGTTTTATTAGTTTTCTTTTCTTTTAAGAACATATATATACACAAAACCGATTGATGTACGTACTATTATAAAAATGTAAAAATGGAGTATACATTTTTTTTATTCGTAAATATTTTTTCTAGTTAAAGTTTTCCTTATCAATAGGCGATAAGACTCAAAATCAAGTCCCCTTAGTAATGAGATAGTACCTCTACCATCATTTGGTTAAAGTATACCCTTAGGTATACTAGTGTATTTTTTATTTTTTGAAAAAAATTCATACATCTAAAATAGCGATTTCTTTTTTAAAAAAATATACACTCAAGTCAATTTATAACATACTTTTATAAAAAAGTGAAATATACACTTAGATATTGTAGTGCGTTTTTTTCTTTAGAAAATAAAATAATGAATTTTCATACACTGTGATAATAATACTCTATTATCACAAGTATAGGCGGCTAAAGAACTTTGTAGTGTACAAGGGTCTACAAAACGGATTGAGTATATTAGCACTACTTAATAAAAGTACAGAAAATGAGATGATACGCTCGGTCCGTTTTGTAGCCTATTTTGCAGTTTAATGCACTATAATAACATAATATATATTGCGCTATCATAATAAAACACGGTTCTATCATAATATATGACACAAAAAATTTTATTAGTTTTTTTAATATAAAAAATACACTAATGTATCTCAGTACATACTTCATTTCATTTAAATTTTTTTTGGTGGGTGCATTTCATATAATTGCAATTACATTTCATATAATTGCATTTACTTCAATGAAAAAATGTATGATTAAAATAAAAAATCAGTGTTCTGTTTGATTCGTGTCATTTTTTTTGTGGAATTACTTTATCAGGAATCAGATTACCATGAATTATTTCACCAGGAATCCTGATTCCATTATACAATTTGATTCACAAGTGAATTTATCCAAAGAATCATTTTCAAATATTTGGTTCATACATGGAAAATGATAATGAATTTGATTTAAATGCCTAAAATATCCTTACTATTGTATATATACTTGTAAAATTTATTTCTTTATCTATATCACAATAATAAATAAATAAATAATTTATAAATATTTTTATAAATATTTAATTAATGCAAATAAATAAAATAACCAATTATGTAATTAAACATATAATAATAGTGATTTTTCTTAATCAATTGAATATTATGCACTGTCCTATAAACTAAATAACCAATTTTATTAGTTAGAATTCAGAGGTATTGCTTTAGGCTTAAACCCACATCACGCATCACATATTATACCAATTATAATAATATCTAAATATATCTACAAAAATAAAAACTAAATTTAAAATATAAATTAATATCTAGTATACAGTTAAGATTTTTACATCACATATAAAAATTATAATATAATTTTTTAAATAAAAAATCAAAATAACTATATAAATCTATTATATGGGTGGTGGGAAAAAATAGAAGAGGAGGCTTTTTATTTTAGATAGGATATATATAGTAATTTCATTAATTTATAAATAGTATAATAATAATCCAATTTAGGATTCCTAGTGGAATTTGAGATTACCATCACAAATGGTGGGAATCTGATTACATCCTATTTTTTCACATAAATGAATTTTAATTACAGTGGAACCTACTATTATCATCAATATTACCATCAATGAAACATTAGATTCAATAAATGATTAGACATATTGAAGCTCATAATTGGGCTTACATCAGTACAATGAGAGTGACAACAACTAAACAGCATCATCGTCTAAACAGTCCACACGAAGGGGACGGCAAATTGAAGATTTGATGGTTAACAAACCCTTGGTTTTGACATTGCAACCAACTTATGCAGATATCATTGTCATTCATTTATAATGTCTACAAGCCTAGAAATTTGTCCTACGCTTTGCTTTTATAAAAACTTGTTCGATATATCGTGCTTTTCTCATTAGATTGGATCTTAATTATTTGGATAAAAAAATATTTGACCATGAAAAAAAAAAAAAAAAAACATAGAAATTGCGATCTTTCAATTTTTCTATGTATACTAAAAATAAAATTTCTTTATATAATGAAAATAATTTATTGATATGTGCAATGGCGGCTCTAGGAATTTTTATACATACAGTCATTTAAAAAAATAAATTTTTAAAATCTATTATTATCATATATTTATCAAAAACATTAATTTTTCATTTAAAAATATAATAATAACTTACGTTAATAAAAAAAATAAACCATCAAAAAAATGAGATGAAGGTTTTCCAATGTATAATTTTTTACAATTGGAAGGTTTTGAATATAAAGTGTGGGTTGGGAATGATTAATTGGTGGGGTCACTGGTGGGTTAAGTTGTCATGGTTTGCAATGACAGCAACTTAGTTCCCAGATTTAAAGGATATGTTCTTTTATACTTTTTAGTCCCTCTCACGAACTAAAAAGAAAACAAAATAATTTAGGGATAGGTCTCTCATAGGACTAAAAATGAACATATCTTTTAAATCTGAGAATTAAAATCAAAATATGAAAAAGTGATGAATCAATCACCAAATCCTATAGTTTATGGAGACTTAAAAATAAAAAACCATTTTTTTTTATAAATGTGATGGGAGGCATGGAGCAATTGACCCCACTAGACTTGTGGATATGATATAATAAATATTTTGTTGATAAGAAAAATTTTAAAATTTTACAAATAAGAGATCTCAAATTTAAGACTGCGTTTAGATGTGAGATTAAAACGTAAGACTCTCAAAATCTTGTGTTTCAAACTCAACTTTTAAAAAGTTATGTTTTATTAGATTTTCAATCGCAAGATTTTTTTGCTTAAAATGGAAAGATGGTGTTTGAAAAGCTAAAAATATGTTTGGATCTAAGTTTGAGAATTTTTTTTTTCAAACATAGAATCTGCTTAAACTCATATTTAAATGGGGCCTAATACTCTACTAACCATAAACATATCTAAAGTTCCTATTAATATGAGTTTAAGTGATTAAATACTGGTCGTGGTCTGATATGAATTGATATATTATAGGACTGTTATGTAATAGTAAACTTTCACACAGTCCATCAGACTAGCATATGCCAATCTGTACCATCCATGTCAAGATACAAGTTGCATGAATTTTTATGCACATATATCTATCTAAACTACCTTTTATTAGTGGCCTTATTCAATCTCTGAATTCCACCCATAAATCCATAAAAGCAGTCATTATCAATGTTTCAACTCTTGATCAATAATGAAACTGCTTTATTAGATTATCTATGAAACGAAACTGGTTATCCAATCTCCATCACAGCCAACAACATGACTTCTTTGCATGGAGCACGTAGTGGGGGAAACTAAGTACGAATAAGTATATTTACGTGTGGAACTCAAAATCTCCGCTGGCTTTCGCATCTGGAAAACCTAATTAAGTAGCTTTCAGTTTCTTATCATTGCCCCCTCACAAGTTAATTATTTTGATGACAATGATATCATAGTGTCGGATATGTAATTAATTCTATATAATCCACACCATCACCACTAGCAGTGTTACCAAGTATCATCTTCGTCAATCATCATCATTGTCACAAACTTACTCCAAAGTTATTTTATTAGTTAGAAGTTAGAACTTCAGAACAAAATTTTAAGGACATCTTATTCATAATTTTCTTTTGTGATTATGAATAGTTTTTCAAATTAGCTTTTAAAATTTTATTTTAAAATAAATCTGACCCGTTTTTAAAAATAATTTTTACAAATTTAAAAATGATGCAGACCCGTTTTTAAACAGTACGTAACAGGCCCTTAATAAATATTATCATCGTCGCAGTCTGGCCTGTGATTTAATTGATATTATTAAGTGTACGGTGACGGACAACCTCCACATGGGAAAATAAAATTTGCGTTCCCACAAATCGTGCCAACTTGACTGTACATCTTGTCACTCCTGGTGAGGGATTTGAAGAGCACCACATGATTGTGATACCCCACATTTTATATATCTTGGTTTGGTGAGAAGCAATGATGGTTAAGTGAACAATTTCCACAACTGGATGCATAGATAGATGTGGTGGAATCAACAGAAATATATATGTGGTTGGATGAAGACAAAAAATAACAATTAAATTTTTGGGAAGACTGGAAAGATACATATCCAATGCAGGTTGGTTCAGGAATGAAGTCTTGAAGTCCACCACTGCAGGCATTGAATTCATTGGGAAGGATTGATTTTTTTTTCCTTTCAATTTTTCTTTATTTAATTTGCAATTGCTTTTTTTTCTTAATGTGTTTTGTCAGAAGAATATCTTCTTCAGTTGTGGATTAGGTTCTCCCCACCACAAGTCATAACTCATACCCTCCTTCTGGAGATACCAGTTGGAAGTTTTGTGTTTTGTGTATTTCGTGTGATTCTCTGTGGGTCAGCAACTTGTTGGGTAAATGGGAAGATTTTTATTTAGAGATATGTTACATGCAATCCGTAAAAAAAACATCTGTGGAGTAGAACTGTTTACAAGGGATTATCTCTAATGTTTGTTTTTTTTTGTTTTTTAGGATACCCACACTATCAATTTTTTTTGGTACACTGGTCCAGACATGACGACAGTTCCTATTATTATAATTATTATTATTATGTGGATCTGGATCAACAACAGCCTATAGACAGTGATCATGGCCCACAACACACCTAACCCAAAGGATTGTTTTCCCTTTTTCTTGTCTCCTGTCAAAGGCAAAAATTGAACCCGCGATCCCCATGAAATGGGGGGTGTCTTTACACCACCATGCCAAGTGCGGGCAGGATTATAATTGGGGGAAAATTCATATAACCCCTGTAAAATGCCTAAAATCCATTCAGCCCCCTAAAAACAATTATGTAATCCAAATAACCACCTGAATTAAAGTGTTTTTTTGATAGATTAGGATCATTCTTATTAACTTTGATTGAAAACGTAATATATCAAAAACCCCTTACAATGTGATAAAAATGTGAAAAATCGTGTAAATGATAATTTTATCCCTCTAAATAAAGTTTCATAATTTATCTAAACGAATAAAATCATCAATTATAAATAATTTTTCACATTTTAAACAAATTGTAAGAGTTTTTTTTTCTAGTATATTATATTTTCAATTAAGTTAACCAAATGAAATATTCATAGAATTTATCTCATATGTCAACGGAAGTTTAACTCAGAGGGTTATTTAGATTTATATAAATGTTTTCATGCGGTTATATATGGACTTTAGAAAAAATCAGGGGATTGTATGGATTTCAGGCATTTTGCATGGGGTTATTTGAATTTTTCCCTTATAATTAATATAATAAAGATTATATTAAGTTGAATAACAAGATCAAGTTACCTCAAGCAACCATATCGCAATTTATTGATGATAATTTGGTAAAGATAGCGATAATTCGGTAAAGGTACGCTATCTTTATCAAATTATTATACATTCATCATTCATGTTGATAGGAAAAAAGTATTATGAAAAAATAATAATTTATCTACACAAAGCACCAGATCTCTCTAACTTCGATGTCCTTATGGCCAAACATAAATCAAGAGTACTGGTGTGGTTCAGGCAATGATGTTTAACTATGGTTGAAAGATTTGGAGACTCGACAAGGAATCATTGGGAGTTTGACCCTAAGATCAGGGTGAAGACTTCTCCATTGGAAATATATTTGGATAGGCTTTGAATATTGTTCAAGTATGCTGAAAATAGATTTGTTTAGGATAAACAAACCAGAATTACAAACTTGATATAGATAAACATATAATTTAATGGATAGAAAGAGAGGAAACTATTAATTGCTTAATGTACTCAATTCATGTTGCGATGGACTGTTTATCCACATAAAAGTAAAACTAAAACTAAAGAACAACAAATATTATCATCCTCTCAAAAAGTGTTAGCCAATGAGCAAATAAAGGCTCCATAGCCAGTTCTTAGCATGCATAAACATTGCAATACATCTAGCACATGAGGCATTGAATTCATAGCAGAAGGGGGCCTGCCAAATTATATGTGATAATTAACATCTCCATGGTCTGTAACTTTTCTTCTGGGGACAGTCAATCTTTCTTGAGATTTCCCGTCCTTTCTGTTTGAGAAATGACATCTCCATATGGGAGATCTGGAAAGATATATTCACAAAGATCCTCTTTGGTACATGTGAAAATGTAGACCAAACTTATGTACGGTCATGTACTTTTTTATAATTTTTATATATTAAATCATTTATTAAAATGTATTATTATTTTTTTTATATATTTTTTTTAAGAATGACATCTCAAGATTGTCCCTTAAATCCTTTTTCGGAGAGAGCTGACTTTAGTTTTTAGCTTTTAAATGATGATGTATTTGAATTGATATGATCCAAAAATTAAAAGCTGTTTTTGACTTTTGCAGCCAAACGAGCACTTAACAATAACTCGTTTTACAAAAATGAAAATATATAAATGATTTTTGTAAAAAATTTTTTATAAGAAATTAAAATTTATATTCCAATGAATTATATTAACTCATTTATATAATGTAATACATATATATTTCATTATAATAAATGTAGATAATTACGAAAATAAAAGGTTATTTATGAAACAGTGAATTAAAAGGACAGAGTGAGATAACGTTCAAGAAAAAAAAAATACAAAATACAGTGTCTTCACAGTTTAACTCTCCGAGTGGCTCCTCATTTTATATTAAAGACTAAATTTTTTTTAATCATCTCAAGTAATATTTTGCTCATGCGTTTTGTATCTACACATGCAATGTTTGAAATTTATACCTCTTCTTTGTAAAGACTGACTTGTGTGGGGATCACCCAAAACCATGTGATGCTCTTCCCCACCCACACAACTTGAACAATCAGAGCACCACCAACTCTTTAGGCTTACAGCTCAGTCAGCCCCCACAGAGGTGTTTCTTCACAAGAAGTACTGGAGGACCCATTGTGTAGAATATGTTTTGGTCCATGAAATTTTTATGAATACTCATTTATGAGATCCTTAGTCAAACATTTTTGTGTTCACAGTTTCATTTTTTATGGGTGTGGGTTAAAACATTTTTAAAAAGCTCTTAACAAAGTTGTTTGTGCGGTTGTTGTAAAGCAATACATTTTTTAAGAACTTTGGAGGCAGCATCTTATCCATCTACCTCACATATAGGCACATGAAATTTCTGTCTTTTATGCTTGGGATATCCTTTGAAATATGTTAAAATATCTATTTAAAGAACAACAACAATAAGAAAAGAAGATATCTTGTAGTGTGTTTTATTGGGTTCATTTATATTAAATGACTACTGCAGGTTCTGATTTTTACTCTCACTTGAACATGAAGAAGGCAGGGAGAAACAATGTAGGCCAGAGCATTTCAGGCAGGCAGAAAAAACAGGGCTCTCATCAATTTTCCAACATGTGACCCTACACCATTCACCAAAGCCTAACCCCAACAACACTGATTCTCTGCTTCTCTCCAATTAAAAACAATTCAATTTCCATTCACAAATAGAGAAAAAAGAAAAAGACCGCTGAGATAGTCAATATGAACGACCAATACTGATTTACTCTCATATATTTTGACATACCTATACTCACATATTCTTTACAATCAAACATGTTTTTTTTTTTGTTGACAAATTCACTACTATTCTACCATATTCCACATCTATTTTTCTACCGAAACATTGGCTAAGAAATTGTGTTAAGACATTCCTCTATTTGTATAAGTTGCATAACTGATTATCCATACTTCTCACTCATGGTTCACTAAAAAAAAAATGTTATGTTTGGAACCAATTTTAGTGGTTTCACTTCTAAAGTTGGTTTCTCACACTAATAAAGTTGGTTTCCCACAGTTTCTACTTTCTACACACAACTTCCTTATTTCTAAGCACAAGCTCCAAAATATCATTCGGACTCGCTTTTGATTCCATTTACCTAAAATCACCCAAAAATCAGATCGAAATTGTACTTAAGCCTTTGGAATGAGCATTCTATAGTAGAATATGTTATACTTCTTTTTTTTATAGTCTCATTTATAGTGCCCATATGTTTTGATTATTTAAGTTTAACTAATGAGATACATGATTTATCATATGAACTAAATGCAAATATAGTGAAGTATATACGGTAAGACGTTTTCATATACTGCATTAAACATTTTTATATATGGATTTTTAAATTTAAGTCCCCGTAAATTATAGTAGTAGAATTTAACTATCGATCCCTCACTTATTCATATTTAAATTTTAATCCATACTTTTAAATGATATGCTCCTTTTTAGTTTCTTGGAGAGACCTATTCCTAAATTATTTAATTTATTTTTTAATCCCTGGAAAAGACTTATTCCTTAAATTATTCATTTAAATGTAGGAACGAAAACCAAAATATGAAAAAATAAGAGATCAATCGCTAAATCCTATAGTTTATGGGGACTTAAAACTAAAAATCTCTTTTATATATTGTATTAGTAATGTGTTAAATGTAAACAGCACTGGACAAGATCTGAATGTATAAGCACCACCCACTCTGGTAACACTAATTGAGATGGAAATATGAATGGGAAGGAAAGATCCAATGGTTAAAAATGATGGGGATTTTGCCTTGGATTCCCAGCGAATCACTGATGGGACATGACAACAGTAGATCTACAAACAAGAAAGGGGGAGATCTAACTGTAACCTTCCATATTCAAAATGGATATAAAGAGGTTAGGAACCCCACTTATAGATCAAAAATATAATATTCCATGATTCCATCTGTGAAGTCCAAAATTTTCATTTCAAGATGAGGGTGGGTCCCTCCTGTTTGATTAAGATCTTTTTAAGTCATAAAGAGTATTGGTGGATAAACAGTCATTTATCAACAGAAGATTATAGATCATGTTTGCATAGATTACTAGCCATATGAATTGATTTTCAACTGAATCACTGTTTTTCTAAAACAAACATGTGAATAAACTTTAGCCTAATAATAATAAAACATAAAGATGTGTATATGTAGACAACCAATTATAAGTTGAATATAGTAATGGAAATATTTGTAGTCTTCTATAAGATACAAGGAAATGATGACATAAACATTCCACCGAATACAAAAGCCATACAAAGCTCTGGAAGAATCTCAATCACTGCAATTGGTTGGTACATTTAAAATTGATAAGCTTGCTTTTAGCTCAATATTGGTTGTTTTTAGCATACCCATATTTCATATTAAATTATTAATCAAGTTTCTATGACTAGGATATTCTTTACACACTAATATGAACTGGAGCATCTTTGACATTAATAATTAGGGAATTACAGAATGGGTGTACTGACTAGTACATGGACATTTATATAATAAAGGAAGGAAAGTGAGTTGGAGAGAATCAGAAACCTATAATGGATGTCTGCATCAGCAACCAAACATGCTCATATAAATAATTTGATCTAATAATCTTTGGTTTTACTTATGAAGACTTCATTATTGATATCAATTCAACTTATGAACCATCAATAGTATCTTTGTTCAGACAATTTAATCAACTCGCAATTACAGGTACTGTACATATGTCAAAAATTATTTTATAAGCCGTACACAACATTGTAATCCAGTTCTCATATTGTTGATCAACTCAATTTCAATTGATAAGGAACACTGTATATATCATTACCAATATCAATATATAATATACTAACTCTCTCTGTAGTAGTTTCTTATAATCTCTCTAATTTCTCAAATTTGAGTTTTGTCTCTGAATAGAAGTAGGCTGCCATTCAATTTCAAATATATATATATATATATATATATATATATATATTATAGCCGATACCTGCGGCGAACGGCAGGTGCGGCTATCGTGGGCCGTCGATCACGGGTTCTCACGGTCGGGTGCGAATTTGATGCGTGAACCCGCGATCGAACGGCCCACGTCACCGCTGCACCTGCCGTCGCCCATGTATCCTCCCGTATATATATATATATATATATATATATATATATATATATATATATATATAATAGAATGATGCGGCGAAAGGTGCGGCCGCGACGTGGGCCGTTCGACCATCGCATCCAACGGTCGAGATGAATCGAATGCGATGGATATATATATATATATATATATATATATATATATATATATAATATACTGCACAGGCATGAGGTCTTAAAAAGATACATTAACAATATATTTTGATTTATCATTCCACTGTCCATCTGAGGTTAAATACTAATAAATTCAGGTATGGGCATCTTTTCAGGCTAATAAAAAACAAAAAAGGTATAGCATGAGTCAAGCATGCCAGTTTTTCAAACCGATTCCCAGTATATGTAGATTCATCACTTGGTGTATATCAGTGTATATCAATCAGTACCAGAATTTTAAAAATGCCACTTGACAAGCTATGCTCTCTATCACCGACCAAATAATTTTCAGGAGTTCAAGAAGGGAATGTCACAGCTGTAACCTAGGATGGTGTTTTATTATTATTATTTTTCTTTATCAAGCATAAGCTGGGATAAGATATTCTGCAATCAGTTTAATAGTTGGTTCGAAATGAATGTTTATACAAGCTTTTGGTTTCAAATTTTTCAAATTTTAGTTTTTGCCCATTAAAAGTCAAAGAAACAGCTATTCTAAGGCCCCGTTTGGAAACGGGTTTGAACAGTTTTCGGGTTTGCAAGAAATTGATTTTCCCAAACCCACTTCTAAGCAGAAAAACTTGAGCAAAAAACTATAGAAAAATTTATGTGAAAAAGTATCCTAAAACCTGAATTTTTCAGAAGATGTGGAGAGACAATTTCCTGCAAAATCAGTTTTAAACACGAGTTTTACCTAAAATTAGTTTTACAATTGTGCAACCAAATATATAGCCTAAAAAAACTTGTTTGATGGCTGCTTTTATAAAAAGTGGTTCTTGAAAATTGATTCCAAGCAGAAGAATAGGGGAGAGAGATACAAAGGAGAAGTTATGGGGAGTTAAAGGAGAAGCAGTTAATTGAAAGCAAAGAGGTTATGCTGTCAGAAGACTTGTGGTTGAGAGCAAAAGAGGCATGAAGGGTAGGATAGAGAACTCACAAAGGGGAAGTTCCAATTTTTTTTCTTTAAGCAATCACAGTCAGCATTTCCCCTACTGGTTCTCCACAGAACGAATTGCAGGCCTGTCATAATTATAAATTTAATAAATATGGGTATAAAGAAGATGCAATCCAGTAAGATAAAAACATTATAAAAAAACTAGATAAGATTAAATATGATTGCTCGAAAATCCAAAACCTTAGAAGTTGATGGACCCCACTGAAAGAAAGAAATAAGAAAGAAGTTCAACAAATTAAGAAGCAGTTCATGCCAAAATAAATATATAAAATTCACTAATTCTAAATTAGTTGAAAACAACCTTAAAAGGATGGGAAGTCATGTGATGATGCTTTCACATCTGGAGGGTAAAAGTAACTCTCAAGGACTGAACACAAAAAATCAAACCACTCCCTTCACTTGACCTTTCTGGTTTACCATTGCAGCATTAGGGTGCGTTTGGTTGCGCGATTGCGCTGCGATTGCGATTACAGGAAGCTGCGTTTGCAATCGCGCAACCAAACAGTTTTGTAATCGCAGTTTTAAACCCAGCGATTGTAGGCAAATAGTGCCCAAAAGCTGCGATTTCAAAAAACTGAGAAATTGAGCTTCCTGCAGAATCAGGTTTGTAATCGCAGATCCCTGCAGAATCAGTTTTGCAATCGCGCAACCAAACGCACCCTTAGTAAGCCAAATTTTTAATAGGTTATTCTGATAGTAAAAAAATCTAGTGTTGATATCTTTTTCAGTGACTGAATATCAACGAAGAACTAATACGGGGTTTAGAACACCCAAAACAAAAAATTAAATTTGCTATCTTTCATTCATGAACATCCCAGATAAAATTTCTCTTTACAAAATTACCAGAACTAGATTACTAGCAATGAAGACTGAATATTAATCCTTGTGTATGGAGAGTGCCAGTGGTCCAAATTCATCACCTTCATCTTTCATGGAAAAGTTAATGAAAACACAACTTAAAAGACTCATTCATTTGGCCATTCTGTTTTTACATGTCTTCTCCATGAAAATAGAGGACAACCCACTTCAGTAAAACTCAATGGGTCCCTCCTAATGATCTCAAACAGAGATTTTTCTGAAACTACTAAAAACACACTACATTGAGGAGATTAACAAGTCATTTTTGTCTCTGCATTCAACAACAATCAACATATTTCAACAATACCACCATTGAAAGATAAAAACTTTCCTTCATAATATTAATTAAAAAAAATCAGAATCTCATCGCAGGGTGCGAAGAACCCGCCAACACCACTGCGATCTAAAAACATCAGAGAGCCTGAAAGAGCTTAAAATAAAATGTACAAATCCAACCCAAAGAGACCCAAATCTCTCAATGGGTCTTGTGTCAGAATTCCTTACAAAACACCCCCAAAAATCAAAACCCAAAAAAAAAAAAAAAAAGAACCCAAACAAACAAAACAACCCTAACTGAGCATGGAAGTGAGAGAGCGAAAGACGACCTCCTCACAGGGGATGGTGAGACCCATGTCATGGTCGAACCCAAACTCCTCTTCAGCCCTCCTGAGGAGGCTCTGGAACTCTGGGTGGCTCAAGAACGAAATGGGCACGATGTACCGGCTCCGGTTCTCGCCGACGTAGACGGCGAAGTGTCCCTTCGGAACGTCGACACCGCCGCCGTAGCCTTGTTTCTTGCCGAGGCTTGAGCATCTCTTGAGGATGTGCTTCAGCATTGTTGTTTGGGTGAGTTTGTTTGACTTCCTTAGAGCCATTGATGCAAAAGAAGGTAACTTTGAAAGTTGGGTTGTGTGTGAGTGAAAAAGATTGGATTTTGTGACTGCTTAAGGGGTTGGGAGGGTTTGGGTTTGGAGAAGTGGGTGGGTATATATGGAGGTGGGGAGGGACAAGGGCATGTGGGGATGTAGGGGGAAAGGACAGACCACGGGTGTTTAGGGGTCTGTGTCCGTGCGAAAGGACATCCATTTGTGAAAGACTACCTCTCTCTCTCTCTATATCTCTCTCTCTATAATTTTGATTCTTTGTTTCTCTCTCTAGTGTTTGTCACTGGTTTTTAATTAATTGCAATGCACCCTCTTTTGGGGGGGATGGGGGTCCTCTTTGATGATTGGGTTAGTTTTGATCCTGCTGTTGAAACGTTACATTTTTAAGCTCAACTTTTAAAATCATCAGTGATTTTTTTTTTTTAGACTATGTCTGAGAACACATATTAAAAAATAAATTTTAGAATAGAACTGTTTTTTAAGATGATTTTAGACCTTGATTTTTTGGGATGTTTTTTTTTAATTTAGGAATCAATATTTGAAAGGGGTTTAGGCTCCGTTTGGAAACACAGATTGAAAAGTAGATTTTGGAATAAAGCTGCTTTTTAAGATGATTTTAGACCTTGACCTTTTTGGGATGCTTTTTTTAATTTAGGAATCAATATTTGAAAGGGGTTTAATGTTTGGTAGAGAAAATCGCTTTTCAATTCAAAAAATCGATTCCGACCGAAAATCACAGTTTCTAAGCTTTTTAAAACACGGATTTCGAGAGAGAAATTAAAAGGAATCCAGCTTTTGATTCCGCCGGAATCCAACCCGTTTGGCTGCACGATTTTGGGATTTTAGCTTTTCAAAAAGCAAAATCGTCCTAATCGTGCATCCAAACGGACCCTTAATGTTTGGTAGAGAAAGTTGCTTTTCAAATAAAAAAATCGATTCCGACCGAAAATCACAGTTTTTAAGCTTTTTAAAACACGGATTTTGAGAGAAAAATTAAAAGGAATCCAGCTTTTGATTCCACCGGAATTCAATCCGTTTGGCTGCACGATTTTGAAATTTTAGTTTTTCAAAAAACAAAATCATCCCAAATCGTGCATCCAAACGAACCCTAGTTTTTCACTCATTTGATTTTGTTCACTTGAAAATGTTAGAGTGAGGGTTTAACAAGCGAAAACTGATGTATGATTGGATTCGCTTTTAGAAATATTTTACTTTTTAAAGTAAAATCCACTTGAAGTTGAATCCAATCGGACCTAAAAACACTCACACAAATGATATTTGGAATTTATTTTTTTTAACATCGAAAGGACTTCTCGTAATTGACCTTTCGGTCGAGGTGTGGTTAAGCTATGAGAGGTCTCTCTGTGTGTACTGTGTATATACCCTGCTATTCATTTTCTGGTAGTCTTGCCTCTTACCTTCATGTGTGATGACAAAACTTATAAAAATTTATAAGACCAGAGCACACAGACGGAAATAGTCTTTTCATATTTATTGTTGGTTATCTCAAACAAAAAAAAAATTCTTTTGAAAATTTATCAAAGTTAGATTCCTGAAAATGAGAAATTCTTGTTTTTAAACTCAAATTATAAAACCAACAAAGGTATTTAAGAATGTTTCGTTAATAATAAAGAAAGTGAAAGAAAAGTATTTGATCAAAAGTATTTAAGAATGTTCACAAAATGAGGGATGCCCAGTGTCATTAATTTGAGTGTTGCCAAATTGGCTCTAAATAAACTTGTTTGGAACTAACTTTTCAGGTTGATTCTATTTCTGCAACATTAGTTATATCGGTTCCAATGTTTTTTTAACTTCAGTTTTTATATATTATAATTTTTATATGTTCAAAAATCTCAAGGTAGCTTTTATAAAATAAAGACGAGTGAAAATAATTTTTATGAACAAATTGGGGAGAAGCTTTTATGAAAAAGATTTTTTTGAGAATTGATAAAAGTGGATTAGTATATAAATAATGAAAAAGATGTTTTTGAGAATTATTACTACATAATATAATGAATGTCGTTGTACATTCGTTGAAATAAATATTAAGTAAAATAAAAGTCGGGTTATCAAATCTTCTCTTGATAGTATGGTAGAGGTATTACCCTATTTAATGAAGGGACTTAAATTCGAGTCATATCGTCTCTTGATAGGATAAATTTGATAAGTAAAAATACTTACTAATAAAAAAAAGTTGGATTGAATTAATTCAATATATTGAAATTCAAATCATTTTAAAGTATTTGTGCTTTCACTAATAAGTATCGGATTGCTTTCACCAGCGACATAACCATCATTAATATATTTACATTTTCAGGCTAGCATATAATTTATCCTTGTATATGCACTAAGAAATAAGTATTATACATTATGTAATATAGGAGTTCTACAGACCAACTTGTATCCAATAAAAGAAAAAATTGTGGTGGTCCACAAAACCTTCATTATAATTTTCTTTCATTAAACTTCATTTTCACATCCACATTATCATCACAAAATTTGAATTATAAGGGTTGAACGAGATCTAGAATACTTAAAAAATCAATAATGGAAGTTGAATCAATTAATTAAATATCCACTTTTCACTTACAATCCTTTTAAATATTAAGATATTTTTTTTATTAGAATTTCAAATCAACCTTTCTTTGAGGTGTTACTTTGCCCATTTTATTTTATAATAATATTCATGACACAAACACAGTCAGACACACACACCCCATCTTAATAAAATTGTCTGTTCTTTTGGGTTCGGATTTGGCTTTCGTGCACTCTCATGCACGCTTACCCTAAAAAATGTTAGTTTATGCTATACTAATTAAAGTGAATACATTCATCCGTGCTTCCTTTATTCCTGTTTGCATTGTTTAAAGCCTTGTAATATGTAAGTGATTGTCTCAACTGTGAATCCAACAAACACCTCCTTGTCTGCCTCTTCTTTTTGGGCTTAGTGAGTCATCCCCCCTTCTCTTTATTTCCCCCCAAAACTCTATACATTCTTTTATAATTGTTTTGACAACCTATTTACAGGATGTATAACTTCGAAAATAAAAGAAAAAGTAGAGATGCTAATAGTTTTCTTACTATTCTTAATAGAATAATGTTTGTTCAGGACACTCTTTAAGCCATCTCAAGTATTTATTCAAACTTATATCCAAATTTTATTAAAAATATAAATAAAAATTTAATTTGATATGGTGTCTCTTCAACTATCAGTTTGAATTTCACTCAAATCTTTTAAAAA
The DNA here is from genome assembly GCA_030737845.1 of Acorus calamus. Taxonomy (NCBI): domain Eukaryota; kingdom Viridiplantae; phylum Streptophyta; class Magnoliopsida; order Acorales; family Acoraceae; genus Acorus; species Acorus calamus. The sequence continues at coordinate 5,624,782 of CM060872.1, read as the reverse complement.
ATATGGAGTTGAAGGGGGGGGAGAAAAGATCATTGAAATTTTGGGTAAATTTTGAGTATTAATTGCTTTGAATTAAAATATAAGTAACAACTTGATTTTGTATGAATCTGGGTAATGATTGGAGAGATTTTTAAATGATTTTTATTCAAATATAAATTTAAATAGACATTTGAGTATAAGATTATAGATGCTCTTACATTTAAATTGCCTTTCACATTTACCTAGCCAAACAAATTAAAGTATGCAATTATTTTGGTTTTCCAAACATTTTTTTACCTAATGAGAAATGTATATCAAATACATACTTAAATTAGTTATATAAGTGTATACATAAAAAGTTCATGGAAAATGTTATAATCATGTTCATTTTTATTCCATATTTTTTATTTTTAAAAAAATAGTAAATAATATATAATGATACATGTAAATTTATAAAAATATAAAATATATATACCACGTTGCAATAAGTGTATACGGTCATCTAAAGAGAACTATTGTAAAAAATTATTAATAAGATATATACACCTCATTACAATAAATGCAAGTAACAATATATGAGTACCTTTTTTTTTATATAAAACTGTATATCTACTAAACTTGTTTTTGATCCTTCCGTTTGGATACAGAATACTGCTTTTGTATTATTATTAATATGTTATATTTAAAAGTGTGATTACACGCAACCTATATCTCTCTTCTCACGGAGTCTTATTTTAAAAATAAAATATATATATATTGTCATATAATACATGTAATACATATATAAATAGAGGGATGATTAGGTGCGGCAGCGATCATGAGCCGTCGATCACGGGTTCATCGCATCGGACGGTCGAATGCGATTCACATCGACCGTCGGATGCGATGGACCCATGATCGAACGGCCCACGTCGCGGCCGCACCCGCCGTTTGCCGCACCTAATCGTTTCACTATATAAATAATGTAATAGAATATATACAATATATTCTATTTTAATAGAAGATAAAGTATACCCAAAATCACACATTGGAGACTGTTCATGATGTTAAGCATTCCGGATCCAGTCAGAATTGGCTTTGATCAGTTCTGTCAATATTAAACTGCACATCATTTTAATCGAACTACACAATCAATTATTTAGTACGTACATATAACTATTTTATTGGATCTAATCAGCCATTAGATAAAACATAGATTTTTAAATATTATATTAGTATCCATTATGAGAGTAGACATGTATCCAATAATAAATTATTTAATTCGATTAATAGATTGTATAATTTAATTAAAAAATTACACAATTCTAGCAACAAATCAAGATCGAAACTAGTCTTGGCTACATTCGGACTCAATGTCAAGCTATATTTTAACTCACACTCTTTACAGCCGAAAATAAATGGTGGTGGGGTTAACCACGGATGGGGTCAGTTTGTACTGGAGAGTACCACCCTGGGCCTGGGGTTCTGTGGCCTGGTCCTTTTCGATTGTTGGGGGCTTTGGTGATTCCATACATCCGTAACAGATTTAAATAATCTCTCTCTCTCTCTCTCTCTCTCTCTCATATATGTCAGTTACTCCACCACAAGAAATTGCAGAACCACCCCCATGTGTTTCTTTTCTAACTTTCCTGCAAATTTTTATATTATTTTTGACCCACCTCAATCAATGCACCCATCTGGACAAACAAACAACCCTCCCCCTCCCATTTAATCCACCTTTCAAATCACACCAATCAAAAAAGGTTTTTCAAATCTCTATCTAATTCCATCTGTCAAGGCCTCTTTCAAGGACTACTTGTGTACTTGGTTGTATACCACACGCCCTCAACCGACGGAATAATTAATAATCAAACAAAGGCCTGAAAGATGACCTTAGTTTAACCTTATTTGAGATAAATGTATTACCCTTATACTTCATATAATATGTACAATATAATACTTTACTTGGATTACATGAACAGATTAGATTTTACATGGAAGTTTGGGCAATTAGGCTATATAGCATAGCATATGTAGAGGCTGTAATCCCTCATGCATGCGTACATGTAGGCGAGTAAACTCAACGTACCTAGAAACAGTATTTCTACTGTCTAACCCTTAAGCCACGACTTGGGTTCGAGAATAAGATCGAAATAAATGAGAATTAATCGCAATAGGCTTAAAATGATTATTTAAAAGATTGATATAAATGATAATATATATGTCAGAATGTAACTGGTATAAAAAAAAATATAGATCCCAATCAATTATTTCAAGTTATTCAATCTAAAAGAATTAGTGAACTCACTGTCAAACTAATTTGACTGTCATTATTTATTTACATTTTATAAATCTTTATTCATACTTTATTCACATCTTATCCAAACAACAAAAATTTTATTATTATATTTTTCAGCGATAATAATTCAAAATACATCCGAACAAAAAAAATCAATCTATCATTATTTGTACTAAAATAATCATAAACTTCATAATAACTTAATTCTTAGTTCAAACGTGGGCTTAGTTTTCTCATACAAATATATTAATTCCAAAATAATGTTAGGGACAGTCCCGGGGATATTCCTCACATATTTTAATTTTTTTTTAAATAGTATACTCTATATGTGAATGTTTTAATGAAATTATATATCATTCCATTATAAATTTAATGAACTCATTTTTAACCATTGTAAAAAAAAAACTATCAAGATATATGTCTCACCTAAACATATATATCTCACTAAATAGATACGGAGGCATCAGGCATATGGACCATCCACGGAACCGTGCAGACTATGTAACAACAGTCTGGCTGCATGTGGTCCTCCAAAATGTGGACAGTAAGAAAGGTTAGCATCACAACATTTACTGCATGTCCTTTGACACTCCTCTTAATCTACACACACATACGATCCAGGTGTACACATGCATTTGTATGTATGATTTTAAACTGCAGTTCCTTGTTTGGGAAACACCAAAAAAAAAAAGGGTGTAAGATGTACATATACGTGCATTGTGCATGGGTAGAGCTTCTACAGTAACATATAAAGAACCAAACACAATATGAGTAAAATTGTGGGGACATGTATAAGGATTTCTTGCAGGCCGGATTGGTCTGATGTTGCAATCTTTGCAAGAACAAAGGGCCCTCCATGTTCTGTGATTGATATATATTTATATATATAGAGAGAGAGAGAGATAGGGGTGTACAATCTTTACCTAGGAATTCTGGGGTGGTGGGGGGTTCAGCCTTTTGTGGAAGGCATGTGAAGGCCACGTTATCTTGCCTCAACATAAATAAATATATAATATATACACCACCATCATAAAGATAACCGAAAGCCATGTCCCAAGTGAGATCATCTCAACAGCTCCTATGAAACGGTTGCATGGGATCCTTTCATATGTTGGGTCCCAATACAACTTGGATAAAGAAAGCAATAGAGAATGAATTAATATAGGTGCAACAAAAAGATGAGATAACATCATGATAGTAGATGGAGTGTACTTAAAATCAACATTTGGAAGTCTTAAGGTGATCACATTTAGTAATTCATGCAATGGTGGAGTTTGATGACAGTGATAGAACATGAACAACAACCTATCCACTGGGCATGTGCGCCGTGGGCATCGTTTTGGAATTGCCAAAATTGCACCAGACATGATAATCCAGACTGATGGATCAGGCATGTCATGGGAAGAGTAGAAATGGTTATCACCCTCAATCAATCAGGAATGTGTCGAAGACTTACCAGACACTGTAGTTTAGTTAAATCACATAGTGAGATCCATCAATTGCATTTGATGAATATTTCGCGAATAAGATGGAGAAGGGAAGAATGGTTTAATCCTAGAAAAAAAATTTGTATAGCATGTTATAATGAACTATGATAAATTAGAATAACCGTTGATAACTATACCTGGGGCATCCAATGTTATAACTGTATTCTAACAAGATAAATACAAAAAAAAAATCCAAACAAATAAGGGAATAGCAAGTTAGCATCCAAATATAAATTCATTTAATTCTCTTTTATCATTGTATAACTATTTTATGCCTGAATGAGCTATCCACAGCCACATGTAATGCCTAATGAATGATGATGAATATGACCCCCTTCCATGTTAAACAGATGATGACAGGAGGCCTAGAATCTAAAAGAGTGAAACTCTTACTCAATATCACTCCTCACTTGGGGTTTAGTTTTTAACAGCTTATTGACCCCCCACTAAGCCAGAATGATGTGGATTTGCAGTCAAGATAAACAAGTCTGTATCTTATAATCCCCTAAGGTTCTGCAGAGCAATAATATTCTCAACTCCTCACACAACAAATCTTGAATTTTCTACCATGATCTTGCGAAATATATTTTATCAATTATAAAAATCATCTTCCACTTCCATTTCAATTGTGTCAGTTTAGTTCATGGCACCAACAAACAACCAACCTTCATGAATTCAAGAATTGAAAACAGTTGATCAGCATAATATAATGGAAAGAAAAAGGTATAATAAGGAAAGAAGAAAGGGGTATGAGAAAATCATTACCTGTATTGTTCATGTTAAAATGATCAATTACAATATCAACAATACAAAAGTTCATTCTCCAGTACCAACTAGAAAGGGTCAAGGTGCCTTGTATAAGTTATCATCTTCTGTATATCACAATCCAGGCCACACAGTCTTAGATTTTTTAAGGAAATTCAATTTATCAACATTGTAAGAATTTCATATAGAAGAATAGAACATATCAGATAATGCTTAAGAGGCTAAGAAATAGAAATTTGTTCCTTCATGGCCATCTATGTGTGGTCATACGATACTCTAAGCAGGTATTATACAAGATTTTGTACATTCATTCCCCATAAAATAAGGTGATAATGAACTTATCAATCAGCTTAACTAAAAGGATAAAAAAATATATAATCTTTGGAGGACTGAACACAAGTTTAACAAACCCTGGAAAACCTTCACCAGCCAATCAAACTCATGCAACCCGGACACTTCCTAAAAAGAACATGTCCAAATTCTTCTGCAACTGATGGAAAAACAGCTGAACAAAGAAAAGGCATCCATTCTCTGTGCGTATGTTGACATTACACATCACAGATTAAGTAGATTCTCGAGAGCTATCTATCTTATGCTGTGGTAAGTGGTAACCTATCTGATGTCCGTTTTCTGAAACTCGAAAGTACCATCCATTAAATTCATAAAAAGCAGAGAATCAAAAGAAGACTTTCATTTCTATTTCCTTTTTGGGGTTCATAATATACATGTTTTCTCTTACCTCAGTCAGTGATCAGTTAACCAACTCTGAACCTCTTGTATTCAGAGTACCCCAGAGGGAAAAACATTCTAACCTGATAATTCATGTAGATTTCATTAACCAGAAGCAGGTTTCAACTGTTGAGTCTGGCCATCCAACATGCTCAATTGTCTCCTTAACTTAGCGATATGAGCCTGTACCTGTTTATGAGAACCTTAAATTGTCAAAGGATGCCCAGCAGTAGCATCTTATTGTAAAGAACAATATAAGTTATAGACGTGGTTCTTAGAGAAAGTAGCAGAAGTCTGCTAGCTAACCTGGTACAAACTCAAATTCATATACTACAAAATACATAAATAAATAAATCAATTCAAATCTAATTTATGTATTAAACAGCATTACAAAGAATGAATCCGAATATTAATAAGAGTTAGTTTCATATGGATAAAGCTAAACTTTTTTGAAGGTTGATTACTGAGTTTAAATTTTGTTATGCATTTCTTATTTTCTACCTCCCTGTAACCAACTTGAAAATGCTCATCAGGCTTAGGTGCCAGATCTAGTTGGCTTGTGCTGTTGCTAAATGATAGTATGAAATCAAGGTATATCTTAAAGGACTGAAATGAAAGTTCCATCAACTTTTACACATTAAAATATAGTTAGTTTTTGATGTCCAAAGGTTACAACATAAATACATCATATAGAGATTTTCTTCACTTCAACCACAACCTAAATTCTATCACTAGTGAACAGGGAAGCCTAATTTAATATATATGATGTCAATGGGTGTGATAAAGATGATCAATTCTTTGGTGACAGGTCAGTATGGGATCTAGTTTGAAATGATATAATACGATTCCACTTTCTAGGTACTCTAGTATCAGTGGACAGTGGATAAGTCCAATGTTTTTTTTTTTGTGACGGGGACCCCAACAAGAGTTAGGGACAACCTTGAGTGCACAAACAAGCCCACCAACAATGTAGAACTCAAACTCGAGACTAATGATGAGCAATCCCACATATCTAACTGAAGAGTCACCTCGTGTGGGCTTAGGACAAGTACATGATGAAAAGCAACATGAAGCACAATGGTTTATAAAAGATGAGGTATTTCATGACCTAATATTGTCAGCATTTGGACAATGGTAATGCTCCAACAAAGTATCATTCAGTTTAGTCGATGTTTTCACCACCAAATCAAATTTGGAAAGTTTCAAATCATATAGTATAAAGACCTCTAGAAGTTTTATTCTAAACAAGGGATTAACAAGTGGTGGATTTCAATTGCTACTTGTCAGAGTTTTCTCAACATACTGAATGGACAATTGGTCATTGAATTGAGTTTCATTTTCCATTTGTGACTATTGTGTGAAAGTCAAGAGATAGAGGTGCACAATGAGCATGTGTGCATGACATGGACACAGACATTGACCATTGTCTGTCATTTTGCGAGGAGTTGAAGGCACCTATTTTATTAAGTCTGACACAACGACACATTCGTGAAAGCAGCTATTAGGGAAATACTAGATAATTGGGTAATGTCAAAGAGACCACACACATTTAGCCCAGGAGACCCGTTATTATTCTCACTTTTGCAGAGACATATTGCACCATTAATCATTAACCAGTTGATCTGCACTACCAAAATTCAGTTGGATATGCTTGCTAAGGATGTAACTAACGACAAATATCCAGCATGGCCATCTTTGTGATTATCAGTAATCATCATCATAGGGACCATTCCATTTAGCCCCAACACAGTAACTTCGACAAGGCTAAACAAGTATTGATTGGTCCAAGTCTAATTTCAGCACACTTCTTCTCCAGTAAATAATTTATGGTGAAATACATATTCACTAGTTATACAATCAAATCCTTTTATGATAAGCGCAGGAAAAGCAACTATATATATGCACACAAAATAAAATCATGGCATAAGTAAATTAGATCAAACTTATCCAAAATGAAATCCATACGAACCTGTTGACGGGCAGCAGCAAGTTTTAGAAGCTCATCTGCCTCTGAGAAGTTATTGAACCACTGAACCAAAGGATGGTCCTTTGTGTCACCTCGCTTCTTTTCATCGGTGATTTCAAGGGGACCTACAAAATTCCGATACCTGAGCACGCTATCAAGACAATAAAAGAAAGTGAGTACAAGTACAATCACCAAGCAATAATCCATACCAAGCGGAGGCAAATTCAAAGTTGCAGGCAGCCTCGGCACGATCACAGCCGGGTGGTTCATCACCCGAGCAAGAAAACCCTCCGATGGCTCAGCAATGATGATTTCATCGTACGTTTCTATGACCACCGGTTTCTTGGTCGTCTGAGGCGCGGCGCTATCTTCCTCCGGGAACAACCTCAAATGGTGGTATCTACAAGACCCAATTTCATCCAACCCGAAATCAAGTAAACCAAACAATTAAAAAAAGAAAGAAGCAAAAACTCACAAGTCCAATTGCTTGTCGCAGACGTCGCCATGGAAGACGAGCGTGATAGCGATCTCGAACTCGCCCCAACCGGACTCGGACAGCTCAAAAGGGGGAGACTCGATGACCCTCGTCGGGTTGTTGAAGCTCGGGTGGAGCTGGAACACGACGCGCTTGACGGCCACGCCGAGGTCCTCGTTCGTCGCGCCGCGGACGTACACGGTCCACTTGTGCGAATGGAACCTGACAGTAAAAATTAGGGTTTTCGATCACTCAAAAGAGGGAGCTTTTTTTGGGGGGGGGGGGGGGGGGGGTGAAAGTTGAACTCACTCGCTGGCTTTCTTGCCGAGCCAGAAAGCAATGGTACCGTAGACGATGGGGAGGCCGATCTCCACGTCTTTCAGTCTCTTCACCTGCAAATGATTGATATGGGACTCTGATTTGTGAGTACAAAGCGATGAGGGTGGTCGGGAACCCTAACCCTACCTTGGATCGCTGGGATTTAAGGGCGACGTTGGGTTCCGAGTGGTCTCCGCCGCCGTGTTTCCTCGCCGATGGCAATGGAATGTTGTTGCCGCTGTTGTGAGGCATCTCTCTCTCTCTCTCTCCCCGTCCGTCTTCCCTCTCCGAATTCCGAAACCGAGGAGAGAGACGTAAAGGTGGGCTGCAACTCGGGCGAGATGGGTTACGGTTGACCCCAACCCGAACCCAATCCGAATTTCAAACTACTCAACCTTAATCTGATCCAACCCGATTTTCAATCCGAATGAGACCAATCTGAACCCAACCCATAATTTAATAAATCAATCCGATCCAACCCAACCCAACCCGAATTAAACTAACCCGATTCTAACCCGATTTTCAACCCAAATTGGACCAACTCAACCTAACCCGAATTTATAATATGATGTACAAATTAAATAAATCAATCCGACCTAATTCGTAAGATTAGCTAGGTTCACCTAAAATTTAAACTACCCATATTAGAAGCTACATAATGAACGGTAATGATTTTTTTTTTAACTATTAGTTTATGGGTTTGGGTTGGGTTGAGTTGTAACGTGTAAGTGAGGCCAACCCGAACCCAACCCAATTTGTGAGTCAATCCGAATTGACCAATCACAACCCGAACTCGATTTGATCAATCCAACTCATATAAAAATTGGATTCAACCCGACCCAAGTTGCAGCCTTACATAAAGGCAGGTGAATGGGTTGAGCTCGGGTTGGCCCGACATTGGAGCTTTGGATGTCGAGACTGGCCCAAGTTATAGAGCCAATCCAAGCCCAATGGTCTGTTATTACAAACAAAAAAAATTAAATAAAAAACAAAAAACCAAATCCGACGATCTCGTTTGATTCGAGAATAGGCTTGAAAATATGGAGGATTAATCATAATAATATTAGAATGGGTGTTTGGAGGGTTGGGAACCTCTGTTTTACCACAACAGAGATCTTCTATTTCCACCACTGAAAAGCCTCTACGTGGGTGGGTGTTGCTTTCACGTGATTTGTGTTTGACACACGTGATCACCTAACAAACCAAGTGCCCTATTTTCGTCCATCTGTTTCTGTTAGGTCATCCAACACCCCTCTCTCACACTCACTTCTTCTCTTACCTCCTCCAAATACCCTAGCTGACCTAGCTGACCCCTCCCTCCTCCATTTGTGTATTTGTGTTTTATGAAATTTGAGATGAATTTTATTTTTTTATGAATGATAATATGGGACTTCACTGTTTTTTTTAAGAGATATCCACTTCATTTTTTTTGGTTGTTAGACATTTCAATTTCACTGTTATGTTTTTTTTTGGTCGGCTTGGATACTAAGTAGGAAAAAATGAATTCATATGGTTGAGTTCATTTTATTAACATAGATCAATTTATATTACGAGTTTGAAGTCTTATACAATTCAAGATTGTTTGGACTACTTTTTTTTCTTGGAGTTGCATCTATTTTCCGTATTCAGTGGAGTGGAGTTGTCCTCAAACATTGACATTGTAGTGTGTGTGATGCATTTTGCAATTATATTATGTATCGTAGAATTCTGAATGTAGTATGTTGAATTTCAAAATGTAATGTGGACTCAATGTGCTGTCAGAGAGACCAAGTTCATTGCATTTTACCTTCTAGCTAGGGCAGGGAGTGGCTTTTCTGTCTTGGACCACTCACTAGATAGTCCTCACTGTATTTGTATTGATATGGTGATAATTAATTACTGTTTTATTATCCATGTGCATCAATCAACTTTCACTCTAATCTCTCGATTTCAAATGAGATAAAATCACAATTAGGCACGTTATAATTGTAGTGTGAAAGAAACTGATGATAGAAGAACGAACGATCGAATATTGATGAAACTATATATACTATAACATGGGTTTTATTTATATATAAATGGAACCCAGTTGCTGGAACCATTCTTCTATTTTATGTCTGTGCAGCCCTTATCTTATCCAGCATGGACGATATTCATGTATTGTGTTTTACATTCAGGCCAATTCGTATACACGCCCGGGTCCCGTTTATTGCAACCGTATAATACTTAAATTTTTCCATGAACCTACAATAAAACATATCATTCACCTCATATCATTCCGAAAATTAGTACATGATTTATACATTAATCAACTCAAATACTGAATCCAAATGAACATACATAAAAAAAACCCAATGAACCAAACTATCAAATTTATAGACCCACTAAAGATTTTAGTGAAAAATGAGAAATAAAGGCAAACAATAACAAATTTGATAATGGAAAAAATAACGGATTGGAGAAATCAAGAACAACCCAATTCATTTTTTTCCTACTTAGTATCAAAGCCGACCAAAAAAACATAACAGTGAAATTGAAATGTCTAACAACCAAAAATGAAGTGGGTATCTCTTAAAAAAATCAGTGAAGTCCCATATTATCATTCCAAAAAAAAAATCCATCTCAAATTTCATAAAACACAAATACACAAATACATATGTTAAAAAAGAGTCACAATCCATAAATACACAAAACTATACACACATAGATACATAAATCTTCAAAAACAAAGACAAAATGTGTTATATTAAAAATTCAAAATACCCAGGGCCGTCTGCGGCATTCAACTCGGTCGATGTGAGAGATGGATTTGAAGAAATGGAGGAGGGAGGGGTCTGCTAGGTCAGCTAGGGTATTTGGAGGAGGTAAGAAAAGAAGTGAGTGTGAGAGAGGGGTGTTGAATGACCTAATAGAAGCAGACAGAGCAGAGTCAGCAGACGGATGAAAACAGGGCACTTGGTCTGTTAAGTGATCACATGTGTCCAACACAAATCACGTGAAAGCAACACCCACGTGGAGGTTTTTCAGTAGTGGAAACAGAAGATCTCTGTTGTGGTAATACAGAGGTTCCCAACCCATGTTTGAAGGCTTAAATAAATGAGAATCTGTATGTCAGAATTAACTGGTACAAAATAATATACAGATTCCAACCTGAAATTGAGTTATTTCAGGTTGTTTAACCAAAAAGAATATGTGAACCCCATTGTCAAATTGACTATCATGACCTTTTATAAATCAATTGTCATCATTTTTTTTCATTTTCTAAATCCTTATGCACACTTTATTCACATTATATTTAAACAACAAAAACTTTATTATCATATTTCCCAACGAGAATCATTCAAAATATAATCAAGCAAAAATTATTTTATCTTTATTTATACTAAAATAGTCATAAATTTTTTTAAAAATAAATTAATCTCTTTATATAAATGGGGGCGTATGTTTTGATATTTTAAACAGTTAGTTAAAGCCTCAAATGCACTCTCACGGACAGTCTACACATGTTTTAATTTTTCAATTATAAAAATATTAGATATATATATGCTTTAATAAAAAGTGTATCGCTCAATTTCGAATTTAATGAACTCATTTTTAGCAAGTATAAGAAAAAATTTATATATCCCACCTCAAAAGGTAATATACATGGTTGGATGACTAAAGATATATATGAAATTGTATTTAGAATTGAAAAAAAATATTATGTGTAATAATCTCCTCTTGAATAAATGTGGTTAGCTAATTAAGTACATTTTTTTATAAAAATTGATCTCCTTAGTACATACTTATACAAATTGTGTGCATGTTTTTTATGTTTTTTTTTGGTGGGTCATGTTTTTTATGTTTTTCATACTGAAATTGAGAAACATATTTTTACTTTCAACGATTTCATATTTTATTTTAGTGATGTAGTGATTGCAAACGAGGTTATATAAAATCGAAAATCACTATGATATAACGATTTCATACCTGACTCAATTTACGCAAAAAAATGTAAAATTATTTGGTTAACTGAAATCGAACTGAGATATATAGAATATTTTATCGGATATCACTTCATGCCTTCTGATGTGGTAGTGGATAGTTTATCTGAATTAATCAAAGAATTATTAGCACAGGCATCCCTTTAGAAGCTCAATAATATCTGGGAAGCCAAAAGACAGACTAATATTCAACTTACCAATTTCATTCATCATGTCATGTTTCATGGTTCCTACATGGGTTCTAATGATGCTCTAAATTAGGTTCTTTATTCTGAGATTCAGTTTATGAAATCCACATCACTTGGCAAATCAATAGAACAACCTATTTTCCCTAGATTTCAGACAAGTATTATGTATGTCAACTCAGAATCATTTATTTAATAGTAGACTCGAGACTGACCTTATCAGCTACAAAATATTTCAAAGACTTCAATGTCCCTGTAATCCATTTCTCAAATCTCACACTCATCACTAATACAACAAAATAAACCCATAAAAAGCCACTGAATTCATACATTAACATGGTCTATTCATGTTTATAAGAAAAATGTTGCTGGTATCATTTATGACATATCTTATGAAAAGAAAAAAAAAAACTGGTATAATCTATGAAAACTAACAAACACCCCCAAAATGGAGGAGATCCATTCAACCATCCAGTTTAATGCTTCAAAGGTGAAGGCCCAGATCCGGGATCTGTGAAGTCCCCTCACTCGGCCCAGCCCGGCTAGTTCCCGGCCCGGTTGCCCGATCCGACTGGGCCTGGTGTTCTTCAAGACGGGCTTTGACAAAGTCAAGATCATAAACAGCCCGGCCCTCCTGTTGGGCCGATACGGAGCTCGGGCCTGGCAGGATATTATGGGCCGGATCCGAGGATGAACTTTGGCCCATATGGGGAACAGCAGGCCCGGTATTCACCAATGGAGGTCCTGCGGTTTGGCCCATTAGATTCAAAGGGGCACTTACCTGCTGCTCTGGCTGGGCCCAATTGGCCCCCTGGCCCATTTCAAAAAAATTGGGCCTGATTGCTGGCTCCAATTTTGGCCTCTGGTCCACCATGTTGAGTGGCTGGGATGGTGCCCACTGTGGCCCAGCAAGAGCGTCTGCTTGGCCCACTACATTGCCCCAGCCCATTTGAAATAGCTCGGGATTACTGACGGTCGGGTCCGCGATTTGTGGGCTCAATGGGCTGGCCCAGTTGGCAACAGCTGAGACCCATGGACCCATCACAGGTGGGTCGACCCTCCAACTTGGTCCTGAACCAACCATGGCTTGGCTGAGTGGAACGGGACTCGGGCTATGAGCTAGGTCAAACCGGTTTTCGAATCCGAGTGGCCGAGTCACTGTCGGGCGGATCACCCGTACCGGGGCAGGTAGTGCTTGAATTATCGGTCGAGGCGCGTATAAATTTAGGCTTAGGTCGCCATTGGGACGGAAGAGGCTTCCAACGCTCCGAACCACAGTATTGGAACTCGATCCGCCCGCGTGATGAGTTGATGATCCGGATGGTTGACCCGGAATCCTGAGTCCTGCGGAGGATGCGATCGGTGGCCGAGACAAGCCATTTTGGTCGCCCTGGTGCATCACTTGGTTCTGGAACACAGGAAAGGGTACAATCATAAATCACTGTGACATTATAATTGTGATGCATATCCAATATGTGCAACACATACAATCTGTAGAAATATTTACAAGCATTTGATAGTACACATCTTTGCAATGCCAGACAAACCTGCTTTAGCTGGACTAATATGTATGACTTAGTTGAAAAGAAAGCAAGCACTAAAAATATGCCATTTATACAATTCCAATGCCCAAGTTCGTTAGTAGGTACAGTGAAATTAAATCAGACCAATGTCAGAATTAATTAGAACAGCAATGATTAGATTTAAATGAACAAGTGAAGCTTCATAGACAATAAACTAACAATAAATTGGACATTATTTCCAATGTGAAATTTTTTTAGCCATGGTCAGTTTATTTTGGAATCAATGTCAACATAAATCAATTCAAAACCCACTTAATTCTCTCAAAAGGACAACTGATGAGATGACTAAATAACTATGTAGATAGCTTCTGAACCATGTCAAACTCTTTTAAATGATGATCTTCACATTTAAGATTTGGAGAGCAAATTTAGATGATTCAGATGCATTGAAGTTTACTAGTTACTACTCCAAGCTTTAGGGTTAATTGATGTTACAATATCTAAACTAGAGAAGTGATACACTGATTTTATTTAGATGAAAAGATATTTGTAATTGTGTGGTTTTAAAAAGGCAGCTTCATTATCATCCTTTATTATTACCTTTCACAGCATTGTTTTTAGCTACCATTTTTTTGGTAGAAAATATGAGTGATAACTTTGTAATAGCATTGTGAAAATTTTATACTAGTCATTGGAGATGATTAACAATGGGTCTATCTTTTCAGTTGAATAGCAACTGCACAAAAGCATATTAGCTTGTGATTTTTTGTCCTTCTCTGGAGGCTACAAATTATGCATGCTGTTGTAACTTATAGAAAAATTGGACCGTCCTGTGGGTCAGACTTGAATCAACTATGGGTCAGACTTTGATCAAATAGATAGAATGTTGATACAAAGACATTCATGCCATCCTTTTACAAATTTCATTTTATAGGTTAGGAAATTGCAAAAGGTTATGCATCAATCCATTCGTGTATATATTTTTTTAAATCCATTAAATATAATTTAATAAAATGTTTTATTTTATCTAGTAAAATATAATCAGTATTGAATCTCTATGTCAATCTTCAATGAGAATCTAACATGGTCTATATTAGTATTAAATCTCACATGTTAGACATATAAAAGGATATGCGTCAATCCCCCAATATTAATCCTTCGTTAACATAGACTGTCTAGCCAAATTGACAATTTTATCCAAAAAAAAATCTTTTACTTCACTCACAAAAACCCAAACATGAAAACTTATAAGTTAAAACCCTCAAAATTGGCTGTGTGAACCCTTTTTTCTTCTTTTGGAAAATCAGATTCTACAGGAGAAATATAATTTTTATCTAATAATTGGTTCCTAATGGGCCTTAAGACACCAGGTTTAAACACTGTGTATTAACATCAACTAATGGGGCACATGACAACAGAAGAGGGAAATCTACATAAATAAAAATATTTTAGGGATTTATTCGGTAAATTTTATTTATTACAGACTTGTGTGAAGAAATTAATTAAAACTGATTTATTAACCACTAGTAATTAGAAACACATGAGCATATGCATAATGGTAAGCCCAAATCTAATCCCAATTTATTTTCTTAAAATTATCCTGTAAACAAGGCTAAATATGGATTAATTGCTGTCATGAAACCCAAGAACAGTGGGTAATCTATTCAAATAACAAAATGTCTAAAATAGTTCATGCACATATTAAAAAAAACATATTCCTTAAACCCCCCAAAAGTGGGGGAGGACAAAATAAATCAACATAAATATAAGGATTACAACATATAGAAAATGTATTAGGAAAAAAATAAATGAACAGAGGCATAGAGCAATACAATCAAAATACAGATTTTTTATCATCCCATTTAATAAATCATATCATCTAATTCAAAGACTTTCATTTTTCCAATACAAAAGGAGTAAAATGTACTAATGATGAATAATTTCAAAATTGATGATATTAAAAACCTAAGTCAATGATACTTTCAATAAAATTGGAAATTGAAATTGAAAAAAACAAATTAAATAAAAGTTCAATAGAGCTTTATTTTAACATGGGACTTACATCTTCATGGATTTGTTTTCTCTTTAGACCTCTCTTGCAACTTTCCCTAACTTCTTCATCAATGTGTGTGACCTCTGCATAGTTTCTTGGTGGAAGCGAAGCAATCCTAGCACTCCTCCGTCGTTGTCCTCCTTCCATCTAAAAATTATCAAGAAAAACATTAATTTTTCCTTTTCTACTAAAAAATTTGTTTCCTATTTTTTTTTTAAATATTAGAAATAAAAAAAAATTCATCCAATAAAATGTGTTCCAATATGATTTATCTTGATATTCTTACCAATTCCTTGATTTCATTCATGATAAATATTTTCTTACATGTAAATATAAATATCTATACCTTGTTGGAACTAAGAAATAAAATGCCCCAAGACAAAAACAAACTACATGAATGATTTTTTTCTTTAAAAAAAAAAGAAAAAGGGAAGGATGAATTGATAACATACCATGTCCTGTTCCTCTACACTGTTGAACATGGAGGTAGAGGTAACTAGAAATGAGAAAAGAGGGGGGTCTTGACTTGTATATAAATCCCTCAAGATATCAACCAAAAAGTTAAAATTTTCAAACAATTTAGAAGGAAAGATCTTTAATCTTTAAAGAGGTCATCAACCCGAAAAAAAAAAATTGGTATAGGATTCTAGCAGAACCGTATAGGTTAAGTTAGTTACTCGTGTAAATTAGCCTGTGATGTAAGTATTTTTCAAAAAATAAAGTAATCGCATGTTTGTACATGTTTGTCATGAACATGTAATTGGTAAGTATTAATAGTTACGCCATAATAGTAGACGGTCAGAGGCGTTTGAAACGTGATATGAAGATTCGCATAGTAACTCGATAGTTATCAAGGATTTTGCAACCAAGATGTCTTGCGTTCAAACTTTCTTACCTGCCAAGAAAAAAATCTATTATATTTACATTTAATATATAAAAGTGTTTGATGCGCTGGATATATCGATGCAATGCATTACATTTGTTGTTAGCCTACCTGTCATGGTAGTGTATCATGTGCCACGTAAATAAATAACAATGTACAAATTGAAAACGTACTTCATGCCCAAATTATATCTTGAACTTCAATCTTCAGCAATTAAAATTACCAACAATCAAATCAAGCACTTAAAAGAAGATGATGAACAAAATTAGATAAACAAACAGTTAAATATCTCCATTAATTCCTTGAAAACTCTTATGGTAATACCAATCCAATTTATATGTAGGAAGTTAGAACTTTAACAACCTTGATTTCATGTTAGTTTCATAATGAAGAACAATTTTTTGTATGTTAGATTTTCTTCAATAAGACATCACATAAATGGATTTATTATTCCAATAGAAGTCATTGTTTATTTATTCATTTCCTTTTTGTGTTGTCTTATATATAATGTGATGCTGAGTTAACATGTGTATTGATGTTTAGAATTGTGTATAACATGCTTATATATGTGTGTATGTGTATATAAGAACATGATTTATGAATTCTAGATAGTCGAGATAATAATTCTAATCATCAATTCTGCCTTTTAACCTATTAATGATTCTTGTATGATCACAAAATCTAAAAAGGGTTTAACAAGAATTGTATTTTTTTTAACCAAGCAAAAAAAAAAGAGTTGTATTTTCTTCAAATATATTACTTTGACTTAATTCAATTATCTTTAAAATTCAAGGATTCCATGTTCTAGAATTGATGCAGGGTATTTTTTTTTTAGTATGCAAATATTAACAAGAAAAAAAAATCATTAATTTGGAAGACCCCTTGGTTATTCATGCTTAATATGTTAAACTTGAGCACCAACCCACAATAAGATAGAAGTCCTTTATGTGTGTGAGATTGAAGGCCGTATATGATTGACCAGTGAGCCTTGATAATACACTTTTTCTATAATGTGATTTTCTTGATCTTGAAAAATTATGTATAACAATCATGGTTTTGAAGGAACAATTTTTATTTTATATTCAATCATTTATATAAAGATTTTGATTTTTTATTTTTATTGATAGTGTAGAGGAGATAATGTAGTCTTTTTGTGAGTAGACTGAGAAAGAGAGCTAGAAATGGGGTTTTTTTTTCAATTGAATTATAATAGATAGGAATTGATATCATCAAAGTTGATGGATTTTCTGTTTTTTTTCTTCTCTATATATACTTTGATCATCAACCATTTTATTCAAACTTCAGTTAACAATTCTTGTTAATCATGAAGTTTTTTGTACAACCCATGCACACACACACAGAAAAATAAAGAAAAAGAAGAATGGTTAATCTTTTAAAAAGCCATGGTTAATATTTGAAGTTTGAAAGCAAATGGATTTCTCTATCTATTGGTGGAGAGAGAGATCAAAATTAAAGCATGTTCCCATCTTTCGGATTGAGCTCGACCCATTGGCCTATTGGGCACATGCCTGGCCCATGGATTGATCCATTGGCCCATTGAGCACATCCGTAAATTATAAATTGTGAATTGTGCATGTTTTACCCGTTTCGATGCACTCTGATAGCACAATATATGATGTATTATTATAGCGTATGAGCTTCTATTATAGTGTATGACAGTAAAAAAAAATTATTTTTTTAACGTGAAAAAAACACTCTAATGTATCTCGTATAAACTTTATTTATATAACCGCTTGCACTTCAATGGAAGAATATGATTTTAAAAAATATATATGTATGGACTGTAATTGAGGATGCACATATTATTTTCCATTGTAAAATGAATTGTGCATAATATTAGTTTATTTTTATAATAATGATAAATTATGATAATTTCTCCACCAAAAATGTATAATGTATACCACGTGAACTCCACATGGAACTAGATTGAAAAAAAGGTTAAGATTTCATTTGAACTTCACCCAAATAAAATGAAAAATATTTTTACTCAAACATGCTAAAAATATTTACTTATTATATAAAATAAACCACAGGTCGGTCGATATTTTGGATGAATAATTATTTTAATATAAATAAGGATTAAGTCATTTTATATGATTATTATTATTTTTATATTGGTGAGACTCTCCATAGTTAACTTTACACCAAAGTTGAGAAAGTTACATTCATTTGTTTGTCAAATCATTTTATATTTGATTGTGTTTTTTATTATTCACGTAGAGTAACTTAATAAAATAGTTTTTATTGTTGGTTGATCATAGATAAATTATGAATAAAATGTCAATAAATCCTCACAAATTTAATATTCTCATTAAAAAGTTCTTAACATCACTAAAGACGTGTGTTTCTAAAATTTCATTTGAATATATGAAATTTCAAAAAATAAAAATATAAATTCCCAATGGCCTACAAGCTGCCCCTAAGGGCCCCACCAATTTTGGTACCAGCAATTGGTTTAATTACACATCTTATTCATGGTTTTAAAATTTATATAAATAATGTATAACCGTTTAAAATAATTTTGTGTCATGTATATCATGCAGTACATGATTCTCTGTCTTCTATATAAAGGATCTCTCTTTCACATTATGCCCCCACCAAAAAAAAACTACTCCTTAAAAGAGGACTTAGACAATCCCATTAACACTACACATTAGCATCTTCTTTTGATATATATTTATGAGATCAGCCACATCCAATCCATCACGTACTCATTCACTCTCAAACTGTATTAGCATGCCCATGTGGGCTGCCTACCTCTCATTGCATGCCTGGCCAGTTCTAGAAATGTATAATATTACTGCTTAAGTCATTTCTGTGTGTATAGGTGCAGGTAATTTGTTCCATGGATCAAGTCTTCTTTCAATCCCATTTATTATCATTGTCTATGTTGTTGCTGTATGTGGCCCTTGTTGAAGAACATTTGCACTAAATGCATGTTGTGTGTCTGTTAACATGTGTGAGCTGAGAGAGAGATTCGTAATGAGAAACCATAGGCTAGCCCTAGGTTTTCCCTGAAGCGGTAACATGGAAGATGAGGGGCATGATCTTTTGGCGGGTCCGAGTTAGGTCCAACATGTATTGAAAAATTAGATTGTCCAACGCGCTCGTAACCATCCGATCTTATCATTTGAAAATAGACATTGTACGTAACTGAGATATTCTTTCATATTTCAAAATTAAGATTCAATTAACTTCTATCATTTTTTTTTACAATTCTTTTCAACTTTGCGGTGATAAAGTCATGAACGCGTTTAACGATCTAATTGTCTAATGCGTGTTAAACCTAACCTAACGTGATCTCATGATTGGCAAGCATGTACGTTTGAGGACCACGTGAACCTGCATGAGATCTCCCCCTCAAGTGGACCACTCTTATCACTAAACCCTATATCCAATAATACAACATAACATGGCATGTCTCTCTGAGATTCCACCCCCCTCAGTCACCTCTATATATCCATAACCAAATTTCATTCCATAACCACATCTCTCATTGTCTTCAACACTTCAACCAATACATCATTCATAAGCTATATATAGCAAAATATGGGACTAAGATTGCCCGCAATGATCCATGCCAAGCAGATCCTGAAAAGGTCTTTCAGTGGAGGCCGGTCGCCGACGTCTACATCGACGACGACGACGGACGTACCGAGAGGACATTTTGCCGTGTACGTCGGGGAGGAGCAGAAGCGATTCGTCGTCCCCATATCGTACTTGAAGAGCCCATCTTTTCAGAGACTGCTCAGCAGAGCTGAAGAGGAGTTCGGCTTTGATCATCCAATGGGAAGCCTAACACTTCCATGCAAAGAGGAGGCTTTGTTAGACATTGCTTACCAGTTGAACCACAAATTAGAGTCATAAGAGATCATCTGATTTGATGGGTTGTTTAACTCTCTTTTCTTTTGTTTTCTTTTTGGTTTAGTTGTTAGTATCTCCGGCTATTCCAAGATTAAAGAGCTGCATATATTGAGTATAGCCACTCATTCTATGTTTATGTGAATTTCTATATACAAAATTTATGGAGTTGACTTGGTCATAATTGACTCTTGGGTTAGTTTTGCAATTAAATCTGAACTGAGTCAAACACTTTTTTTTTTTTTTTGGAAAAGTGAAAATTCACATAATTGACCCTTGGGTTAAAAGTGAAAATTGCTCTTATTCATTTTGGTACGAGGGGCAAAGTTTTTTTTTTCTTTATGAAATATGAACAAACATAAACTCATGCATGATATTTGGGATGATCATGTATCATGTATGCAAAATAGATGGGAAAGGAAGACACTAATGAAAAAAACAACAAAAACACAGCCCAAACTTAAAATTCGCCACCTTAAACCATGTTTACTTTAAATAAATGTATATGATGTCAATTTATCTTTATTTAGAGTGTATATATATTTAGGGCGAATAACAGACTAAAAAAGGTTAGATGCATCAAAGCTCCAAGTTTCAACAATTACAAAAACTGAATATTTTAATTGATCTTCTATTATAATTCAGTAGCCTCAAAAGACTAGTTTGGAAAGGAGATAATATTTTGAGAATAAATTATTCTAATTTTATCAGATAAAAAATATATCAATTTTGTCCTTATACAAAAATAGAAAATTAATATTATTATAGTATTTAGATGAAACAAAAAAAATCCTATTTTTATTTCAAAATCAAGAAATTCTCTATGTTTTATCGTGATTATTTTTTATTATTATGAATAAGATAAATATTTTTTCTTCGATCACTTATTCCTCTGGTTATCATTTTGTTAAACCAATCCAAAGGGCCATAGAAATTCCAAAACCTTCTCCTTGGAGATGATGATGCTTGACCAAATGCTCAAAGAATAAATGAGCTAGGCATCAAACTTACGTCTCTTGTTCATTAAAAAGAGCCTCGAATTTTTTTTTTTTTTTGTGGCAAAATTTATTTTTATTTTTTATATAGTTGTTTATTAAAAAAAATTGATTCTTACTAAGAAGTTTATTATGTAATTACATGTGCTGGACTTTTTTTTTGCCCAGCTGGTTTAAATCCCTTCACATGAGTATCCTTAATTCTCTATGCTCAAATCATCTTGACTGACATTTAAATTTTAAGAGATGAGATCGGGTTGATGCTGATCCCACCAGTAATTGTTAGTTTCTAGAGATGGGATGATGATTTTTTACTTTAACCCACAAAAAAAAAAAATTATCGCTCATTTGTAGCAGTTCGGATCCTCTATGAAAAAATACAGAGATCCTTATGGTTGCCAGTAAGAGTCTATTATATTGTTACTGGTTACCACAGAGGATCTCAGGATGGTTACAACCTTCAGGGCGTACGTCCGCGGGCCATTTACAGTCTCACAAGGATTTCATGTGGTCACAGCCCACTCTGCTCTTCTTTTGGAGACAATATGTGAATCTCTGCTCCTCGTGGTAGGACACTGGGACGGCTGTTTTGAACATGCAACATACACTATAATGAATGGAAATAGTGATTATATCACCTGCCCTGGATTCAACTAATAACTCATATAAATGTGTGGACCAACATAACACACAGAAGCAACAATTGTAAATGATGAATATTTAAAAAAAAAAACATAAAGTCCAGGATAGAAACAATGATTGAATTATTGAGCATTATTTTTTTATTTTTTTTGGTATACCAATTACCTGAGCATTATTTACATAGCCAAAATTCCACTATGGCCACTAATAGAAGTGACAGGGAAGCTGTATCTTCAGTGGAGCACTTTAGATCTTGCACATCACATAAGAGTTTGGCAGGAAGAAACAAAATTTCGATTAAGATCCAATTTTCAATACTTTTCAATACAATAATACACAATGAACCATCAGGCTTCCCTACATACATTGAATCTTAATGATGAAATGGGAAAATGTTATAAAAACACGAAATAAATACCCCCTCAATGAACCCAACCCGAAGGACAAGATGAGCAAATCATGCTCAGCCATGTTTGGCTTAACTTACAATTTAAAGGAAATCACAACCAAAACGGAATTTCGGATCATATAAGTGGAGCATAGCATCATACAGTGAGTTCTTTTTGAGCTGCAACTTGCATGATATCTAAGCAGATATAGCAGCTGGCAACTGACCATTTTCCTCAGTTTGCAAGCTCTCATAGTAATTGACCAGTACTTTCCACCCACCAGGGCACATAAATCCACTGGGAGGACTCTCTCCAGTTCTCGCATACGTTCGCATCTGAAATATCAGAGGAAAGTAACACTAAGGTTTATGAATGAGGGAGACCTACGAATCATTTTGCATTGGAGAACGGCATGGAGGGTAATAATATTCAATACACTTTCAAATAGTTTCAGTCTTGCTCAGTGATCATACACCCAACTTAAAATTTAGATGAATGATGCAGCAGTCTTTCTAGCATGATAAAATTGTAAATTGACTGAAATGCTATCCTGGACTTGTTTGGTTCGTGAACAGACTACAAAGTTGATCAAAATAAAAGCTCAAAAAAGGTAAAGAAAAGGAAACTGTGAGACTTTTTTTTTTTACCTTGGTGCCTGAGATGAAAAGAAAATCTTGGGCACGTGATGGCTCAAAAAATGCCATCTTCTTTTGTAATGTGTCATATGCAGCCACCTGAGTTCAATATAAAGAAGAATAGCAACAATGGTTGAGATTGAGGAAGTGCAAAAATGTCAAGCATTTATGACAAATTAAGATGAGTAATTAAAAGTTAAACTTCAATCATTAGTTTTCAGTAAACAACCAATATGATAGATGTTGCGAGGGATCTCTAGCTTCTGAAGGACAAATGCAAAGTATTTAACAGATAGTAACATCAGAAAATTCACGTAAAAGCTTCAAATTGATGTGTGGTCAAAAAACATATTTACGTGTGCTATTCAATAGCATACAAGTTGATGCAATATTTTGAAATGGGTGTGTAACACTTAAAAATATTGTACAAGACATGGCTCAGAAAAGAGGTATGCAAAAATATTACTCAGATCTTTCTACATTATGAAATAAAAAACCACTATGCAGTAGATGTTTTGTCCATAAAGAAGGATGAACACTAGGTTGGTAAAAGAAATTTTTTTAACAGTGCTAAACTGGATCAGTAACAAACACAAAAGTTACAATCCTAATACCTATTACCATGATAATTAGATGGTGACGGATGCATGTTTCACATTTGACATGGTAATTAAAATATTGACACGGTAATTATCATTTTACTTAATGATAATGCCTACTTTTTCAAAAAAAATAATTAAAATATTTACCACTCCTCATCCAACATTAATGACATTGCATATATATATTATTTTTTTTTTGAAGAAAGATATCGCATATATTTGTTGATTTAGTCATTCTGTTCTTTTACATTTTATTACTTTTTTAAAAAGATGTAGGTGCTATCTTATTAAAAGAAGGCCCCCAAACAAAAGGAGACGAGGGGATCTCTGTAAAAGGTTAAAACAAAGTTAATAAAATAAAATAAACACCTACACATTACAAGACACCTACGCATCTGTGTAAATGTGAATTTTGATGAGTTTTCTTTTCAATAAATCTGTTCATCCTCATATTTCTATTAAAAAATGACAGATCGAGAGGGATTTATATATCATAATCATGCATTATCCTACACCCATCTAAGCGCTCCTCCTCAAAGATGGTCAAGCAAAATCAACTACTTGCTACGCTTATTTTTTATTTATTTGGAAGCTTCAAATTTTACAGAGAGAGAGTAAATGTAGCAAAGATAAGAAGGTTATTGTCATTTGCTCAGAGACTAGAGCATCAAAAAAGAGAAATTGATCAGAAACTAATTACCCGGAATGGCAAAATGTTTAGTTTTTCTAGGCCAGGAGCCATGCTCAAAACCTTCTTGCCATGATCTGGATCATATAGATCCCTCTTTTCCGTTGGATGACTCATGCCCGCAGGATCACGTCCCACAATATAGAAATTAGCCCCTGCATTTATGCGCGCCTTAGCATGCCACTGTACCTCAGTTGGACCAGCATAATGCATGGGTGAAGGGAATATGGACACTATAGTAGTCTCTGGGTCAAGGACTCCATCTTCCAAAACCTGATACATGTAAACATGATTTATAAGTAAGCCTGTCATCTTAAATTTGATAGAAGTTTCAGATCACAGAAAACCATTAACATAAATGTCTTAAACAATTTGTTGCAATGACCTTGCTATGCTGTTCCATTCGAACAGCCAAAGGCACATCATCTGCCTTGGTAAAACCTCCCAAAGGATGAAGCAATAGAATAGGATTCTTGTAACCCATTTCTAGGAGACGCCTGCGTGTATCATTCATTAACAAAGCATGACCATTGTGCACAGGATTTCTAAGCTGAAATGCGAATACTGCATCAGCCTCACGCCTGTCAAATTCTTTGCGGAGTTCTCGTGGAGAGAGCCTGTAGTGGTCAAGACCATCATTATATTTGATAGGTTCCAACACCTCCAGATCTCCACCAATGAGCCAATTTCCTGCTGAGCTAATTACCTCCTCAACATAAGGTAATCCTGGCGCCGTCGTTCCCCATGTTCTAGCGATCCTTTCTTCCTTATTATGCTTATAAATTTGTATTCTGCACCAGAGAACAACACGTGCATGTTAAAGGTGGCAAGAAAGTAGTTAGTGGAAAATGAGGTTGTGATACCCCAAAGAAACAAATTCCAGCCAAAACCATGATGAGGAAGAAAATATGCTGTGAGGTTTGGAGTCATTTTTAGAAACTTATTTCTGTGGAGTTCATATAATATGTCATATATCCTCCTTATCCATTAACAAATCCTACACCACCAGCATACAGTTCATTGTGTTGTAGTACCATCTAATAATTACAATATGTTTTTCCTACTTTCACCTTATTACCAGCAGTAACAAAATTTAATAAAATTATAAATAGAAATAGACACTTCTAAAAATTGGACCAGGGATGATGTGATTTTCATTACCAACCAAATGAACAGCTTTCTTTATTTAAAATTTTATATCATTGCAGAATGTAACTCAGATGGGCAATTTGGGTCTTATTTTTTTATTAATTTCTCTTGGAGGAAAATACCACGTTGCAATTTTTTTTTAAATTATATATTTCTTCACCACTAAAAAAACTCCATGTAAACTTGGGTAAATCGGTTCCCAAACCCCCGGGCCTCCGGGAATAGGCCCAACAACAGGCCTATATAATGACTCCAACAATATTGATAATGCTCCTAGATGGTTGATATGCTTCTGCATCCTTACATCCAATAGAAACATCATCCATTCTGATGTTATCGACCAAAGTGGTGATTACCATGATCAGGAAGATCATTGTCTTTATTCCTAATAATCATCTCCCAATCTCCCCTGCTATCAGGACCACCATCCACCAATTCTACAAGCAGCCTTTTGGACTTTTCTGCCACCATCTAAATCTGTTTTCCCCTTCTTCTTCAATGTGGCTTTGAGTGTGCCATGTGATCTCTATCTTCGAAAAACCAGTAATTTCTCCTTTGAAATTATTTCACTCTGCCTTACTCCCTTAATACGATATTTTCTTCCTCCCCTATCATAAGCCTATTTGATGACTCAAGATCACCTCAAAACCTTCTAGACAAAAGGATGAGGTTCAAATTCGATTATACCTTCATCAGATAGCAACTCCACTCCTGTATATCTCCTGCCGTACATCTCTTATACTTTGTTTTCAAAACTCAATCACCTCATGATTTTTTCCCCCTTTGATTCTCCAGATTTGGAACAGTACCCAACCTTGTATCAAAAAAAAGATCTTGCCCTGCACATTGTTTTCTTTACTGCTAAAAAAAATCTTAATGTAGTTTAGGTCTCAATGGATGTATACTGTATAGGCTATCCTTTTAGTTAATTAATCTTACAGAAGTACATGAAGACCTGATATGTACATCTGCTCAAACTTGATTGGTAAACTGCAGGATATGTGAAGGCCATCAGATTTCAGTGTTGCCAATGATAGAAGGCCAACTTCCCATTCATTACTTTCATCGAGGATCCTTGATATGTATAGCAAATGAGTCCATCACAATTCACATTGACAGAGCTGTTCCTCTTCATTCTTCCACATACAAATCTGACCTGCACAACGAGCCATGCAATGCCAGCCCTGTCACCAAAGTGGTATTGAAGAAAAGTATCCCCTCCTCGGCTCCTCCTCCAGTTCCAAAGAAGCTTTCTTTTCCCTACTACATGCAATTCCCATCACATATCACCTCAACCAAAATTTAATTAAAGATGATAATTACCATACTGACACTAAATATCTAGTAAATACTTGAGATTGCCCTATCCCTAAGATGTTTCAAAATATTATATGAAGTCAACCATCTCTCCTTTGTAAATATGAATTAAAAGAATAATCACATCATCATGATAAATGAAATGATATTTAACTATAGTATTTGCTTGAAAGAGCATGTTGGATTTTTTTTTTGGATAGTCAAGTGGTGGGACTTGAACCCGAGACATTTGTCTAACTATTGAGCTACGAGTCCGACGTATGGATATTTCCAAAGAACAGACAAACTTGTTTTTCAGTAGCTACATAGATGCGCTTCCAAGCCAGTTTGCACACCGGAATTTCTTCCCATATATACTTTTCTGTAATCTATAAATCTACTTGACTCCCATATTCTATCTGACAGAACAGACCAAAATCTTGGTTTTTCTAAAGAACAGTACGGCCTTCTTGCACTTTCGGTTACAGGAAATCATTAGCTCCAGAGAACTGATACTCCATGGTTCTCTGATCCATTAACAACTGTGACACTTATCACATTTCATAATTGTGCTAATGTTAACCTAAACTGCCTTCCCCCTGCCCGGCAACCAAAAAAAAGGTAAACTTTAATGGAAACTCCTAATTCTACAAAATCACAAGCTGGGTATCAACAAACAAGTGATGTGTACACATTTACATGTCATGCTATGAGGCTACAAGATTATAGTCACATTCAAGTGCCTTCATTAACACCCCGACATATTGCCATCACATACAATTCAATAGGATTTCTATTATACCACACACAACTTGTACCTATCAGAAGAAATAATAATTTATCATGTTTGTCATCATAAACATGTTTTCAGCCAATCCTATAATATTACATCAAATTAATCACAATAAGGAGAACACCAAAGAAGAAGAGAAAGCACAAACCTCCTAAGGATAGCAATGGTGTTGCCCTTCGGGCCGACCAACCCAACATCCTTCGAATCCCCGATCGCCTCCTTATCGGCGTCATGGATCGCCAATACAATGGGCAGCGACATGTTCACGACCCTCCCATCCTCCAACCTCAAACAATTGAAATGCAGGCTCTGCAGGTACTCCTCCTCCCTCATGAACCCCTTCAATGGACTAGCCCACCCCTCACAAACCACATGCACCCACTCGACATCGACGGCCCCAATCCTCACCTTCGGAAGCCCCGCCGCCTCCGCTTTCTTCGCCGGTCGGTCCCGCTCCGGCACGACGAGGTCCACGAGAGACCCACCATCCGGTTCAATGAGGGAGCTCTTTGTGACTGAATTCCGGGCCTTGGAAGCAGAGGAAGACATGAGTGGAAGGGGTGAGGAAAGGTTGGGTCTTGAGAGGGTGTTGAAATGATAAATGGGTCTTGTTGGGATCCTTGTTTTTGGCGTTGTTGATCTCGTTTTGTGGGTTTTTGTGAGAGATATGGAGGCCTGGGCCGTGATTTTGAAGAGGGTGAGAGACATTTGGGAGAGAGAGAGAGGAAAAAAACAGATCCTCCAATGACGGGGCAAGCTGTTACTGTGTTCTTTGTTTTGTTAAAATTGTTTTTTTTTTTTTTCATTTCCAAAGTTAGAGGAGGTGATATGTTTATATTGTTTTTTATTATTCAGAGAGGAGGAGAACGTCACGTATTTTGTGTGGAAGATATGAAAAGATTCTCTCTTGACCTTATTTTATTTGTAGTGGTTGGTTTTGATTTGGTTTTGTGACTTCAAATGTGTACCTTTGATTTTGGTTTTGTGTTTTTTTGTGAGATTCTATGCTGTACACATGCGTCGCTTTCCTGATTAAAGAAAGTTGTAAAGTATTGGATCCCCCCCCCCCCTCAAATTAGGATTGTTTTGCTGGGAAGAGAATGATAGGTTTAAATGTGATTATAATAATATATTCACTGTGATTTGACTGTTGTGTATTCCAAAAATTATTTATACACAAACATTACTGATTTTGGTGGCTGCTTGAGACCAGGACCACGTATCACACCTATGTTGGTTACCCAATTGAGACATTAAATACTATGTTCTAATGTGTCTAGATCGTGGATAATGTTCCAATTAGTCAATTTTTTTGTCTTGTTTATTTTTAAGGGAAATCAACTCCTGTATTTTTTATATCATCTGTTTTTTCTATGACTTTCAACTTTTTTTTTTAGTGTCCGTATGGCTGCGCGTCGGATTAAGCAAGAGAGTTTTTCAAAAACGTTATTTTAAAGTGGGGGTAAGAAAAATTACACATGGGAGAAAAAAAATCAAACGCAAAAGCCGTTTTATTGTGACTCAGAGATTGCGTCCAAGCCGTCCAAGCCGTCCACTGGTTTCCACCAACGCAAAACATGCACTCAGTTTACGAGTTATATTTTTTCATGTCCTTTTGTATAAGTTCATTCTCATTTATATGTACACGTAGGTAATCATATATAAATTATAGTTAATAATATATATGATTTAACGTTACACACAATACATAGAAAATTTCACATGATAAAAGGCAAAAAAAAAAAAAGATGAGACACTTGTACGAAATTGTAACCGTCAACTTATTGTAACCGTCAACTTAAGGTGTTTGGAGAGGGAAATTAATTCAAATCTTATCTTTTTCAATCATTGACACTTTTAGCTTATCAAAACACCACTGAATCAATAATTATGTTTTTTTTCAAGTTCATTCCATCTCTTTTTTTGGGTGGTTTTATTGGCACCCCTTTAATTTGTAAGTAAACAATCATTAAATGAATTTTATTGTTAAAAAACTATTTATATATTCCTAATAAGTATGCCCTCAATGAGAATCATTTAAATGGGACGATCACATCTCTTCTGTTGTTTGATGTCGAGAATGAGAAGACGAAACCCTCGTTGGATTCTGACGATGACTCCACAATCGAGGACGTCCGGGTGACGGTGCTAACCATCGACGACTCCTCCCTCCCCGTTTGGATTTTCCGAATGTGATTCCTCAACAAAGCATTGACTAGGTTCAAGATGATGGAACCGGACACATCTCAAATTTTTGAATGATCCCCTTTTATATATAAAAAAGAAAAGAAATTAATTAGGGATCTTTGTGGTTACTCTTTTGTTATTTTTAGGTCCCTATATATTCTTAAGGTTTTTTTAGATCCCCAAGGCAGTAAAAAAATTATATTTATGTTCCTCTAATCTAATGTTGTCCAAAAATATTAAAAATATTTTTGCCCAATTTTGTGAAGGTTAACAATATATTGGAAAGTGTTAACAATGTACTGGAGAATACTTAACAATGTACTAAGGAGTGTTTACATTTTACAATGTACTGAAATAATTATGCGGGAGACATTTTATACGAAGGTTAACAATGTATTGGGTGTGTTAACAGTGCATTGGGATATTTTAACAATGTACTGGGGAGTGATAACAGTGCACAAAAAAATTGAGTGGAGGTGAGTTTTAGAATTTTTGAATAACATTTAACGAGAGGGATCTAAAAATAATTTTTACCATCTTAGGGACTTAAAAAAAGATTGAAAATTTTGGATCTAAAAATAATAGATAGGTGACCAGGAGACCCCTAATTAATTTCTTCTATAATTTTTTTTTTAATATATATAGATGTTTGCCTCCGTGCAAATTGCATTCGTTTGAATTTATGTGATGTGTGAGCTTTTTGAGGTGTCAGGTATGAAATTATTTTTTGATAAAAAGGTAGAAGATGTGAGTGAGTGAGTGAGGGATATCTCTAGCAGATTATATTTATCCCTCCTAATCCTTTTGCTCTCGTTTGGAATGGGGATAATTTTTATTCTACGGTATAGATTTATTCAAACATAAATGAGTATAAATAAGGATAAAGTGATTTTGTGTTTGGTTGTATTTTGAATAATTATCATTGGTAAACGTAAGAATAAATATTTTGTTGTTTGGGTAAAATGTGAATAAAGTATGGATAATGATTTATAAAATGTAAAACAGTAATGATAGTTGATTTGACAAGTGATTTATAAGAGGTGATGACAGTTGATTTGACAGTGGACCCACATATTCTTTAGGTGGAATAACCTATGATAACTTTTATTTTAGGGGTTGATTGGAATCCCTATACCACTTTATCAAGGTTTATTCTGGCATAATTTATCTGGGGTTATCCGGGGTAAACAAACACCCCCAAATACTTATCCGGGGTTGTCCGGAGTTATCCGGGGGGTTATACTCGTTCCAAACAGGGGCTTTAGGTATGAATTGTTGGGGTTGTGATTTTTATACGGGGTGTTTATAAATTGGGTTATGAAAATATGGTGGGTTTAATTATGAGCAGGGGCGGAGCCAAAGAGGGGCGGGCTGGGGCCGGGCCCCCCAAGGCTCATGCAAAATGTTACATGTTTCAACATAGATTATTACAATTGAACGGGTCTTTTGTATATTTATCCATTAAAAATCTTATATTGTCAAATACCCCCCTTTTAAATTCTATTCTCAATACCCACAAAAGGTTTAATTTTTGCATCAATACCCTTTTGAGGGTATTTTTACACGATATAAATTTTTTAAATTTTACAAGAATACCCTTCGAAACAGTATTGAAAAATGTTACGTGCAGTTCCGTTTGCATCTTATTTAACATGCATACATTTGATTTTTTTAAAGTATATAATTATATAGTAGAGTATATTAATCTTTTATGGAAATGAAATACATGCTCACATGAAATAAATCAATATATTTTATTTATATTTTCTATAATAGTGTGTACGAATATAGTACAATCTATGCTTCATTAACTAATTTTATATATTGCATTTGACATGGTAAATGAAAATAGGGCGGCAAAATGAGCCGAGTGTATTAGCTCTCCCATTGAGATTTGAAATCATGGGTCTTCTTTTTAAAAAAAAACTGTGAAAAGATTTGTTTGCACGAGAATATTTGTATTTGATTTTGAAAGGTTAAAAAATAACTGATTTGGATGTTCTAGTTATTTTTTTTTATTTTGATTTTTCATCATTACTATATTGAGTCTCTCAAATATTTAGAAGTTAAATTTTAAAATCTCTTTTTGAATATAAGCTTGAAGGATATCGTTGTATTTTTTGTGATCAATTATTTTTTTCATAATCATTTTTAAAAATTTTGAAACTTCATTTTTTTTACATTTTTTTGTGGTGGGAATAATGAGACTTTAAGATTTTTTTCCTAACTCTTTTATAAATTATTTCAGATCATTAAATATAAAAAAATAAGTAAAAAATCTTTTAATATGAATAAATAGTCATTATTTCAAGAATTATCATTTTTCAACTGTTAATTTTATCTTAATATATCGTATATCTATAAAAAAAAATTTATCTTATTCGTTCACTTGGCCGTTTGGCCCCCCCTTATTCTAATTCCTAGCTCCGCCCCTGATTATGAGAGAGACTTATTTACAGATAAATGGGCTCAAATAGAACCACCCTTCCTTTTTCCATTATTTACTTTCCGAGATACCCTCCATTAATAATATATTGTCATATCAGTCATATACATTATTATGTTTTTATATACAATGTTAACCTTTTATATACACCATCTTTCAGTGTTTTGATATGCGATATGCGGTTTACGTGTGACTAGGATACCGCACAAAATATATGCGATATGCGGGAGTATATGCGGTTATGTATTTTTTATTAATAAAAATTAAAAAATGAATTATTCTATGATAATGATTTTATAAATAAGAGTTTTTTTTTTGAGGTATAAAAATATTTAAATAAGAGTTAGCTATTTAAATATCATAAATTTAAAAAATCGAACCTTTCATACCAATAATGTCAATAATCCAAAGGAATTGTATAAAAATATTCCGCAATAATCCACTCAGTGCTTCAGTAGAACACGGTGGCACCTACAATACAATGAAAATGCGTAAATTAGATATATAAATATATTTAACTATAAATATTCTATTCAAATGACATGCATTATTTAGCAATGAGACATGAAAAATTTAAACATAATAAAAAGTAGAATTTAATTCACATAAAATAATAAAATAAAAGTTCACACTTCAGAAGTTCACAGTTCACCGAGCATAATAAAAATAAAATTCACACAGTCTTCACAAATGGAATAAAATAAATCAGTCTGACTCTCATTCAATATTAGCATTAGAGACATCATCATGTCTCATCATCAAGGACATCATCACCCTCATCTAAATCATGCATGTCCTCATCAATATCAAGCAATCGTGATGAAGTAGACGTGGTCCAAGTGGAAGGCTCTCCTCTTGTGAGTCCAGATTCAAGGAATATCTCATCCTCTGTATTATTTTCAACAATCCACTTGTAAGCATGAGCACGATCTTTCGAAGAAAGATGATCTTTACCATTTTTGACCCTTTCTTTCTTTCGATTCATGAGCTTGGCATTGAATTGAACATATACCAAGTCATTTAACTTTTAGACTTCAAGTCTATTTCTTTTATTTGTATGAATCAGTAAATAAAATATAGTAAAATCATAATCAATAAATAGTTGTATATTTGTAATAAAGTGATACATAAATGAATAGCAAAATAAAAATAAATTACCCCCTCAAAATGACTCCAGTTTCTTTCACACCCAGAAGAAGATGCAGTGAGATTCAATATTTTATAAGCCATTAATTGCAAATGCGGTGTATCCAATCCATGCACGTCCCACCAATTAGCTAAACAATAAGATTTCAAATGTTAACAAAATACATGAGCATTTAAATAAATGTAGAAGGCAAAGAATATATTATTCACAATTCAATATTTTTTTACCAGGATTGTAATCATCATCGTTAATGGATTGTTGCAACACAGCTAACGGCTTTTCAAATAGTCCATTGGCATTCTTATATGCAATAAGCTTTTTTTCTTGTAATTACATCTTGAATTTTCAAGTTAGGGTAGAAAATCTTAATGCATTATCGCAAATTACTTTTCAATTCCTTATTGCTTTCAATGAAAGCATGATCTCTAAAAAAATAATAGGGGTTGAGATAATATGCTATACAATGAAGCGGACCATCTAATCTTCCTTTTGACTTCGAGATAGTAGGAGCAATAAAAGGCTTGTAAGATGATTCAACATATTTAAACAATTGCATTATCTCCTTTTTAGCTTCCGCAATACCACCATATACAAAACCCATTGAAGGTCTTTTTGTTCACCATCCACAGTGTGAAGGAGACGAAATAGAGGTACAAATATTTTAATGGCCAACGAAACTTGATTTAAAAAACTTGGACTTATGACAATATCCGATGCCTTTTGCCCTTTCCTCGTGTGGTACCACTTGCAATCCCTCCATTCCTCAGAAGTAAACATCAATCTAAGTTTATCTTTCTTTGAATGTATACTCTCTAAGGAAAGAAACATAGCGGCAAATCTTGTGGCTCCAGGCCTCACAATTTTCTCCTTTTTCAATAAAACGGCACATCATATTCAAGATCTTCGTATGGCTATAAATGAAAGTAGCAAGAATTTTAGCCTTCTCCACAGCACTATTTACCTTTGGTTCTTTGTCAATTTTCTCAAGCATCAAATCTATGGTATGAGCAGCACATGATGTCCAAAAGATATGGGTATCTTTCGCCTTCATTAGTCTTCTTGCTGCCAAATTGGCTGATGCATTATCTGTGACAACCTGAACAACAATATCAACTCCAACTTCCATAATACATATGTCTACCAAGCCAAAAATGTAATCAACAGCGTGTGACTCTTTAGAAATATCAATAGATCTAAAAAAACTTGTGCCCAACGTGCAATTGACACACAAGTTTATGATACTTCATGCAGATATTGTTGGACAGAAAAACCTTGAAAAATATAACCAACATACATTAAGAAGTCGAGGGAGCTAAAAATAAAAAACTAAAGAAATATTTGAATTAATTTGCCCTTATTTTATCTTGGATTTATGTTAGGAAAATGATCCGGACAGTCCCATGAACAATCCCCGCACGTTTTAATTTTGAGCATTGTTACATACAATTTATCTTACAACTCCAAATGCAGTTTTATATTGTTAGCCTTCCAGCGAGATACATATCTCTTTGTGTGAGATATATATCTTGATAGTTTTTTTTTATAAAAAAAACATAGGGTTCATTCAATTCAAAATAGAAATGATATACATTTTTTTATCAAATCATATACATCTTTTAATGATGTTTACTGTTTTTTTGAAATTAAATAAAAATGTTAGGAATAGTAATGACCTCTGGGTTTGAGAAACTCAACCGAAACCCAACCCGTCAGGTTTTGTTCGGGTTAGGTTTGAGTTTAATTTAGATTGGGCTCAAATTTGACTTGAAAAATATATTCTTTTAAATAATTAAAAATTTACAAGAGTTAATTATCCGTAAAATAAACAAAATAAAAATAAAGAACATTTTTATTTAAAGAATAAAGATAGCTAAACTATAGAAGTGAAATATTATAAATAAAAATAAATTGTATAATTTAAATTTTATCACACACTAAAAAATTATAATTTACTTAGAATATTTATTTAGACATGAAAACTTGGGATTCAGGTCACCCGAAACTCTTAACCTAGACCCAACTTAAATTAGATCAAGTTGTTCGGGTTTGGATTGAGGATGAACCCAATTACTCAAACCCCCTCAAATTTTAAGTTAGGTGGGATTGGATTGGTTCAACCCGCATCCCTAACTTGACCTATAAGAAGGAAACCAGAGCAGTGCGTGCCGCTTCGATCAGCCTACACACGCGATCGCGTGGCGTCAAGATCCCATCACTTTTAAACAGATTCCACCAAATCAACGGCAAATGAAGCCCCCAACGAGAGATCGCGCGATGATTGATCAGACGTCGGGCATCTCCAAACTCCAAACCGGGAAGGAAAAAAGAACATAAACCCTAACGAACGTTTTCTTTTTCTGTTCTCGATCATTCCCGTTCTAGGGTTTCGTTTTTTTTTCCCGAGTAGCTGCGATGGGGGTGCCGGCGTTCTATAGGTGGCTGGCGGAGAAGTACCCGATGGTGGTGGTGGATGTGGTGGAGGAGGAGCCGGTGGTGATCGAGGGTGTCTCCATCCCCATCGACACTTCGAAACCCAACCCTAACGGTCTCGAGTTCGACAACCTCTATCTCGACATGAATGGCATCATCCACCCCTGTTTCCACCCCGAGGACCGCGTATGAACTCTCTCTCTCTCTCTGTCTCTTCCTGTCTCTCTTGTTCTGAATCTGTAGAGAACAAAATGTTTGCTTTTGATGTATTTGGATGCATTTAGGTTGGAGCGCAAACAACTAGATTTATCCCATTATTATAGGGTTAGACATGGGGGATTTTTTTCTCGACGGAACTAAAAATTATTCACCGTGTTTTCTTACAAGCGGCTGTTAACCTAGAATATTCATTGGTGGGGGCAGGGTTTCAGTTGGGGGAGGGTGTTTTTATTTTAATTTTAAAAAGAGATAGGAGAACTTATTAAACAGAAACCCCCGGATAGAAGGAGACGAGGGATCTCCTTACAAAAGGAAAGGTGGAGAGGAGAAGGGAGAGCACAATACAAGACATAATAAAATAATAAAAAATGAAACTCCCATGAGTATTGCCATGATCATCCCCTCCCGAACCAAAGAGCCCCATGATAGAAGAAGGCCTTCCCTCTCCCAAAATGTATGTGACCCAATCTCGAAGTAGAGAGGAAATGGACGCCCATATATTTTTAAAATATACTCTCTTATGTTGGAAAACACACTCATTTTGCATGAGCCAAATACTCCAACACACCGCATGGGGAACCGACAATTGAAACTTGGCTAGAGAGCTTCAATCACCTTGTTTTTGTCTTTTCCTAAACCACATCCACATACCCTCAAGGTCGATGAAGGAAACAGATTAGCCAAGAGCCTCGCTCACCTTCTCCCAATGCTTCATGTTTATAGCCAAAATTTTAGTAAGTTTTCACTGAAGAGATGTGAAGTTCAATATCGTATGATCCCTTGTCTATAGCTCACTAGGCAGATACCCCATGTCTGTAACTCGTAGACAGACAGGAAAAATTTCAGGTTGGTTATGATCTTCAAATTGATAATCTAAATCATGAATATGATCTAAACATAAAATAATATGGAAATATTAAAAATTCCATGGTTTAAAGTCTTTAGACTTCTAATATAATGGAATCAATCTATGCAAAGGAATTGTAAATTTGTCTTTTGAGATTTAC
The DNA here is from genome assembly GCA_030737845.1 of Acorus calamus. NCBI lineage: Eukaryota > Viridiplantae > Streptophyta > Magnoliopsida > Acorales > Acoraceae > Acorus > Acorus calamus. The sequence continues at coordinate 5,587,672 of CM060872.1, read as the reverse complement.
ATTTTTAAATCTTTATATCATGTTCTTTTAAAACAAGCATCGGATGGATTGGATTTTAATATGACTAAGTTAAAAGCATCCTATTTTCTATTTTTTGGGGGGACAATGTGAGTCCCATCTTTTAAATGAAAGATAAAACTATTCCTTTTCTTTGTGAAAGCCATGGTTCCTAATAGCCCTTTCACCCTTTCTCTACCTCTGATAGAACTTTTGATTTTCAGTCTGGGCTAAGATAGGAGAATCTCTGTGTGCTCATCCCCTGTTCACCATCAGAACAGTGCTTCTATGCTGAGCTCATCTTAATTGATTGGATTTACTGTTTAACTGTGTTGGAGATTTGGCTTTGTTCATCATGCAGCCTTTGCTTATGACAAGCCATGAGTGTTTTTACCCAGCTTGGCCCTGTGTGATATACCCTTCACATTAGGCCTTGGTGATGCATTAATGTGCTAGTAATAGAATACAGTATACTCTTCTAACAATTGTAATATTAGAGGATTGCTTTCATTTTTTTTTTGTGAAATGTATTATCACTACCAAATTGAGCAACTATTTGGGGCAATGGAGAAGAGAAATCCTCTTGATGCATGTGCAGTTTGACTAGCATGGGTATTTGCTATTTGCAAATTGGTTTGTTGAATTGAATACTAAATATTGCTCAATTTCATCTATTATTCAGAAGAAGGAAGTATACAGAAGTATGCATTTAAAAACTGCCTTTTTTATTTTAAGACCATGTTTATGCCATAAACTTTACAATAAGATCATGAATATAGTATTCATTTGTGTTCCATTCCCCTTCTGTTGTTTGTATATATATTTATGAAAATGAATTTTGATAAAATACATGAGTTGCTTTACATATATTATATCTTTATGTTTTTAAAAAATGTATAAATTGGCCTTTTGGTCTTATGTACATCAAATATCTATGCTCTTTGTTATTAATTTTAAAGCTGATTGAAATGCTATTGATTATGCCTGTTTCCCCAAATAATTTTATCCAGTTTTTGTCGTGTTGTATTTCCACAGCCTGCTCCAACGACAGTTGATGAGGTATTCCAGTGCATGTTTGACTACATTGATAGGCTTTTTAATATGGTCCGCCCGAGAAAACTTTTATACATGGCGATTGGTGAGCAAAATTTTCACAATCCTATTGTCCTAGTTGTCTTCTAATGTATGGTGTTCTTACATAGGTTATTTGGTTTTTGAAAAATGTGTAGATGATGACACTCCTGGCAGCAGCATGAATTTGAATATATGCATATGAATATCCTGTACATTGTTTCAAAGGGAGGTTTGGGCCCCACTTAGGCATTTTAATCTTGTTTCAAAAGGCGGTTTTCCCAGCTTAGGCATTTTAAGCATCTCATTGCTTCACTTGGACTCGAGACATGCTAAACAGGTGCCATTCTATACCCACCTAAATGGGTAACTGGCATTCTAAGTCCGGGGATAAGTGGCTCACTATTATTTTTTATTTTAAAGAATCCGTAAAACCTAAACATTCTCCTTTTTTGACAGATGCCGATTGTGCTTTTTTCACATTCCACCACCTGATCAGTTTTTTTTTCTCCCCCCCCCCCCCCCCCCCCCCCCCCCCCCAACAAATTCAGCTGTTTGGCCACAATGCCTCATTACACCTTTTATCCATGTCTGGTACAAAGGTTGGAAAAATTATATGAAATAAATTAATCAACTTAAGTCTCTCCAACATGCACGTTTAGGTGCTAATGAGACCCATGAATTTGGTTGAGAAGGATGGAAATTGGAATCTATTTTTGTAGTAGGAAGTGTGATCTAATTGCCTCCTGCAGTATTCTGTTTGGCCTTCCTGCTCCCAGATGGACTTTCATCTGAAAACAAGTATTTGGTTCACTTATCACTTGAGGTGGATGTGATGAAATGAGTTAAAAACCATTATTTTAAAATACAATTAGGATTTCCAGTGATCAGGGGCGGAGTCAGGAATTAGAGTAAGGGGGGCCAGGGCCTAGGAATGAGTAAGATAAAATAATAACGATAGATACATGATAGGTTAAGACGAAATTAAGACAATTGGATACTGATCAATCCCTTGAAGCAATGACAATCAATTTATATTGAAGGTTCTTTTTTACTTATTTTCTATATTTAGTGATCCAGAATAATTTATAAAATATTTAGGAAAAAATTGAAATCTCATTACTCCCATCACGAATAATAGAAAAAAATAAAGCTTCAAAATTTTAAAATATGAATATGAAGAAAATAATTGATTAGAAAAACATATAAGGATTTTCTTTAGTCTTATATTTCAGAAAGATATTTTTAAATCTAACTTTTAAAAAGTATGAGAGACTCAATATAGGAAGGATGAAAAATCAAAATAAACAAAAAAACTATTAAACAATTCAAATCTATGACTTTTCAACATCTCAAAATTAGATACCGATATTCCCATGGAAACAAAGATTATCACTTTTTTTTAAATGACCCATGACTATATGTTAATGGGTGCTAATCCATTGAGTCCATTTTGTTGTTCTATTTTCATTTGCCACGTCTAATGCAATATATGAAATTGATTAAAGCAATATATATATATATATTTCACTGTCTTCGTATACACTATTATAGAAAATGTAAATAAAATGTATGTATTTATTTCATATGAGCATGTATTTCATTTTCATAAAAGATTAATACGTTTTATTATATGAGTATATACTTCAAAAACATTGCATGTTAATCAGGATGCAAACAGGACTGCACGTAACATTTTTAAACGTCAAATTCACTCATTTCAATTAGAATTTTTTTTTCATATACCCCTATAAAGATCTCATTTTGTCAATGAATTACTATTTTAAGCAATATCCCTTTTCTAGATGGTATTCCTACAAAATTAAAAAAATTATATTATGCAAAAACACCCCTTAAATGGGCCTTGATGCTTGGGAATAGAATTTAAATAAGATAATACAATGTTTTAAAGGGTTTATATGCAAAAAAAACCATTTCAACCATTGATTCCATTGATAACCCCCTAATCTATATATGCAGATGCATGCCCCCCTGCCAGTGATCACCACTTTTCAATTTTATGCTTGATTTTGGCATGTAATATCTCATTAAAATGAGATTTATAGGAGGGCCAAGATTTAACTGCTCAGTGATCTTTGCCATCAAATTTGTCACATTGTTCTTTCTGTTGGTTAATTGAAGTTAAATACGTTTTTTTTGTTGTCTTTACATTATCAGCTAATGTTACTCTAGGAGTGCATACATATTAAATATCCTAATCCTCTTTAAAAAAATGTAGATGGAGTTGCTCCAAGAGCTAAAATGAACCAGCAGCGTTCTAGGCGTTTCAGAGCAGCCAAAGACGCAGCAGATGCGGTGGGTGTATTGGTCAATTATTTATTTATTTTTGTTGACACGCGTCCATATATTAAATGAAACCGCTATTTGTGCTAGCATGAAAATTCTTGATATTCATACTTTCCCTAATTTAATTGTTATATGATCGCAAGAGTGATCCCATTTTTTTTGTAGGCAGCTGAGGAGGAACGGTTGCGTCAAGAGTTTGAGAAAGAGGGCCGGAAGCTTCCTCCTAAACTGGAATCCGAAGTTTGTGATTCTAATGTTATTACTCCAGGAACACAATTTATGGCTGTCCTATCAGTTGCATTGCAGTACTACATTCATTTGAGGTTAAATAATGACAATGGATGGAGAAATATTAAGGTCTGTAATTGCAAATTAACATACAACTTCTGGAAATTTCGTTATGTAATGAATCATTTTATATGCTTCTCTTCAAAATGTATAGAATTGCGCAGTTAATGTATATTTTTTGGTGGTGTTTTGGTGCTTATTGTTCAATGTTTTGAAGGTTATCCTTTCTGATGCAAATGTTCCCGGTGAAGGGGAACATAAAATTATGTCATACATTCGTCTTCAAAGAAATCTTGATGGTTATGATCCAAATACTCGTCACTGTTTATATGGACTGGTATGTTAGTTTCATTTGATGTCTTTTTTTTAAAGTGAAAAGGGCAATTTGGGTGTCATGTCTAATTTGTTGCTTATCTGGTTGGTGTCTTTATCTTCTATTTGTCGCTGATGGTTTTTCTGCATGGATGGATATGTGTGATCCCACAGGATGCCGACTTAATCATGTTAGCTTTGGCCACCCATGAAGTTCATTTCTCGATCTTGAGAGAGGTTAGTGTGCTTTCTTGTCCATGAATTGGGGATCATATTTTTTATATTTTTTATTTTCTAAAGATGTGTATATATCTATCTATGACATCGAATGAGCTTGCTTATTTTTTTTCATTTTAAGTTTTTTTACTTGGGTACATAATGAGCCCTTAACATGTGATCAAGGAAGGGAGGGACTAATAGGGAAAACTGTCACATGTTTTGAATTGACAGAGTCCATAATGTGTGCTGCCATAATTATATTGCAATATTGCATTCAGGGTTATATTCCCTAGACTCTCTCTTTTGTGTCTACCTTTGGTAGTGGGCCCAGTGGCAGCTAATGTTGTACTTCAATTGGAACATATCTTTTTTCTGTTTCATCTGCCTGTGGTTTCTCATATACACGTCCTTTTCCTTAATGGTACTGTTCAGATCGTTTTTACTCCTGGGCAACAAGATAAATGTTTCCTGTGTGGTCAAATGGGTCATTTCGCTGCAGACTGCCAGGGGAACGCGAAAAAAAAATCTGGAGAATTTGATGAGAAAGGTGAAGTTGCTGCTGTTGCCAAAAAACCTTATCAGGTTCACTCATCAAACTTCATGACTGACGAAGTCTATCTTGCTCTTATCAATACTCTTTGGTGCTTATTTTCTTTATATGGCTTGTGCAGTTCCTCAATATTTGGACTCTTCGTGAGTATTTGGACTATGAATTGCGAATGCCCAATCTACCATTTGAGATTGATTTTGAACGCATTGTGGATGATTTTATCTTCATGTGCTTCTTTGTTGGCAATGATTTTCTCCCTCACATGCCTACACTAGAAATTCGAGAGGTATGTTCTGTCACAGGATGCCCTCTGTGTGAACGTAGCCCATGAATTTATGTTAATTGAGCAATTTTTATTTGATCTTGAGCTAGAAGAATATATTAAGTGATTGTACAATAATTAATATTCTCTTTGCATTCATGCTTTTATGCAATAATTGCATTCTTGCATGAGTCATCCAAATATGCCCTTTATCCTAATCGTTTTTGTGCTATCTGGCTGAGTTTTGAAGGCAATACTTTTATGTCAATTTACTTTTCTTTATCACTTTAGACAATATCCACGACTTCTAGAATTACTTGCTACTAGTTTATGAGGTTTTCCTTAGAACTCAAAAATATCTGGCGGTAGTATTTATACTAGTTTCCTCAATAAAAGTATATGAGATTTTTCATGCTCTGTGAGTTTTTATTATTGGTATGATTATTTTGAGATGAAGATAGAAGCGTCTTATCAAAATAAAAGATGCTCCTGAACATAGGAGACGAGGTATCTCCAAGAAAATTAAAAAGAAAGGAAAAAAAAGAACATCCCCACCAAATCAGGGCATACCCCTCATCGGGTGACCAGAGCCCTTAACCCTTCGAAATTTTTTTAATTTCGCTCTTAATCCTCCCTTGATTTTAATAGCAAAATCTAACCCTTGACTGGGTTTTTTATTTTCGGATTTTTTAGGGATAACACGCCTCAATAAAAAAAGGAAATCAGCGCTGACTGGGTCAGGGTTAGTTTTTGCAATTAAAAACGGGGCGGGGTTAAAAGTGAAATTAAAGTATTTCAGGGGGTTATTTGTGAAAATTGCCCTTACATTTTGAACCAAGAATTACTGTAGGAGGGGGTCCATGTCAAGGAATACAATTATCCATGATTTATTGAGCGAAGAGATTGACACCCAAGTGTTTCCCAAGTAGGGCCTTTTTTTGTTAGAAAATGCATTCGTTATGTGTGATTCAAATGCGCTAACACACCGCATGTTGGATGATCAATTGGAATTTCGCAAGGTTTCTCTGATCACTACGCTTGCGCCTCTTGTTGCACCAATGCCACATCCGTCAAGCTCACAATAGGGGCAATGGGATCTAAAGGCCAAGCCAAAAATAAAAAAAATAAAACAATAGCCCTATGAGTAATAAATTTAGATAAGAAATTTTGGACATTATCTGTAGGAAAAGTAAATAGTAAATGACAACATTTGGTTGAGTTCTGGGAATAGTTGTTCCTCATTATTAAGGGACTGAGAAATGGAGAATGGCTAGACATCCGTGCATTTAGGATTGCGAATTTAGTCAGGCTCAACTTTACTCCAACAACTCAACCTGATTTTGATGTTGACAAGGGCTGGGATTGTACTGACTTTGGCTAGAATCCAAAGTCAAATTGGGGTTCACTGGCACCTTGGTCAAAGTCAAATCAAGCGTATTTGATGAATAAAGTATATTATGGAGGAAGAGTAATTACATTGGTCTAGCTTAAGAGTAATGTTTTAGACTGCATCCAATTTTTATTGCACTTATCAAAGATACAATGTTTATTACCCTTATGTCCAAATAAATTAGTAAATCCCATTACCATATCCAATCATGTGTAGAACATTGGGAATCGGTGCCTTGGTCATTTTTTTTTGAAAGATCGAAGCAATTTATTAAGAAAATGCCCCTGCACAAAGGATTGAGGACATGGGGGATCTTCGTACAAAAGGAAGGAAAACATAAAAGAAAGCCTTCCCGAAACGGGATACACTCCGCAACGATCAACACACTACCCTTACAAGCCAGGCCAAGTATTCCCCATGATGGTAGGAGTATCTACTCCTAAAATCATTATGACCCAATTTTCAAGAAAAGAAGTAATTGTCGTCCAAGTGTTCTCTATGTAGACCCCCTTCTGTTGGAATAAGCATTCTTTCCTCGTGAACCAAATACTTCAACACACTGCATGTGGGACAAGCCAGTGAAACTTGACTAGAGTACTACGATCATCTCAGTTGCATGTCTTCCTAAACCATTTCCACATTCCTTTTAAATCCTTAATGAAAGCAGGATTTATGAGCCAACCCTACTTTCTTCCAAATCTGATTACTAAAAGGGCACTCAAAAAAGAGATACCCTCTAGTCTCCTCAACCCTTTCACAAAGCACACAAAACTCGTTAGCATTGATGAGATGTGGGATTTTTTCGGAATAGAAGGAAGAAAGAAGATCTTAGCAATGCCCGCTAAATTTCAATGGCTAGTCCCTCATGCGGCTTGTTGGTGTATTTGGTTGCCTTGGAACGAATGAATTTTTCAAGATAAAAGAGTGTATATGGAGAATACTTAGGCGCTTATTTCGTATTCGCTTAGAGATTGGGTGAAGATGAATTTTCAAGTGGATAATCCTTTTTCAATTATGGGTCATTCTTGGTTCATGAGGAGTTAAATTGTAATTTTTATTCGATTGGATTCCTTTCATATTTTATTTTTTTCCTTTTTGTTTGGAGACCCCTCGTCTTGTTCAGGGGCTTTTATTAATTAATAAGTGTTCCTATTGTTTTTGCAAAGAAAAAAAAAAGCACACAAGACTCATCACCATCATGTGCCCATTTTTTCTGGTTAGCTTTTGCAAGGACCTTATTAGGTGTGATCAACCATATGAAGCAATGAATCTTCAATGGACTGAGTGCTCCCCAAATGAGACACTCATGCCTAATGGTGGGAGTGTCTTGGGGTGGGTGCTTGCTCAACTTCCTACAGAAAGTCTTCACGGAGAAGCCGGAACGAGGGGCCAACCTCCAAATCACCGTGTCCTCTTTTTCCAAATTCAACTCCACCCCATGTATAGCCGCTAGTAGACATGCCTTGGTCATTGTTGTTGTGTCTGATGTCTGCAGTCTATATACATATCTTATAATTTATTCCACATCATAATTAATTCTCGAATGCAATTCAAATAATTCCGTCTCTTTGTATTATACCATCTAATTAAACTTAAGGGCACAATGCTTTCCTCTTATATGGTATCGCAAATCTAACCTTCAGCATGGCCAACTGTTTCTCATTCTATTTCTGAGCTTTTTGATGAAACACGCGTGATCGGAACTTTGGTCCCTTGTTGGAGGGCATATCTCTGAAATGCATATTCTCACTATCTGGATGATAGTAAAATATCTGCTAAGACATTGCTCAACACAGGTCATATATTGTTTAGTTGCAATAAATTTTCATCGGCATCCTCTTTTTGTTTAGTTGCAATAAATACATATACAAATATATCAATTTTCATATATTGATATATTTGTATATGTAAACACACATGTAGTATATGTTTGCGTGTATGCATTAAGAATCTCATCCACTCACATATGTGGTGATTGCTATGTTTTCTTTGCTGTTTAATCAATCCCCTCTTATTTCGTTTTCTTCAATACATGTATTTTTACTTCTTTTTGATGATTTATTTTCTTTCATTTCATTTGTTGTCTTGTTGCTTTTGTATGTCACAGTTGACAGTTTGTATTTAGTAAAAGCTGCATATTATTTTGCCTGTGTTTAGGGTGCAATAAACCTGCTGATGGCTGTGTACAAAAAGGAGTTCAGGACACTTGGTGGCTATTTGACAGACTCGAGCAAGGTTTTTACTGTTCCCATTTTTCAGTTCATTATTCAGCTATCAAGTTTCTCCCCTAATTTTTGGTGTTCAATCGAATCGCTTCTAGCAAAAATCTTGCTTGTCTTTGATGTACACATGCTTTCTTTGTTTTTCTTAGCCTGATTTGCACAATGTCGAGCACTTTATTCAAGCAGTGGGATCATATGAGGACAAAATTTTTCAGAAAAGAGCTCGATTGCACCAGGTTATTATCTTCACAGATGTCTCTCTTCTTTCGCATCACACAGCCACACACACACAATAGCCTAGTGTACATGCACCAGTATTGATGGTAATCAAACAGACTCATTTTTTTTATTTGTCATTTGATCCCTGTCCACTATATAGTTTCTTTTTGTAATGCATGGAAGTTTGGCTCTGAATATATTTGATTATTTTGAATTATTTTATTGGTATTATATTGGGATGTATGATGGAATGTTGTTAGTTTTTTTTTATTATTAAGCTTCAGTATTATCTTTTGTTCTCCTATATAGCAAGATCTTCATATTTCTTCTCAGTTAAATTTGTCATGGGATACCTGTCATTTTCGAGTTAAATTTGATTATCAATCAATGTTCTGAAACCTGAAATTGACCTGCGATGACGATTCAGCAGGTTGGCACCAACTTGGTTTTGTGATATTATAATATATAATATATGTATTATAGAATATGTTGAAGTTTGAATATTCATTTGAGGACAAAAGTAAATATGGTCAATTGATATGAGTGGGGAATATGATTTTTTTGATCATGATCATGGAAATTGGGACCATTCATATGAATATTTCATAAGTGTCAAGTCAGTGTTGTTAGTGTAAGTGTTAGCTTGTCTTGAAGCAATCTTTTGGTAATAATTTAATTTTTAATAAAGTATAGATGGGTAATTTTTTTGAGGCAATTAGCATAATTAGCACTGTTTAAACCAATATTAGCAAAAATAGCACCAGATGGGGAATATTTGCAAAAAATAGCAGTGGTCAACGCTAACCATTTTTTTATTTTTACTCCGGAGGCACCGTATATATAAGGTGCCTTTAGTGTTATTCTGTTTTAAAGGGAGGCGCCGTATCCTTTGTTTTTATTGTTGAGATCATTACTTCTTCTTTAATTAAATATTAATGGCCGAGAATATTTTTTATCAACTATTTGAATAAATTTTAATGGCTGAAATTTGTTTAGCCACTCAAATTTAATTAAAAAATTTAATCCAAGAAATATATCTTCCATGATTTTTTCTCTCAACAAACAAATCTCAGCCATTAAAATTTAATAAAATAGTTGATAAAAAATTCTCGGCCATTAATATTTAATTAAAAAGAGGTAATGATCTCAACAATAAAAACAAAGGAGGCGTCGTATTCATACGGCACCTCCCTTTAAATCAGAAAAATACTGGAGGTGCCTTATATATACGGTGCCTCCAGTGTAAAAAAAAATAGTGAGCGCTGACTAGTGCTATTTTTTGCAAATATTCCCCATCAGGTGCTATTTTTGCTAATGTTGGTTTAAACAATGCTATTTATGCTAATTGTCCATTTTTCTTTATTCTTTTACTTACATATTGCTTATTCAGCAATATTTTATTTTATTTTATTTTTGCTTTTTTGACTGAATGCTACATGACAAATTATTGTTTCTTCTTTCTTTATATTTACTCTCGGTTATTATTTTGCAGCGGCAGGCCGAGCGAATTAAGCGGGATAAGTTACAAACAAAAAGAGGAAAAGATGCAGATCCACAACTGAAGCCTGAACAATTAGTTTCTGTTGCACGTTTCCATGGATCACGTCTTGCTTCTGGTGCCTCTCCTTCACCATTCCAACAATCAGGAACTGTTTATCAGTCAGAGGCAATCCTTGACATTAAGAAAACAAAATCTAGATCAAGTGATGATGAAGAAGTTCATTTTCGAGCAAAAAAGATGGCTCGCCTTTCATCAAGAGGGAGTACGGTTGCTTCTGCCATTGTTGAGGCAGAGAATAGTGTTAAAATGGAAGTATGTTTTCTTTTTATGAACATCCTTTAATTGAACTTTTCATTTTGTCATTTTAATAATATGTTGAATTGCACTAATGGACATTGTACATGTGCTTGTGCTTCATGGTTGAGGCAGATGTTAGACATCATTTCTTTCCATTAATGCTGAGAACTGTTTCTTTCTACTGGTTCCTGACTGTTTCTTTTTTCCTTTCTTTTTTGTTTTTAGATTTCTGAAAACAAAGAAGAGTTGAAGACAAAGCTGAAAGATTTACTTCGTGAAAAGTCTGATGTTTTCAACTCTGATAATCCTGAGGAGGACAAGGTATGTTGCACACAATTTTTGATGATTGATATTGGTTGCTTGGTAGGTACTTTTTGAACATCTCCAACCCACTTCCTTAAAGGGAGAGTAATAGGAATGGATAACTCGCTCCTTTTGGATTGTTGTAGACTTGTAGTAGATGTCTCATCTACTGTCTCCGTTAATTTGTTTGTTTTGAATTCTGCCTTTTATTTCTGGAATTGGACCTCAGTTACTAATATTACTATTTGGTGGTAGAATTCCTACTATTCTACCAATTTCCAGAAAAACCACTCCCCATGTCACTCCTTAAAAGTAGGGAAGAAATTTTATTTCCCTACATGCAGTAAGGGAGATGCTTCGCCAAGCCAAAAAAGTGGGGTCTGTCAACACCCTTTTTTATATTCATTGTCATTTTTGTCCTTCCAATATAACCGTGGGTGTGGAGGGTAGGGATACTCATGTCTTTTAGTTTTGAGGAGAGAAAAGATAGAGTAAGACTGGGGTACACATTTAAATATAGAGAAAGAAAAATAGAGTGAAGGCATGATTCTCTAGATATAGAGCAAAAAGGGCAGAAGGTCGGAGGTGCTCTTATACATTTGATACTTGGTTAGATACAAGTTTAATTCTGTCCTTCTTCTCTGTATGTTGTCCTTTTGTGCTTAATTTGTTCATTCAGCTAAATTGTGACTTGTGTCTTATTAAAGTTCTAATTTCTTCTTACACGTGTAACCTGCATATATGATGGTATCAGGTGAAATTGGGAGAACCAGGATGGAAGGAGAGATATTATGAAGAAAAATTTTATGCGAGAACTCCGGAAGAAATTGAAGCGATTAGGAGAGATGTTGTAAGTTAAATGGTATAAAGTTAGATGATTTTTTTAGTTTCGAGTCGCATCGCTTCATTGTTCTCTTCGCTGGATTTTTCTTTTTCTTTCCATAGACGTCCACGAAATTATGGTCATATGAAATTTAGCATAAAACCAGCATGATAAGCTTCTAGTTTGTATCTTCTTGTTAAGCTTTCCATCAGTTACTTTTGTCCATTCAGATTTGCAGATGACTTCACTCAAGTAATTCCTAAAATATACTGCCTCTTCAGAGATCAATTTGAATTTAGCTCTAGGAGAAATAACAGAAAAAATATCTTTTTTATATACCTCGGAAGGCTCCTTGACCTCCTTTCTTGTTTGTTCTCCTTTGAATGTTCGGTTAATTGTTGCATTTCAATTTTCATCCTGTCCTGTTGAAAAAGAAAAAAAATATGTGGCTTGGTAGTGCACTTTCTTATTTATTAATTTGCTAGTTTTGTTCCTGTATAATACTATTGATCGAGCAGTTTATGCTATCTTCCCGTGAAATCAACTAATTACAATAATTTGATCAGGTTCTGAAGTACACAGAGGGTCTATGTTGGGTTATGCATTATTACTATGAAGGGGTTTGCTCTTGGCAATGGTGAGTCAGCTAATAGGTTATAGATATATTTGGTGTTCTTCTGTTTGAAATCTCAGATTTGTCGTATTCATTGGAAGTGCTTATATGACTTGTTAGTATTTATCTGAAGGTGATGAATGGAAGATTTCAAGTATGCATAGATTCTACATATGGATTTCATATGTACATCCACACGAATAATATATGGGTCAAGTTTATATGTAGATCCATACATGCAAATCTCATTTCATGTAGATCCATACATGTAAATCTCATTTCATGTCAACAAAAAAAAATGGTGTGTGTTGTGTGTTGGGGGGGAATGAAACAATACGTTTTTAGAAAATATTGGGGGTGAGTTGGCGTCGCCCGGAATGGGAGAACTTGGGAGGGAGAATAGAGGGAGGAGGTGGAAGGTATTTGATGTGAGGTTGGGGGGGGGGATTTAAGGCGGTGAAAAAGGGGGATTGAGGATTTTAGGGCTTTTTTCCACAAAATGTGAGAGGCTCAGGTGGGGGAGAGAGAGTGGGAGGAATGTTAATATTAAGTATTTAGGTTGAGAGATAGTAAGCCGGATTGAGTTTCTCAGGTGTGCCAGACAAAAAACGCCACTGCTGTTGGCGTCTTATGCTGCCATCTGTAAAACAACAACGATAGTGGCATTATGGTTTTTTTCTATATGCAATGTTTACACCAATGTGGGTTGCATTTTATATAAAAAAATTTCTAAGTGTTGTAACGCTAATACAAGTGACATTTTACATGAAACAAATTGATAATGCCAACAGGAGTAGCGTATTAGAGAAAAACGCAAACTACTGAGGGGACAATTGAATTTTTTTTTCCAAGTATCATACCATTCCCATTGGCGTTTTCAGCGGGAACAATAAAAAAATAAATATAAAACACTGATGTGGAGACTTTGAGCGGGTTAGACGACTACTTTCATAAATATTTGAGAAGGGTGATTAGTTTGGTAAAAAGGCCTTCATTTTGACTGTTGATTGCATTTATTGGTGTCAATTGTGTTTTATTGGTGAACATGTTATCTGGTGTTTAGTTTGGAATATGTGATGTGGCATACTGATGTACTATACGGTGGAAGGGTGGTGTTGCAAGTAGATGATCTTAGCATGAAATCAAAGTAGTACAATTTTGTACCCGTTGTTATATAAGTTTCTCATGGCATGATTAAAAGGTCATAATTCAGGGTGGTCCCAATTGAGGGGATTGACTACATGTGATCCTAGCATTTGACATTTTTTTTACTCAAATTGACTGTTCTCATGATCCAAACCCAGGGCCTTGTCTTATTTGCTGTAGCATTTTAGCAAGTTATCGCATTTTAAGTTTGGATCTTTTATGCGAGTGAAGTTTAGTTTTATCAACAATTGGATCAATCACTGACCCTTAGTGACAAGTGAAGATTCCCTTAAAAAGTTCTTTAATTTATTGTTTTTGTTGAGATTTTAGGAATCGACTGAGTTCCTTATGATTCATTATGTTTGCTTATGGTATGTTCTGAATATGCAGTTCAACTTATATATGGAGTTCTGTGTAGTATTCCACACTTGGTTAATGTCCACTCTGGATGTCTTTCTTAGTTTGGAGAATTTTTTTCTTCCAGGTTTTATCCGTACCATTATGCACCTTTTGCATCAGATCTCAAGGGTTTGGGTCAGCTGGATATCATGTTTGAGATTGGTTCACCATTCAAACCATTCAATCAGCTTATGGGGGTATTTCCAGCTGCTAGGTAAAATTGATTGATGTGATATATTATTTCCTATCTGTTTGCACTTGACTGACAGTGATCACACTTGCAGTTCACATGCGCTTCCTGTGCATTATAGGAGTTTGATGACTGATCCAAGTTCACCCATTATTGATTTCTATCCTACAGGTATGCTGTGTTGGCTACATGTTATCTTCATTAATTGCTATATCCTTTGGTGCCTTTTATATTGAATAAACTTTTCTTCTTAATTAGACTTTGAAGTGGATATGAATGGAAAGAGATATGCTTGGCAGGTCAGATATTTATATTTGAATATAGATGCATGTGAGGCTCAGCATTTCTTGTTTTGATTGTTTTTTCATTTTTTTTATTGTTCGGTCATTTTTGTTCTTATTGTTTAGGGCATTGCTAAACTTCCATTTATTGATGAAGATCGCCTTCTCTCAGAGATTAAAAAAGTTGAACATACCCTTACGGTACAGTGTCTTTACTGACTATGATTATGTGTTCATAAATCAATAACTAGATTTTCAAAATATTAGTAAGTTGTCAGTTTCTTCTTTAAAGAAAATGAAAATTATTTTGTTACCCATCATGTAGGAAGAGGAGGTCCGAAGAAATAGCATAATGTTCGACATGCTTTTCGTGTCAGTTTCTCATCCACTCGCCATGTTAATATTTTCTCTCAATGACAAAGCTCAACATTTATTGGATAACAAACGGGCTGAAATGAAAGAAAAGATTGCTCCTAAAGCCAGGTTTGCATCCTATATCTTGAGTTATGTTTGCTGGAATTGCTTTCTTTAGTATAATGATTATCTATGCATATGACCATCTGTGTATGCAAAAATATCCTCTGTTACATGCTATGTTTAGAACATTCAGTGCCATTACTATGTCCTTAATTCCAAAAGTTGATACCAAATGATTGAATATGATCCAGCCAATATGGTACTGGCATGCTCCATGGTTTAATATTTAGAAATAAATAGTAAGATATTTAAGGTACTATATAAATGCATTTGGAATATGCAAGTCTCTTTGCATGTTATCTATATATTATTGATGTCTGCTTCTTATGAATGCTCGAAAATACTCCTGGGTATCCACTTCTCTCTAGCCAACAACCTCTCCCTAATTAAATCCTCTCTCCTTAACTAATTGGACTCTATCTAATTAAACACCAAAAAATAATGAAATGGAGAATAGAGAAATGCAAAACTAATGAGTGAAATCACTCTTTGGTTCCTAGAAAAGTAATTATATTCATAAATACTGTTACCCTTGGGAGAAATTTATTTTATTAAAAATCATTAATGTTTTAGAAAAAATTAACTGCAAGCGTGCATTAGATGTGCTGTCTCCTAGTAGTGAAGATAGGTATCTTTTCCCCATTGAGACATGCATATGATACCTGTTGATTCCAGTCCTTCAGTGGTCGAGTATTGTAATGTATTGGCTAGGAAATGATGATATGACAATATCATATATTCATATCAGTATATGATGCATCATATAGAATTTTAGGATCTTTTCCAATACTTATATTCCCGGGTTCAGTCACCTATATTGGACTCATGGCACTGCTGTCCCACAGCTAGGAAAGAAGAAATCATGATTCTATTAAACTATATAATTATATACTCCTTTGTTTTTTTCCTGAAACAATTAATTGTAATATATATAACAGTTATAGGATTCATTTGAGCTTCCATGTAATATGCCTTGCTTGATTTCTGTGCAATCTTTAATGCTTTATCTAAGACAACATCCTTTTGTAATTTTATTAGTTAGATCAATTTTGTTTTTATCTATTCCACTGTTGAGTTTATCTGCCAGATTGCTCTATTTGTGATGCGTTTTTTTAATAATATATTGACCTGTTTACAAGTGCTATATTAATCCTCAAATTAGATCCTGTTCTGTATGTTCTCCCTGTTGCATACTTGATGCTCAAGTATGGGTACAGGTGATAATATGACATTATGACATGACTTAGCTTTATTTTGTTATCAGGACATAAATCAGGACATGTATCTTGTTGAAACCATATATGTGTCATGCACAAACCTTCTATATTGAAAGGAAATCAGAATCAATAAGGAATTTTAGAAATTTGTTAACATTTTACTCTTGATTTATTTATATTTTAATAATTTTAGAAAAGGTGGGAGAACATCACCTATGTTCATGTTAAATAACAGTGGATTACTCCGGGATACATAGAAGGAACAAAGGCCAAACCTCTGGCAAACATAAAAAAAGGAAAAAGAACAAAAAAAAAAAAACATAAGCTATTTCCCGCAAAGGTCTAGCTCAACCCAAGGTTCAACTATTTACACAGGAAGTCCACTCTTTTCATCTGAAGAAAGCTCACATTCAACAAGGACAATAGAATCAAAATAATATCTACCCCAAACCTTCAGAAAGTTTATGATTTTGTTCTACTTATTTTTGAGATCTACGCTATTGGATGCTCTTGTTCTAAAGGAAACACTCGTTCCCAGTCAACCAAATTGATTAGAAGTGTTTTGCTTGCATTTTCCGTTCTTTTGGTCACCCTTTATCTTGATTCTTTTGAAGAACTCCTACGGTTTAACGCCACCAGGGAAGATTATCTTGACCCACACCTCCCCTAATATTTCCCAAATTGCTTTGCTGAATTCATATTTGGAGAATAGATGGTCTAAGAATTCATAGCTGACAGGGTATGTTGCTATCACGTTCCCATTTCCTTTTTTTTTCTTTTTCATTTGTGAGACTATTTAGACCAGACAACCACATGAAGGATTTTGACATTTACTGGGGAATTGACCTTTACACATGCTTGAACCTTTGTGCCGAGATAAGACCCCTAACTATATCCATATTGATGACAGTAGAAAGATTTCACCAAAAATCCAGACTTCCTCCACTGTCGAACATATTATAGGGCCTCAAGGGGCACCCACTTTTGTGGAGGGAGAGGACCTAGTGGGTTTGGCCCAAAAGCCTGCACATGTGCATTCAGTCTGGCCCCAGATTGGATCGGATTGCACGTTCAACATTTATTTTTGGCGCACGATGCAGCCAACACCCCACAAGCCCACCTAATCGAACAGTCAACTTTTTTAGAAATTCATAAAAGTAATAAAAAAATCCAAACTTCCTCCAGGATATCCAGCATACTTTACCCTCCATTTTTTTGAAGGAAATGATATCCTCTAAATAAGCGTTGGTTTGCATACTTTATAGTCTAC
The DNA here is from genome assembly GCA_030737845.1 of Acorus calamus. NCBI lineage: Eukaryota > Viridiplantae > Streptophyta > Magnoliopsida > Acorales > Acoraceae > Acorus > Acorus calamus. Next base: position 5,570,318 of record CM060872.1, on the reverse strand, counting down.
AGAAAGTCATCAGCCTCAATTCATCTTATTGTCATATTTAGATTTCTTCTTAGCCTTGGCCTCTATGAGACCCCATATTTACCTCCAGTTCCGAGCATCACGCTTTGTTATCTTTATAGGAAACATCCAATAAATGCCTCTGAAGATAACAGTAATAACTTTCCATTAAGGAGCCATTCATAATGCCAGAATAAATACATCTATACCCCTTTCAAACCTCACAGGATAAGCCTACATGAATATTAATGTAGCTTGATTTTTTGATACATAATTTGTGGACCTGTTGAAATAAGATGTAGCATAGATATACTATGTCTTGTTTTTGCTGCATCCTGTTCTCTCCCAGCGGTGTCCTGTTCCTGACCTTGATGTGTTGGGTGTAGATGAGCATTATGCATCATAGCATAAGGTGTTGCTGTTTTTCATACACGACGTTTGTTTGAGTCCTTGGGCATGTTATTCATGTCTCCATTGTTATTATTGCAGATCCCCGTTTATATGCATCATCTTTGTTTGTCCATAGTTTAAAAACATGTGCCGACCCTATATGTGGTGGGGTCTGCATACAGCACATGGCACATTTATTTAAAAATATTTAGTATATGGGCTGGTTGAACCCCGTTCAAACTGTGTTTAAACTCCTAGCTACACATGGCTGCACATGATGACCGCACGTTGGCGGCACATGCACTGCATCAGGACACACATCTGCATGTTATATGCGGCCGCACTTTGAACTATGGTTTGATCACATGTTGGCTTATTTTGATAATTTTAGTTTTACTTTCAGTGATGTTTGTTACTGACCTTTTCTGTATTCTTTTTTTCTTTTTTTGGGAGCATCTACAGTGACAGGATGAATGGGTATATATCCCTTTGTATTGGAGATCCATGCCCTCCTGTTTTTCGCTCTCCTGTTATGGGAATGGAGGATATAGTGTCCAACCAAGTGATGTAAGTCCTGATTGCGATGATTTTACTGGAAATATTTATAAATATTGATTTGGCCCGTTTACTTTTTTATACTTTCAGATGTGCTATATACAAGCTTCCAGATGCACATAAACACATTACTCGGCCGCCACCAGGAGTTAAATTTCCAAAAAGGGTATGTCCTTGAACATTTACATCATCTCTGGGCTGTGAACATTTACTTGTCAGCATCAGGATGGTTGGTTTTTAGGTGTACACAATCTTCATTATTCTCACTGTTTTTTTTAATATTATTATTGGAGTTAAGTATGTTTAATTTTCATGTGATCTAGTTGACCCATTTATGATCACTGAAAGTTTCATTTTCCATGTAATCAAACCTTGGAAAATACCGAAATGGGCGTTTAACGGACCCTTTGCTCTATTCAATTGTTGTGTGCTATTGAATTTAATTATCTGGCTAGGATTCAATTTTCAAGTTAGTTTTTGATACGTCAGAAAAGCAACTAGATATTGAGCTTGTGTGTCCTGAAGAGGTCATTTTACGAGTTGAAACCTGACTATCCATGGTTGGGCTTTAGAGTTATGTTAGTGTGTCCAGTTTGTCATAATGAATATTTACGAGGTAATAATGTATAAGATTAGAGTAGATTCTTTTTGTACCATTTATATTTATACATGTGTGATTGCTGACAAGGTCAAGCTATATTTTCTTTTTGTGCATACAAGTGCTTCCACAGTATAATGCATAATTTGGAAGTCTTGCAAGCGGAATTTATGCATGAGTGCCTCGCTAACACCTTATAAATGTGCTAAAACAATTTACCTGGTTATGGGATGGTTCACTATGAGTATTTTCATATATTATAATTTTTATTTTGGTCCTCTATTTGCAGATTGTTACTGTGGGAGACTTAAAGCCACCACCTGCTTTATGGCATGAAGATACTGGGAGGAAGCCATGGGAAAATGGAAGGTAATTAGCCAATAAATCTTGTGCCACACATCATCTATAAATTTTCTGCTTTCATCGTTCTTTTTCCCCTTAACATCCGTCTTCCCATCCAGGCAAAACCCTCATGGTAACATATCAGGGCGACAACTCGGGGAGGCAGCTCATCGACTTGTGGTCAACAGTTTACCGGTGAAAAGAGATCGTAATTTTGTTGACCCAGTGATGCATTCTCCTCAGCCGCCTTATGGTGCTGCTGGGATGCATGCGCATCCGCCACATTCCAATGGCAGATACCAGGCCACGCGAGACCATAGAACAACAGATCATAGGTCAGAGCATCCCACCACACAGGGCAATAGGCATGCATGGAACTCTGATGGAGATTATTCACCCCATGGTTACGGGCATCAGCAGCATCCATCCTCCGCACAACACCACTATGGAAGAGCAGTGCATGGACAAACGTCCTCGTATGGTAATCAATATTGGCAAGCTGACCCAAGAGGGAGAGGTGATTCGGTACCAGTCTCGCAAATTGGTCCTGGTTATCCTTACCCACCAGCGGCACCCGGATCTGGTTTCGGGAGCTCCGGTAACTATTATGGAGCCGGGCAATGGGCTCCCCCTCATCAGATGCCTCCGGGTACGGGTCATGTCCGACCGTCCCACCATCAGCAGCAGCAGCAGCAGCAACCAAAGAACAGATTTTCGGCATTGGATAGAGGTTCAAGCCGAAAGCCACAACCCCCGCCCGGGTTTCGCCGGAATTAGTTTATAAATTTTGACATTATTTTCTGTAACGTTGATGTTTTATTTTGCAATTCAGCTTGTATTGTTTCCCCCATATAAACACTGATAGTTAGGCACCCCCCATCCCTGAATAGCATTCTTACATTCATAATGCAGGAAATTCACGTTTGTAATAAACAGGGAGGGGCGGGCAGGCTCTGTCACAAAAGCTTAGGCTCATTTCAGCTCCCGTGTTGAAATGAGTTCCCATTTGAGTTGCTCGAACAGTTTTGTTTATTAATGTGTGTTAATTCAACGAGTTTCTTCATATATTTGTTTTGGTACATCATAATGTTCTCTGCAACCACTCTGCTCGAAAAATTGTTCCGTTATTGGAATTGCTGACGCATTGGGAACGACTCCTAGTGAAGCTGCCTCCTAATTCCAAGATCAATCTTGTTTGGTAAACAAATCACTGATTGAAATATATAACGTGCAATAATTAGGACCCATTTTGTTAACTCACCGACCTGAAAGTACTGAAAAAGAGCAATCAAGTCGTCTCTTAAAAGTATATATTTTATTGAAAAATTTTCATATTCTTTTTATGAATAATAATACTATTGTATTCATTGGAAGATATAAAAACCCTTTTATAAATTAACATATTTATGATTAAAAAATAAAAATAAAACATGGGCTGGTGATTGAGTATAGCATTTTTTCCTAAATAGTGAAGATTGTAAAGTTATCCCTAATAGAGAATATATTTGAGCCTTTTGAAACATCCAATCATCTAAAAATAAAAAACATCCCTACCTGAGGTCCTGAACACATACCATTAAGTGAATTTGGTTAAGTGAATTCATTGGAAGATATACTTTTATAAATTTACATATCTATGATTAAAAAATAAATAAATGAAACATAGGCTGGCGACTGAGTTAAGGGTCGGTAACGGCCCGGAACGGCCCGTTGAAACAGGGCCCAGGCCCGCGGGCCTGCTTGGCCAGCGGGCCCGGGCCGGGCCTGGGTTTGGGCCCATGTGCCCAAATTCAAAACATTTTATTTTTTATTTTACGCTGTTTGTTTGTATATAATGTTAAAATAACACAAAATTTAAAGTATAATGTTGAAAAAAATATTTATATCTATTGAATTTTTAAAATAAAAATATTAAATGAATTAATTACTTACAAAAATAAATAACTACATATACCTAACTGGTTTAACACCTATATAAATGTTAATAATTTGTATAACTCAACTACAATTCAAATAAAAATTACACGTTACTAGTTTATTGAATTACCCTCCATGGGCCTACGGGCCAGCCCGAACAGGCCGGACTTGGGCGGGCCTACGGGCCCGGCCCGGACCCAGAACCACGGGCTGGGCGGGCCAGACTTTCGGGCCTCGGGCCTGTTGAAGACCCTTAGACTGAGTATAGCATTTTTTTTCCCAAATAGTGAAGATTGTAATGTCCAAAACATCCCTATCTGAACACATACCATTACTAGTAATCTCTCTCTTTATAAAAACTGTTAATGGCCCAGCCTGTCATTCCAAACACAAATCTTCCCATTAGTTATATTCTTATCATATCTTATCACATCCTCCTATATATATAGCAAAGATTTTGCAACTGATGAGTGTGACTAAACAAACAAACCACCACACAACAACAACATACAACATAATGTCTTCCCCACTCTACGCACTCGTCGTCGTCCTCCTCCTCTCCTTCCTCCGACCCTCCACATCCAACCCCTCCGATGTCTTCCTCCTCGCCGGCCAAAGCAACATGGCCGGCCGAGGCGGCGTCCACAACAACGTCTGGGACCACGTGATCCCCCCCGAGTGTAACCCGGACCCATCGATCCAACGTTTCTCCGCGAGCCTCGCGTGGGAGGAGGCGCACGACCCACTCCACGCCGACATCGACGTCTACGGCGTCTGCGGCGTCGGTCCGGGGATGTCGTTCGCCAACGCAGTGAGGGAGTCGAGGGCACCGAGTGGGGGGATTGGTCTGGTCCCATGCGCGGTTGGGTCGAGCAGCATCGATGACTGGTCCAAAGGCGGGCAGCTTTATGGGACACTGATCAAACGGGCGCAGGCGGCGGTGTCCGGGGGAGGGACGATCAAGGCCGTGCTTTGGTACCAGGGGGAGAAGGACGCGGTATCGGAGGAGTTGGCGAGGGCGTATCAGCCCAAGATGGAGAAGTTCATTGGTGACTTGAGGGGTGACCTTGGCATGCCTTCTTTGCTGTTTATTCAGGTTTGGTTTTTCGTTTCGGGGATGTTCGTGAAAACCCCACCATAATTATTGATAATAATAGTGTTGCACAACACAATCCGCTTCCATTTTGATTTTGATTTTTTCTCATGCTCTTGATGTTCCGTTTGGAAACGAGTTTGGACGGCTTTTGAGTTTGTAGAAAAATGTTTTTTCTAACATGGTTTCCAAACAAAAAAACTCATGTTCAAAGCTGTAGACATATTTATGTGAAAAAATACTTAAAACCAGAGTTTTCTAGAAACTATAGAGATACAGCTTTCAATTTTTGTCGAAAATCAGTTTTGCAATCGTGTTCTAGTTTAATAAAAAATTAAGAAAGTATGTATGTTCAAAGCTGTAGACATTTTTTTTCTTTATAGAATAACTTGATTCACAACTATTTGTAGAACCCTATGTGAGTCGTTATATAATGTCTTTTACGGTCTAAATATCTTTTTAGTCATTTACTGAGGTATCACTTGAAATTTTTTTTTAAGAAAGTATGTACCTTGATATAATATAATGAGTCATTATATATAGTCATATATTTTGTTAATCATTTGTAAAACATCACTAGCTAAAAATGGATCCAGTCAATTCGAAATGGAGCTATATACGTTTTTCATCAAATTATATATCTTATTAGATAATGTTTCTTTAAAAAAAAATTAAAATATGTGTGAACTATATATATATGAGACAACATTTGAGACTATATCTAACTTTGTTTTTCTATTAAGTATTAACAGATATGATATCTAAAGAAATGTTTTTTTTATTATGTAAATATGATAAATTGCCTTCCAAATGGACTTTTTAATGGAAATTGCTTTTTTTTTTACCATGTATGTATGTTTAGATGAAATGTGTCATTTTTACATAATAATAAAGTGATATATAAAATTATCGAATGAGATCCAACCATCTAAATTTGATCCAATGTTTATTATTATCATTTTTTTGCAGTTAAGATTTAGATTATATGAGATATTTGAAATCCATATTATTCATTATTATTCTTGTCCTTTGTTATTTTTTTCCGTTTCAACTTCCAATATTTTTGAATAATAATGCGAAATTTTTTGTTTGAATGACAATGGGAAAATTATTATCTGAATAACAATGTGGTCGTTCTATTTTTTTTTCCCTCTCTGTATTTGTAAGATTTTTTGTTTGAATGATAATGGGAAAATTCACTTGATCGCAGCTCGGTGGTTCGTCTGATGTTGTTTTGTATTTAATCTTGGCCGTTGATGTCATGTGATTCATTTTTTTTTATGTGGGGTTCTCCATTAATTTTCATTACATCAGTATTGTCTTTTAAGATAATATTAAATGCAATATTTAACGGATTTTGTAAGAATCATGTGTTATTTTTTTTATATAATTTAATTTTGGCCGTTGTGATCGTGCTCTTTGAATTTTATAATAGTGGTAAGGGTAAGGGAATAAGTTTAAAGTTTGGTAATTAAAAGTTAAAAATCTATAGTATTAAATCTAATGACCCAATTTATGACTAGTTTTTAATCAGTTAATCCCTTTCTAAAGAAAACGAAGCGTCATCTGTCAAAATTCAGTTGATCTTTTCCATTGGTTAAGTCAAAATATTTTAATCAGTTTTTTCATTGGTTAAGTCAAAATTTTTTTATCAAAATTTAGTTGATCTTTTCCCAAAATCTATTTGGGCTTTTTATGCTTTTTCAGGAAATTATTTATTATTAATTGTTTGTGCAATGTTTAGTTTTGAAAATGATTATGCATTTTAAAAAGCGAAGTTTCATTATAATTTGATCGCACATCCAAACCGAGCCATAATTAAAATTTTGTAGGAAATATGATTTAGTTTGGTTGTTTTAGTAATTGGGTTTAGGGCTGGTAAACGAGCCGAGCAGCTCTGGCTTGACTCGGTTAAAGCTCGCTCAAGCTCGTTTGTTTATACAAACGAGCCGAGCTTAAACAATTTTTAAAGCTCGATTTATAAACGAGCCGAGCCCGAGCCGAGCTGAGCTGAGCTGAGCCCATGTCCGAGTTTATTTAACTTTCACATGTATAAGGTGTTATGATTTGTGAAATGTGATTTCTCAAATGCTAAACAAGATTTTTTTTAACTATACGAGCTCGAGCCGAGCCTTGTTTAATAAACGAGCCGAGTCGAACTTCAACCGAGCTTTTCACGAGCTCAATGAGCCGAGCTTGAACACAAAATGAAGCTCGATCTCGAGCCGAGCCCGAGCCGAGTCTGATACTAAACGAGCCGAGCCTGAGTAGGTCAAAGCTCGACTCATTTGACTCGTTTACTATCCCTAATTGGGTTCATGTATGTGAACCATTTTTTTTCTTCTTAGTGCACAAAGCAAACATGACGTTTAAGGTTAACGGTGATCATTTTCATTCTTTTTCCCTTTTTTTTGGTATAACATTCTTTTTCCTCATTTGGTTTTTGAATAATTTATTTGGATATAAAATTATTATTTAGTGATAGGGAAGAATTAATTGACTTTCTATTGTTATTTATAACCATCAACCTACCTTATTAAGACATAAATATTATAATAGCTAATCAAACATACTTCATTAAAACAACTATTACAATAACCATCAACATACCTCCTTTTCAGTCACCGGAGTTACATTCGATATATATTTTAAAAAAGAAGCTATTGTAGATTATTCACACCAATCAAATATGTTTATTTTATTTTATTTTAGAATGAATGAAATCTTTTCTCAACTTTATTTTGAATATTAGTAAATTCATTGGGTGGGTGATATTTAATTCATTTTTTTCTTGTACGCATACAAACATCTTCTATGCATGGCATGTAATAACGAATGAATGATATGAAAATGTAAATTGATGCAGGTGGCCATTGCAACAGGTCAAGGACCATATAAGGACATTGTGAGAGCACAACAGAAGGCCATACACATCCCCAACGTGGTCACAGTGGATGCATTGGGGTTGCAAGTCTCAGAGGATTATGTGCACCTCACAACCCAAGGTCAGGTCCAGCTTGGCAAGATGTTGGCCTCTGCTTATCTATCCCACTGATCTGGACCAACAGTGTCTCTGTCTCCATGAAATGAAACCTTGGCAGTTCTAGATCCTATTTGTGTTTTTGTTATAGAATAAGATGGAGATTAGATAGAGAGAGAAGTCTTTGTTAGTATTTTGATCAAAATATATAATTCTATTGTTGTAACCGCCCATATTATTACAAATACTTTAGAGATTCATTCACACATAAATGCATGAATGTTATATTTGTGTGTTAATGTTTTATAATTAAATGCATGAATTACTAATGAATGCATGAGTTTTAAATGGGTTAATTACCACCGAAACGTTTTTTGCATTATTGTGTGATTTTAATGTGTAAACGTTTCATCCGTGCTTCTTCTATTTAAGCACAAGTTCTTGTTCTCACTAATAGAATGAAAAAAAGAGAGAAATAAAATGAAGCGCCCATTCCATGCATAAGTTCATTTTCAAAGAGTGAAAGGGTAGTGTCAATACATTTTTCTATCATCAATTTCTAGCTATTCTCTTTGATCCGGGCGTCTGAAAGGATCGTAGTCTGTTCACCGTGGTTCTTCCGTAGCTCGCACCCCGGAAGAACAAAACCAGTTGTGGTCGTATCTCTCAGTGGTAGGAGCCATTCAACCCTGTGCGTGAGGGGCCTTATTCACCGAGGACAGAGTGTCTTCACTCGCTTCCACATTTCCGGATACACTTTTCTAATTCCTAACTCTTTTATTTCATGCTTTTACAATATATTTTAGAGGATGCATGATTTAATATATATTTGTTGTTTGTATTCTTAATGTGTTAATTATAAGAATTTGTATTTAGCCTTATATTTGATTGTCACGCACAACAATCTCGGTGAATAAGAACACAAATTCTTATATTTGAAATGAATACATGCTAATATAACTTTTTTATATTTGAGATGATGGAAAATATGCTGGAATACGACTTTTGTGATCATGCATATATTGATTAGTCATATAGTAAATAACATAAATATTTTTTGGTTCGTACATGTTATTACCAAATCGGATATTGAAGAATTCATATTTTTTGATGCGTAATGCATCTGTTGGCCTCTTATATTGACATTATTTAACATATGATGTTGTGCTATATGAAAATTTTGTATGCATATGTTTGGTAAAGTTATTGGAGAAAATATGATATCCGTTGTTGGATGTTATTAGCATTTCGGATGGTGAAGAGTCTAATTTAGACAATTGGATTTTTTGATGATTTGGAGGCAAATTTCATAAACATGGTTTATACCTTTGTCTCATCTCATACACTGTTGATTTGAAGTTTGATATCTTCACTACTCTCTCCTAATCTGTGATGGATTTTTATTTATTTGTTTCCTTTAAATCGATGCAAATATTAAAGACTTATGATATTTTATTATTGCATTTAGAATCCGAGTTCTGTTTGGGAAATGTTTTGGTGGGTTTGATTGATGAATAATCTTTTTAAGTTTGCAGTTTTAGAAAATAAAAATCAGACTTGTATTTTGCATTAACACTTAATTTGTGCATTATTATGATTCATTAGTGCATAAAACGTTCCAGCTGAGCTGGCCTCCCATGCAAATTAAAGTAGCTGTTATGCTTTCTAAATAATGGTAAATTAATGCATGCATTACATAAGTTATGGTATAATATAATGTTCTATATATTATTTGTAGCATATCTAATTTTAGATGGATGAGATTAATTTATGCGTGATTAATTTGTGCGTTTGCATGGCTACATGTGGAATTCCAAGTGTATTAGAATTTTTGGTTGATTTGGTTGATCAATAATTGGTTTGTTTGCTGGTAGATCTTCTTTTCCATTCTACTGGTTGTATCAAATATTTATATATTATTTGATATAACATTTAAAAGGAGAGATAATGTGTATACAATGCATGTTACTGTTTAAGTTTGCATGCAACGGTTGCATGGATATAAAAAAATAAATTTATATTCACATCCTTAATGACTTTCCATATGCTTTGAAAGTGATGGGTCTGTAGTCTATATATGTCTCAGCCCCTTTTTTCAACGTGAGTTAATGTAAATGTAATATTAAACATTTTAAGAGATGTTTTTTGTAATTTGAGAATGCATGTATTGTTGTCATCCGCTCCGTTTGGATCCGCGTCCCACCCGCGTCGGTGGTGGCGGACGCCCGCAGATGCGAACGCAGACACAAACGACCCATTGCGTCGCTGCGTCGAGAACCCACACACCCCTTGTCGTATCCGGTTTTTCGCCCATTTGTCTCGCGTTCCCCGACGCCTCAAAACAATGATTCCCTCACCGCGGATCTTCCCCCCGCGTTCCGTCCACTGCAGCGTCTCCGGACGTCTTGCCAAACGGAGCCATCGTCTTGTTAGAGTTTTATTTGAAAGTTAATATTTATTGTGCCTTGAACAGATTGAGTTTTGAGATTTAATACTTCTCTGGTGTTAGTGTTGTTATTTATGCAGGACACGTTTATGTATCCTATTGGGATATATATTAATTTTAAGGAAGACATGATTATATTTATTTCAAGGCTATTGATATTCCAACAATATTCTGACATGGGATGGAATAAATGGAATTCTACATTATTTGACCGTTGAGACTATTTAGATTATATTATCTGTAATCTGTGACTCAAGGGGCTTCTTATTTCAAGGAAGCCATATTTTGCCGATGATCATGGGGCTTCTTATAATCTATTGAGTTTTCTAATTATCATCTTATGAGGCTGCTATATTATATTTGATATGCCGCATGACATCAGTTGGGTTTTCGATCACTATAGAATGACAGTTATCAATCAGCATAAAATTTCAATTTATGCAGATAAGGGACTTATAAATGGGTTTCACACATTATATTTTACACTATTGAGAAAGGCTCATTATGCTTACCAATTATCATTTTGTGGAAGATATATTTGGCTTTTTTGAGGTAATTATGAAGAACTATCTGAATATATTCTTCTTGTGGCTATTGTATTCTAGAAGAATATTCAATTATAAATGGTCTATCCGAGGTACGTGAATATAAACTAAACTTTTGATTACCTTAATTATTAGTGATTATGTTTAATAATTTTATGGTAATCATGTTTCTATAAATGTCTTGGTCAATTGCATACTTATAGTGAAATCATGTTAATGTGCATGTCATTATAATTAACATGTTTGTATGCTCATGTGATAGTGATCAAGTTTTATTATTTGCATGCGTATAAAATAAAATTGCATGTGATTTGTAGAAAATATTTTGCATGCATATATATCCCAAATTATTTTTTAGTAGTCTCTAAATGTGGGGGTATTTTGTAAAAATAAAATTACAATGATAATTTACATACCCTAAAAATGTGGGGGGAGACATATACCTCATATATATATATATATATATATATATATATATTGAGAGAGACTACAAAATATTGGGACAATAATATGAAATGTCTAGATAACTATAAATAAAACTTAAGTTGATTCACCTTATACTTAAGGGTATATAACTCGAGTTTGTGAGGTTACAGAGAACTTCACTAAAGGACTTGCGAGATGACTTGTCTTTAATATTGAGACCGAGGGGGATGTGGGTTAAGCCCATTAAATAATTACCTGCAGTGGGCTCCCTACCATTGTGATTGGAGATCCCATTAAATGGTTTTCAAGGGGTTAACGAAGCTGTACGGGTAAACTTGTGAGTATTGTAGAGGAAAAACTCATATAACCCATCCCTAAGGTAACAGTGCTAACTGTAGTGGAAGTAGGTTGAGCTAAATGCTCTTAATGAGTTCGAGTCCTTTTCGGACAGGGTGTGGTCCATGCAGACACTCTGGAGAACTCACATATATGAGTGCACGGACGTGGGGCCGCGCTCTTTGAGATTTGGGCTAAATCTCTAAGGCACTCAAGAAAGGATACGAGCACATGGCCGTAACGTGCTACCCCGCAGAACATGACTCATATCATGTACCATGTGTGTGATCAGTGAAACCGGACTAAAGGGGTCGAGTTCAAAGACTTGGTTTACTCAGGCTTCTCCGGGGGATATGGTTTACACTAAGTGAAGGTTCAAACCCAAAAGGTACCTTCACCTATTACATGGTATAAGACGCCAAAAAAAAAATTCTTTGTTCCATCCTATATCAATTTGCCTCCATTCCAAATCATTTCGTGCCAATTTCTCTATTTTATCTATTTTGTGCTATAATTGGGTTTATTATGTATTTTGGTCAGTGGGGGATTGTTAGTATTTTGATCAAAATACATAATTCTATTGTTGTAACCGCCCATATTATTACAAATACTTTAGAGATTCATTCACACATAAATGCATGAATGTTATATTTGTGTGTTGTTTTATAATTAAATGCATGAATTACTAATGAATGCATGAGTTTTAAATGGGTTAATTACCACCGAAATGTTTTTTTGCATTATTGTGTGATTTTAATGTGTAAACGTTTCATCCGTGCTTCTTCTATTTAAGCACAAGTTCTTGTTCACACAATAGAATGAAAAAAAGAGAGAAATAAAATGAAGCGCCCATTCCATGCATAAGTTCATTTTCAAAGAGTGAAAGGGTAGTGTCAATACACTTTTCTATCATCAATTTCTAGCTATTCTCTTTGATCCGGGCGTCTGAAAGAATCGTAGTCTGTTTACCGTGGTTCTTCCGTAGCTCGCACCCCGAAAGAACAAAACCAGTTGTGGTCGTATCTCTCAGTGGTAGGAGCCATTCAACCCTGTGCATGAGGGGGCCTTATTCACCGAGGACAGAGTGTCTTCACTCGCTTCCACATTTTCGAATACACTTTTCTAATCCCTAACTCTTTTATTTCATGCTTTTACAATATATTTTAGAGGATGCATGATTTAATATATATTTGTTGTTTGTATTCTTAATGTGTTAATTATAAGAATTTGTGTTTAGCCTTATATTTGATTGTCACGCACAACAGTCTTTGTAGTGAGAGGTCATATATTGCATTTAGGGGATATTGAAAGTGAGATTTTGAGCTTGAGTACTTAATGTACTTCAGTTTAATCAATATATAAGATGTATCTGGTTAGTACTATCTTTAATCTTGTTTTTAATTTTGAGTGTGTATACTTTTATGTGAAAACCATACGGGGCGGCCCTGAGAATTATTTTTTTTAATGGGGCCCTAGGCGAACTTTTAAAGCAGGGCCCCATGTACATTCATTTTTTTTAATGCATATCCCTTTAAGAAAAAATTATACACCTTAAGAATTTTGGGGCTTTAAGAGGGAGAGAGATGTCTATGAGTTTGAGAAAGAACACAAATAATCATATAAAAAGAGGGATTAAGAGAGAGATATATATATAAAAAATTGAAAATGTGGGAGAGAAAACGTTGTTGAGATTTGGAGATGTGAAATGAGAGACATTGTTAATAGGGTTGGAGGTTTACAAGGATTTAATAGGGGATGAGTTTCGGGGCTTTTAATGGGGACAGTTAGAGAAAAATTGGTTGGGTATGGGGTCCGTTTTGGTTAGTTGGGATATATAATATATGTTGTTGGGCCTGGGCGGATGGGCTTTGGGTTGAGTAAAGACTAATGATCAAGCAGTCAGTTTCACTTTTTTTCATGGGCTTATACTGTATGGGCCAGGGCTGGGGGCCCTAGGCAGTGGCCTTGGTGGCCTCTGCCCAGGGCCGGCCCTGTCCATACCATTTGAATGTGTATATGCCTTTAAAAATGTGCATTTCATGTAGCAAAAAATAGGAAAATTTTTTTTGATAGGTAAAAAAGAATTTGTATTACTGTAGTTAGTGCTATATCCAAAAAGTTTTTTTTTTCCTTCAGGCTAGGAGCCCGGATTACATAGTTACAATAAAAGTTTAGAAGTTAGGGGCTAACCCAATGAAATCAAAGAAACAGCCACAAGGAGGGAGACCTCAAGTTAATGAGATTGCATCCCTTGTACCTGCTGCCTTTTCAATCAATTGGGTAGTCCAAACCTCTATTTTCTTAAGCTTCGGATGAACATTGTTCCTGCAGCGTCGCTAGAAACAATGTCGTTGAGTTTTCCATCCCGCGTGCTCTGTGTGAAGTAAGATCTTCCGGGTACAGACCGCCAAGATGCCAGATAGTCTGCTGCTTGGTTTCCCTCTCTATAAGTATGCGTAATCTTCCAATCCTCGAAGGTGTTCAAAAGTGTCCTGACCTCTTGCTGAGCTCGGATAAGTTGCCATGGTGGACTACCCTTTCCGGTGATCCAAGCGACAGCAGTGGACGAGTCACTCTCCGCATGAATAAGTCGAAGACCCATCTGATGAGATAAGCGCAGTCCCTCCAGGATGGCCTTATACTCCAGTACATTAATGGAGCTGAGCTCTGCATCCTGCACCGCAACAGCCTGAAGTAGGTCCCCCTTACCATTCCTCAGTATTGCTCCATACCCCGCACGGTCACTCGAGAGAGAGCTATCAGAGTTGGATTTAATCCAGCCTTCCTGTGGGTGATCCCAAGCAACTGCAAGTTGAGAATGGACAAAGGGAGTGAAGGTGATTCCCCAGGCTGCTGCAAGGTTGGTCACTGAGTCCACCATTTCCTCTTTTACAATCTTGCTTTGAAAGCTTCCACTCACCGTTGCACCGATACGCCGGAAAGTGATGAGCTTGTGGGAATCGAATTTCTGGAAAATACGAGTGCATCTCTCGGTCCAGATCTCCTTGATTGTGGCCACAAAAGCAACGTGCATGACCAACCTAGGTGCTCCCACGGGGAATTTGCTTTCCAGCCATTCAATAAACAATTGCATAGAAGCAGTCTTGGTTTCTTAATTCCCATTCTTTTGAACACTGCAGTCCATATGAAGCTCGCAAACGAGCAGCTAAGGAACAAGTGAGTTGTAGTTTCCGGTTCCCTTTTGCACATTGGGCAGGTAACTTCCCCATCAGACCCTTCTTTTGAAGATTATAGAGAGAAGGTGTTTTATCCAACAATGCCAGCCATGTACACAATGCTGCCTGGGGGGGTTGGAATTGTTGCCAAAGCCATTTGCACCATTTGGGTTTTGGATACTTCTTCCTCAAGAATGCCCAAGCCAGTGACGTGGTGAGAAAACCTGTAGGGGAGTGAGGCTACCAGTGTGGTATGGCCTGGGTGAAGATAAGCTAAAAATAGGATTAAGTGTAGCAAAACATAACGAATTGAGCTTTAGATAAGTCAGCAAACACTTTCCATCTTTTTGAAAAAGATCAAGAAATCAAATCATCAGTTCATTTAGGGTTAATTTGACATTCACACTCGGTTCTTTTTCCATCGAATCTTGAAATGATGAATTCACTTTTTGAACAAGATCTTTCAAGCTGGCCCAAATGGATGTAACTCAAAAATTGCATTGAATCAATATTAAGATATAAATTAAGTCTTAAACACTCGATCATTCTTATATTTTAAAGTGAGATTACAAGTCTAAATTGGAATGAAAAAGAATAGAAAAGACCTACACACGAGCACCACGGCCACCCCACTTATCTATTTTGTATTTATTAATAATATTTTTTAGAACACAAAAGTCCTCTATGTCTTCCATTTATAATGAATGACTGATTTGTCTTTGGCAACCAATGGTCTTATGAAAAGAAGTGGGTGTCACATTTTTTAAAACAAAGGTAGTCACGCACGCACTCATGAAAAGTGTTATCGAAATGAATCAAGACGCATTAAAAAGGGAAATATCGGCTATGGTGAAAACATTTGACAATGTACCCAATAATTTAAGCCTGTGTTTGGTGGTGATAATTTATTTTGAAATGATTTTTTTTATATGTATACTATCTAAAAATATGTTATTTATTTTAAATCATTTCAAATAATTTATTTATTTTTATAAAATACTTAAAAATTATGTATATGTATCATCCTAATTAATTTCTATCCAAATTTTATTCAAACTGTTAAAGTATTTGAGAATTACTAAATTACCCATATTTTTATTTTATGTATTATCTCTTAACATATACAATATTTATTGTTATATCTGAAAAATAAAATATATTAATTTTAATATGAAAATGATAAATTTTATCTAAAATCTAAAAAAATAGAAATTGATCATAAAAAATTATTTATTAGTAAAGAAATAGTAATTCTTAATATTTAATAAAATAAAATTAGTTTTAGAACAACTAAAATGATAAATCATGAAAACAAGCCTAGATCTTGATTGGAAAAAAAAGAAAAGAAAGGGTAGGTTGAGAATAGGGTGAGACCGTGAGATGGAGAATCGCCCATAATTGATTTGGAAAGAATAAGATAATAATTATGCTATTATTAATTGTTTACATTATAACAAATATTATGTTAAAATTATTTGTTTCATTTTTATTTTTTAGTTAAACATTAACTACGTTTAAATTTGATTTTGGTTAAAAAAAAATATAAGAGTATCACATTTTTTAATTAAGAAAGCTTCTAAAAATATATACATAAATAATTTATTTGTGATGAAATAAAAATAAAAAACATATTTTTTATGGTATACATGCAAAAAAATCTTTTGAAATAGATAATTATTTCAAATAATAAATAATTTTTTTGATGTGTTTTTTAATTATTCTATTTAAAAACATAATAATTAAAAAAATTATTATTTAATTAATTATCGATAAGATATGTGTAAAAGACGAATAATAAATAGTTTAAAATTATATAATATAAAAAATGATTTGTCATATAAACTCTAATATATAAATAAGATGTGAAATTAAATAAATTAGGATACCGCAATTATAAGAAAACAAGAATAATAATAAAGGTTTTTTTCATTGTTAAACTTCCTTCTTCTTTTTTTGCAAATGAATAAAAATTTTAGGCCCATTTGGATTGAGACATAAGCTATTATATGGTTTTATACCTATTCCATGAATTGTTGACTTTATCAATAGAATAAGTAATTATCTGTTTGATTGCGTTTTTTGTTATTCTCATTGGAAGACATAATAATAAATGTTGAAATGTTTGATTGATAAAGAATAAAATGTGAATAAGATGTAAAAAATTGATTTAACATGTGTGACCCACTGATGTATAAGAGGTGATAACATATGATTTGAAATATAAAATAAAATTAAAAATATGGGACTCACTTATGATTGTTGTTGGAATATGCTAATTCCATGGGGGAGATGGAATCCAAATACCCATTTATTTCAAGCTATTTTGGGTTTTAGATACCGGATTATTCCATCAAACCAAATATATAAAATAGGCTTATACCGAGCTATGAGCTATTCGATGTTATATTGTCTTAATACCCTATCCAAACTGGGCATAATTAATAACCATTATTTCACCTTATTCTTCCCCATGTTCCTTTGTCCACATACACACACACACACAAATACTTTAAGGATTTTTTTATTTTTAAGTCCTTACAAACCATTATATTTAGTGATCGATCTTTCATTTCTTGATATTTAGGCTTTATTCCCCAGATTTAAATAATAATTTCTTTTTTAGTCCATAAGAAAGACCTATCTATAAATTATTTAATTTTATTTTTAGTCTCTGATAGACTGATAGGAACTAAAAATAAATTATCTTTTAAATCCAGATACTAAAATCCAAATACAAATAAATAAGAGATATATCACTAAATATATATCTTCATTGAACTTTAAAATAAAAAACCTAAAAAACAATTCTTTCGAATGCAACGCAAGCCGATAAAATCCAAGACAATGGTCGCCAAAAAAGTCAAATCATGCACATGGCTTTCGTACGCACTCGCATACCCCCTTATAAAAAGCCAAAAACACATTCTGAATATGCGTAAGAAAAAAAAGAAAAAGAAATTCAAGTCTCAAGCGACAGTGACTGAACAACCCACCAGTCTTCAGTCATGTCTCCACTTCCCACTCTCCTCTTCCTCCTCGCCTTCATCCGACCGTCCAAACCAAATCCAACGGACGTCTTCATCCTGGCCGGCCAGAGCAACATGTCAGGCCGAGGCGGCGTCCACAACAACGTCTGGGACGGCGTGATCCCGCCCGAGTGCCGCCCGGACCCATCGATCCAACGGCTCTCCGCGAGCCTCCAATGGGAGGAGGCGCACGACCCACTCCACGCGGACATCGACGTGTACGGCGTCTGCGGCGTCGGTCAGGGAATGTCGTTCGCGAACGCCGTCCGATCGAGGAATGCGGTGGTGATGGGTCTGGTGCCGTGCGCGGTGGGGTCCACCAGCATCGATGACTGGTCGAAAGGGGGGAAGCTTTATGGGACACTGATCAGACGGGCGCAGGCGGCGGTGTCGGGGGGAGGGACGATCAGGGCCGTGCTTTGGTACCAGGGGGAGAAGGACGCGATATCGGAACAGTTGGCGAGGGCGTATCGGCCCAAGATGGAGAGGTTTGTTGGTGACTTGAGGGGTGACTTTGGTTTGCCTTCTTTGCTGCTTATTCAGGTTAGCTTTGTTTTGTTTTGTTTTGTTTTGTTTTGTCGGTTTATGTGATCTTGGCCGTTTATATCATGTTTTTTTGTTTCCTGTACGATCTTGGTCGTTCAGGTGGTTTTTTTTTTTTTTTTAATATGGGATGGCATTTAATCCTAACCATCAAACTCAAAATGGATCTTTTATTATAAAATTAATTTTGAGATAATCTGTTTGAAATAGAGTTTTTTTCTTTCAATTTTATTTCAGATTTTTTACTTTTATGTGAGTAAGAATCTTATTTTATTTTTTGAGAAAACTGGGGTTAATAACTGCTTTTATAAGATAGTTCATGAAAAATACGTTTTCGAATAATAAAATGGTTCCAAACGAGACTTTACTTACATTTATTGAAACATAGATAGAAAAAGAAATACATGTTATTCCAACTGTTACAAGTAACTAAAAAAGTGTAATTTTCGATCATAATAAAAACAACGGTTCATACTTTGTTTTGATTTTATTTATATAAAAATAGGTTGTCCCCTAATTATCTTATTAATCAGCCACTCGGTCAATTTGAAGAATAATGACAATTCTAAGTCTCCGTTTACATAGTAATATAAACTATTTTAGAATAGATAATTATTATTTCAGTATAAATAACTATATCAATGAAATATGGTTGTGTTATTAGTTATTATGGTTGAAAAACATAATAATGAATTCGAATAATGTATTGATGAACCAATTGGAACACATAATGCAGGTGGCCATCGCAACAGGGCAGGGCCCATACAAGGACATAGTGAGAGCAGCCCAGAAGGCAATAAAGTTGCCCAACATGGTGACGGTGGACGCGTTAGGGTTGCAGATCGCGGAGGACCACGTCCACCTCACAACACAAGCCCAGGTCCAGCTCGGCCAAATGTTGGCCTCTGCTTACATGGCCCACTCCACAGCATCCCCACAAGTGTTATCTACATCTCCATGAAAAAAAAAGAAGAGATTTTTATATGTCAGGTCATGATCCACCTTAATCATTGTTATATGCTGTCCCCTGGGCTCTTCCTGATGCTATTAAGATTTATGATGATGGATTTGTTTGGGCCAGAGATGGTCGCAATAGATGTTTTGTGTGTGATGATGAAAATATGGGTGCGGTTAGGTTTGATCTGCTACGAAAATTGGATAGCTTTTGCATTTGTAGAAAACTGATTCTATGCAATCGTATAACAAAACAACATGTAGACAGATTTTTGGCAAATAATACCCAAAAGTTGATTAATAACTTTGATGAATTTTTTTTACATTTTCTATAAATGCTTTCAAGTAAAAACGTGCATTTATTCTATTGATGCATTGATGGACGGATGTGAACACACAATGCAGGTGGCCATCGCAACAGGGCAAGGCCCATTGATGCATTGATGGACAGCCCAGAAGGCAATACAGTTGCCCAACCAGGTCCAGCTCGGAAAAATGTTGGCCTCTGCTTACATGGCCCGCTCCACAGCACCACCTAGGGCTGCAACCTGGGTCGAGTTAGGGTTGAGTAGTTTAGAATTCGAATTGGGTTCGGGTTGGGATCAACCCGAACTCAACCCGCCCGAGTTGCAGCCCTAACACCACCAGAAGTGTCATCTACATCCCCATAAAAAGAAAAAGAAAAAATGGGATGTTTGTATTTTATGATGGATTTGTTTGGGCCAAAGAGAGTCGCAAGCGATTTTTGTGTATGATGATGATGATATGGGTGCTGTTACTTGCGATCTCCTACCTCAATTACATTCTCACATTTTGATAGTATATATTTCATTCATTGTATAATCTATTAGAAGTTTTATATTTTAATGTGTTGGTACTATAAGAATGACTTAAACAGTGTTTGGCTGCATGATTGCAAAAATGATATTCTAGCAAATGCTGAGTTTAAAACTGATTCTACAGGAAACTGTCCCCCATTACTTTTGGAAAAAGAAGTTTTTGAATACTATTTACCTGCAATTTATCTGCAGGAAGTTGTCCTAATTTTTTTGTTTGGTTGCACGATTGTTTAAACAACTTTTTACAAACATAAAAATTATCTAATCGTATAACCAAATGTGCCTTTGTAATACAAAGGCCCGAGCCAATTAAACGAGGCAACGGTCAATGGATGAGTGGGCTTTATATGCCAAAAGCAACAACTGCCAACACCCTATCTGGGCCCATTAATTTATCGGCCCATCGGCTTTACTGGAAGTGCCTGATTCAATTACACTATGCAAATATCTATACTACCTGTAAAAGTACCAATCCATAAAAAGCATTCATTTGACATGTTTACCCTTTTCAATTCTTGAAAATCCATTTCTACCCAAATGACCTTTTATTTGACATATTTATCTTTACAAAATTCTTGAAAATCTATATATTAATATCAAAATTATATAATGCGTTAAAATTTATGCATTTATTAATATATACCATTTCAAATTATATGTCAATATGTGCATATCTTAAAATATCCTAAATAAATTTGTACATGAAATTTATACTCAAATTATTATATCTTAATTGATATAAAATCTTAATATATGTTATATATGAAATGTTACTAGATTGACCTATATATAATGCATATATACATATCTTAAATATTAAATTATATATATTTATATATGTAAATGCATTTATACAAAGTATAAAATATATGCATGTATAATTATCTATCTAATGTAATTAAAATTAATAGAAGTGTTATAGGAAATTGGCTAATAATAGTCATATAGTATTATATGTTTTATAGATATTAATTTTAATATATTTATATATCTTAATTATATATTGTTGACTTTATGTTATATATATATATATATATATATATATATATATATATATATATATATATAAAATTTTAAAATGCATTTATAAAATTATATGTCTAAAATAAAAATATGCATTTATAAACAATTACATAAGAAGTATGTAATATACGTTTTTAAATTATATGTAAGTTATACATAATATATATAATGCATTATATAGTTCTATTTAAAAAATCTCATAACATATCTATTATATCTATGTTTATATTATATTATATTATATTATATTATACTACTCATTAAAGCCTCTATCTTAAAAAAAAAACTTTCATTTGATAATTTACCTATTTTAATTTTGAAAACCCTTCCCCATTCCTCATTAATCTTCACTCTCACAAAACAAAACCCATCTCCTCACCTTTCTCTTAAACTCTTATTCATTTCACTATATTATAAATGAATTTAATGTTATTTCATCATTTCTCTCTCTTGTATGTTGTTATTTGAGGGCTTTGTCTATTTACACATGTTTAATTTGTTCTCATTTCTTTCTTTTATCTTAAATTTGTTATTGGGTTCATCTGAATCTGGATTGGAAGTGGAGCTTTGTGGTGTGTTGAGGAGTTCCTATTGATTATTCATCATATTGCATACCATTTTTTACTTTCCAGTGTTGAAGATTTTAAATATTGATATTTTAAAGTTGTAATGACCTTTTTCATTGGACATGTTTTCAAATTTCTTATGTCATATTTAGAATTTGATTATGATATTTATGTTTCATATAGGATTCTTCTATTGATTTGCTTAGAAATATTTTATTTTAGATATTTGATTTTAATTGGAAAGCTTTTTTTATTTGTCTTATATCCGTATGTTTTGATTTTAATCTAATTGGATCTCATGTTTAATTTTACATCTTTCACCATGAAACTCATGCCAAAATATTTTCTCCTCTTTCTAAAGGAGTGAAAATTGCCATAAATAAATTTGGCGCGAAATTTAATTAAAGAGTATACATCCACTCTCCAACATAAAATGATGTTTATCAATGTGAATAATATTTTTAAAATAATTTATATTTATTTTTAGAAGATCTCTTTTATTGTCATGATGGTCAGTTCTATATATGTTTGCATTATTTTTAATTTAGTTATTTTTTATAATCATCGGTGTTGAAATGTGATCCTCCATTGGACAACATAAAAATATTCATTAGAGAATCTGTTTGAGTTTTTTAGAATTGAGTGTTTTTAAAGTCGCTACACTCAATGTTATAATTCTTTGTCCGTTTATTTGTTTATAATCACATATATTTATAGATTGAAATTTCTTATCTCTTGTTTGTTCTTCTTGCAAAGATTTTTTTGGATGTTGATTTCATAAAAATAAAGAGATTAGTAGATTGAGTTTTTTTTTTTTTGGTATGTGGATTTGGAGATTGAATTTCTTATGTTTTGTTTTCCCTTCTTGCAAAGATTTTTTTGGATGTTGATTTCATAGAAAGGAAGAGATTGGAAGATTTTGTTCTTTATTTTGGGTTTGTGTATTGGGTCTTAGCTGGACTTGTTATTTGTTATTACTTCTTCATTTACTTAAAAAGGATGTTATGAAGGTGTTACAATTATGTGCATTATATGTTACTAATTGCTTTGAATTATATATTTTTCTCTGTTTATAATCTTACTCTTGATTAGTAACACACGTATTCTTGTATTCATTTTTTTTATATGTACATGTGATCTACACATCATATATGATGAATTTACTTGTGCAACGCACATGTACATCAGCTAATACATTTAAAAACGATGAAAAATGTTAAAAGACAGTTACTCCACTAGTCGTTTTTATAGTCTCTATTATGTTTATTTTTTTTTAAAGATATATAAGTTTTTATTAAGTAAATATATATTTTAATTTTATAAATATCAAACTTAGTGTATACAAGTCTAATGTAGTATATATATTATTTACAAAATAAATTGAGACTCAAAATATAGGAATGAACGACTGAGTGTATCAACGCTTGAAATTAAGGAAAGCATGGCAAATTTTTTTAGAAAATAAATTATTTTATGTTTTTCACAATTATTTTTCACAGTACAATTACTATTGGCCCTTTTCTTTTTCCTTGTTGAATTATAACTCTAATTACACACAGTTTCAATGCATGTACTAGATGGCTTGTACTAAAATTTATACACAGGACACATACATAAGTAGTATGATTAAAACGCAAGAGGTCACTCAAAAAGCTAGAGGGCATATTGTTTGGGCCAGAGATTGTCGCAAGAGATGTTTTGTGTGTGATGATGAAAATATGGGTGCAGTTAGGTTTGATCTGCTACGAAAATTGGACAGCTTTTGTATTTGTAGAAAGCTGTTTCTATGCAATCGTATAATAAAACAACATGTAGACAAATTTTGGGCAAATAATACCCAAAAGCTGATTAATAACTTTGATGAATTTTTTTTACATTTTCTATAAATGCTTTCAAGTAAAAACGAGCATTTATTCAATTGATGCATTGATGGACGGATGTGAACACACAATGCAGGTGGCCATCGCAACGGGGCAAGGCCCATTGATGCATTGATGGACAGCCCAGAAGGCAATACAGTTGCCCAACCAGGTCCAGCTCGGCAAAATGTTGGCCTCTGCTTACATGGCCCTCTTCACAGCACCACCTCCTTTTAAATATTGATTCCTAAATTAAAAGTAAATATCCCAAAAAAGTTAAGGTCTAAAATCATCTTAAAAAACAACTTTATTGTAAAAGCTATTTTTCAATATGTGTTTCCAAACAAAAAAAAAAAATCAACACTCACTTCAGTACAAATTAATTTACATGATTGAATAGTTTAGAATTCGGGTTGGGTTCGGGTTAGGATCAATCCGAACCCAACCTGCTCAAGTTGCAGCCCTAACACCACCAGAAGTGTCATCTACATCCCCATGAAAAGAAAAAGAAAAAGAAAAAAATGGAATGTTTGTATTAATTTAAGATTTATGATGGATTTATTTGGGCCAAAGAGAGTCGCAAGCGATTTTTGTGTATGATGATGATGGTATGGGTGCTGTTACTTGCGATCTCCTACCTTAATTACAGTCTCACATTTTGTTAGTATATATTTCATTCATGGTATAATCTATTAGAAGTTTCATATTTTAATGTGTTAGTACTATAAGAATAACTTAAACAATGTTTGGTCGCATGATTGCAAAAATGATATTCTAGCGAATGCTGAGTTTAAAATTGATTCAGCAGGAAACTGTCCTCCACTACTTTTGGAAAAAGAAGTTTTTGAATACTATTTGTTTGCAATTTGTTTGTAGGAAGTTGTCCTAATTTTTTTATTTGGTTGCACAATTGTTTAAACAACTTTCTGCAAACATAAAAAATATATAATAGTACAACCAAATGTGGCCTTTGTATTACAAAGGCCCGAGCCAATTAAACGAGGCAACGGTCAATGGATGAGTGGGCTTTATAAGCCAAGAGCAGCACCCTATCTGGGCCCATTAATTTTTCGGCCCATCGGCTTTACTGGAAGTGCCTGATTCTGTTGCACTATGCAAATATACATTTAAAAACAATGAAAAAGGTTAAAAGACAGTTACTCCACTAGTCGTTTTTATAGTCTCTATTATGTTTAATTTTTAAAAGATATATAAGTTTTTATTAAGTAAATATATATTTTAATTTTATAAATATCAAGCTTAGTGTATTCAAGTCTCATGTAGTATATATATTATTTACAAAATAAATTGAGACTCAAAATATAGGAATGAACGACTGAGTGTATCAACGCTTGAAATTAAGGAAAGCATGGCAAATTTTGTTAGAAAATAAATTATTTTCTGTTTTTCACAATTATTTTTTACAGTTCAATTACTATTGGCCCTTTTCTTTTTCCTTTTTGAATTATAACTCTAATTACACACAGTTTCAATGCATGTACTAGATGGCTTGTACTAAAATTTATACACATGACACATACATAAGTTGTATGATTAAAACGCTAGAGGTCACTCAAAAAGCTAGAGGGCATATTGTAATTTTAGGATGACAATTGAACAACAAAATACTGTGCATAGTAATTCATTTATATAGGATGAATTTCAAATTAACTACAATTTAAAAGTTACACATTAGAACTCTGGCTGTGCTATGTCCATCCATGATCTCTTATTATACCAAGTAATCCTTGCAATTCTTCTGTCATCCTAATTCATCATGTGAAATCTGAAAATGTAAAAAAGCATACATCCACTTAATATCATTCGAATATGTACAATTGTTTAAAGGTATGTATACTTGGATAATTATATACTTAATTTTTTTAAAAACGTGTTAGGACAGTACAAATAAATGCAAAACTCACATAATCACTTTCCTATAATAACACTGTTTGCAAGTGCACTGTCCTCTCTTCACATAATCATCACTTTGAATTATATATCCACCATGAAATGAAAAGTGAGAAATCAATTGAGAACGGATGAGATCACAACCATATATAGAAGGGTTATTCTTCTGGTGGGCTACTGAATCTAGGGATCTTTTGTTTCTTGAACAAGGAACAGACCACCTATTCTAGGGCGACCAACACCTATATATCTAGGAACCTAAGATGGGGGGCCTTGTCTCAACTACAACTAACCAACTCTAAAAAATTTATTGATTAGTCTAAGCTAAGATTCATTTTTAATTAATTAAGTTGTCACATGATAAAGACATGCCTTCAGAGCTCATGTATTACGCAACACAACACAAAAAGAATGTTGATTTTTCCAATTTATCTCCTTTTCTTATAGGACTTGAGTGGATGTTTTATTGTTGTTTTGTTTTGGGAAGATTTGAGAAAATAATGACATGTTTGTTTATAGAACGAAAGTCAATGAACGCTCTTTATACGCAAGAGACCATTGACAATGTCTCTCTTCTTTAATTGTTTAATCTAATAAAAAAAACTAATAAGTGATTAAAATATGTTCTTTTTGAAATATTATGACCAAATTAGTGGTAAGTTTGTTTTATTGTGGATTTTATATCATGTGTTTACTTGAAGCTTTTGTTTACCATTTTAACATCCATCAAAGACGTAACATTTTTTTCTCCATACGACTTTAATCCTCTCCTTGCAGTGTAATTTTCAACTAATCAGACATTTTTAAGTCTTCAGTCTTCCTAAATAATGCTTTCAGACCAACTTAGTTTGAATTTCTACATATGTTACGTCTATTAATCAATGCATGAAATTCATCACGACTCAATGATAGTTTTAAGGTACCATTATTAATGAATTGAAACATAGTATAAACAGAAGTGTACACATATATAGCCAATTGTGCAAAAGCATGGACACACAAATCAAAATCCAAAAAACAAATCGAGATGAAAGAGTGATGGCTAGCTCATCACTTCTATCGGTCAATATATTAACTGTAAAAGAATTTGGTGGACAGTGACAAATTGTTGAGTTTAAGATACGAAGAAGGATCGCTATCCTTAAAGTGATAATTGCCCCCACTCGTTGAGAGTTTGCTAATGGGTTCTGAAGCAATTCACTTAATCAGATAATTCGAATTTCAAAAAATTTGAAATCCAGTAAAAGGTAATCATCTTATTTTCGTACACGTGCTAAGTGCGCCTAATAATGTGCCTACACGCGTAGGCGCGCTTACGCGCGCGTAAGCATATACACATGTAGCATGTGTGGTCTCCCCTTTGTTTTTTTCAAGACACCCTTCTAGAAGTGGATTTACTTATGAATTGAAAATTTCTCTTACAATTTTCCGATGTGAGACTATTCACCAAACACCCACTTTGCATATTTCAATCTTCTTCAACATTAACATCATTTTAACACTCTGATTAAGACCTTGTTCACATATTTCTTCCACGCAACCAAAGAATCGATTAAATCCGCACACGTTGATTTTTCTGCAGCATTTTCTTCCCTTCCAATAACAAATTCTCAACATGATGATCAAGTAGTTTCTTTAGGCAACTTCAACTTTAGGTTTAGAATAAACCATGTTGTCTGCCATCTAATTGTCACAGCGCCTACACTGGGTGGCTTTTCAGCAGTGGGTTTGGTCCTGACTTATTGAAGAGAACTCGTCTCACACAAAAAAATCTTGTAAACTATTTGTATTTATCCACTTATGTGGGATTTATTGGTTGTACATATCAATTCTTTTTTATATATATTTGGACCGTCCGATCGCACAGTCTCACAGTCACAAAATCACCGTGCAAATTGTCTTTCTTTTAAAAATAAAATTATAGCTGAATATCTAGCTACCAGTACTGAATAAAAAAGAGATTCACTTTGAATTGGTGATTTTTTTAGTATCCGAGCAGTGACATTATACTCCTGAATAAAATATAATATTGTATTACTATTTGTTTCTTATGAGATCTCTTTCCTCCAACTTATTTATTAAACTTAAAGATCTTTTTTATCTCTTAAACATCCCATTAAATTTAGATTGTGATAGATCTGAAAATATAATTAACCGTAGTCTCTCTTGTGTTTCTCTCTCTTTTATTTGATTTGCGGGTTTTTTTTTTTTTTTTGTGTTTTGGGCTTCGGAAGTATCATATCATCATCATGTATTTATATATATCTCATCATGGACTCCTAATCAATCAACAAGCTTATCATAACTATGAAACATGTATTAATTACACAACAAATCCATAATACATAACACGCTGCATGTGAATGGCCACTCAAATGACGGCCGACTTTGACATAAATGATAACTCAGATCCCATTGATGACAAAGACAACAGTGGTGGTATAAACACAACAACTTTGCTAATTACTTGAGAATTGATGGACCAACTATAAGATATATGAGATGTTCATATTCCCTTTTTCAGGTTCTTTCCATCCATCCTTCTTTTTCTCTGTCGACTGTCGGTAACATTTAATTTTCTTTGACTAATTAATCACTTTCCATAACTCTTAATTATAATATAAGAAAGATCAGTGAATATAATGTCACTACATCAAAATACATGCTGAGACAAAAAACCTGAACCAAACAACTAAGTCAAAAAATACCATTGTAGCCTGATATGGATCCAAAAATTCTAAAATAAATGTCTTCGCCGACGTACGGAAGAAACCAATCATGCATTCCCAATGAGAAGAGTTCAATTATTTAAGTAAGTTTTTTTTCTCGCTTGTCAACTTCAACGCGGAGAGAGAGAGAGAGGTGGTAGTACAACAACAACAACAACTCATGTTCTTGGAAGTGAAGACCTGAAAGTGAAGTGAGAGGGCCAAGTGAGACAAGGAGAAGAGTTTTGTGACTGGATTCATTGCATTGTTAACAGAAATTTGAAACCATGTAGGGAGGGGAAGCCCCACTTCAAAGTGTTGGTAATTGAAAGAGAAAGATCGAAACTGTGTGTGTGTGTTAATTGCCAGCTACGTTAAAGGAGAGGAACAGCATTGACAGGCTATATATGTTTATATTGTTTTTCTTGTGAGGGGTGCTGTAGGAGGGGTGGCTGTGTTGGCAGTGACAGAAGTGTTTTTAAGTGTTTGAATGGCAATATCTATAATGGTTTGTAGGGTTTGATGTTATTAGGGTACAGAGGATGTGGAACAATGGACATACTACTGAGGTTAAGTGGTCCACCAATAATTGTTGAATGTGATTTAATAAAATCAAATTTTCAGGTAGTTTTATTTTCTTTGTATTGTAATTTTAGGTTTTGTAAAGAAAGTTTTCAAATAGTCTCGCATTGATTAAATGGTTTAGATTAGAATATTATATAAGAAAGAACATGGCACACATGTTGTTGATGTATACCAAATACAAGTGCACATGGGTTTGCACGTGCATAATTTTATTCTTAACACTTGGATTGTTCCATTATATTCCCTTTTGCTCCAACAATAATTCCATGGTGTGGTATATATATTTCTTTTATTTAATATCATGTTCCTCGTTGTTTTTAGTTTGGTCATGAGATCCTGTTTTGAAAACCTAAAAAATGAATATATTTTAAATAAAATTGAATTTATTATTCACTTATATGACGCAAATACATATATCTACTCAAAGATTTTGTGTGTTTGTCACTTGAATGATCTGAATTGAACTTGTCAATCTAAACCTATATATGGCGCCATGGGCAAACCATGATTTGGTTATGCTATTAAACACAAATTGGTCAAATTTGATGGGGAGCAAAAGTTTTTTTAAAAATCGGTGCACCCACTCAATTTGGGGTGGCAAACAAATGTTGTGTTGTCTTGAAATCTATCAAGTGATAGAAGTACAAATAATATATATCAAAGAAAAATCGATGTAGCTTCTTAGAAACTTATGAAAATAAAAAAAGTCTTTTTAAAATTGATAAATCCCCTCAGGTCCCCATCTTATTAGATAATATTTATTTTAGTCCCTATAACTAAACAAATGTGTGGTTAATCATAACCATGCATGATAAATTACAACTGTACATTTTTAAAATTTATTTATCTCGTTAGAAAAAATCAATATAACTCTCTAAAAACTTATGAAAATAAAAAAAAGTCCCTGTAAAATTAAAAAATCATTTTAACTTTCTGAAATCTTCTTAATTTATATGATTATCTAAAAATGTATACTGATTTATTTAAATTTTATTAAATAAATTTTAGTTTTATAATGAAGGTGTTATGCTTTTTATTGCTAGTAATTTTGAGTTGAGAATATATTATAGAATTTTGATTTGATTTTTAAATTGTTTTATCTTATTTTTAATGGAGTTCAAGAAGCTAAATTTTTTTTGTTCAATCTCTTTAATGAGATTGAGGATATGAGAATGTTGAAAAATAACTTAGGGTTTGTTTGGTTGAGTCAAATATAAGAGCTTATTCACTGAAAGCTGAATTTAAGAGATTATTGGGTTAAATGGTTTGGTGAAGTCAAATATAAGCATTTATTTTTCCTCATTCAGATAAAAGAACCCATCAGAATTAAGTGAATCCTGACACTTATTTTTCCGCAGTGCCAATCACCTTTTTTACGCCGATTGAAATGACCCTTCTACCCTTCTACTTACCCCGAATTAGACTGTATATAAGGTCGTTTTCGACCGCCTCTCTCTCTCCTAACCCGCTCTGCTTCGGCTTCAAAGAACAAAGAAAGGGATCGACTGATGAAACCCTATCGGCGAGCCAACGCAAATGCGACGAGGGCGGCGGCGGCCGCAGCGGAGAAGGAGGCGGAAGCCGCCGCCGGCTGTCATGCCGTTCTCGAGGTTGTTCGCCTGCGCCGACCGGATCGACTGGGTGCTCATGGCCGTTGGAGCGGTGGCTGCGGCAGTATGGGGCGGCGCTCGTTGTTTACCATAACTACTTCGGGAAGGTTCAACCTTCTAGCTTGCACAATTCGACGAGAAGGTGTTTATGAGCTCAAAAAGGTGAGTGGGTCTCATTCGTTTTTTGTGGAAATTCCAAGTTGTAATTGTCTTGGGTTTATTATGAATACACGGATGAGTTTTTTCTGCTGCCCTAGAAATTTTCGATGTGTATTAGCTACCGTGGAGATCAGGGTTTGATCATCTTTTTCACCATATGTTTCCATTCTTCTCCCAATTTATTGTGTTCATGGGGAGCTGTTATGGTAAGTTTAGATGTAATTATCCCAAGTATGGGAGTTTGGTGTTTGGCGTGTATTCTCTACTCTACTTGTTTATTCTTTAAAATAGTCTTTGTAGGCAAAAGATTGTTCTATGTAATTGGGAATGCTTGTTTAAATGTTTGTGTGTTCTTCCACTAACTCTCCGTTCATGCTTATATTCTTCAATCTGTTGATCTAATGTATATGATAGTTATGTATTCCTTGTGCACATTATGAGGAAGTTTTTCCTTGTGCCATTAGTTGAGGAAATGAGGTTGATAATTGTGTATATGTTTTGCATGTTCAATAAGGTGGCATTAGCCTTTCTGCTCAGGTATATATATTTTTGAAAAATGTACTGCTACAACTACATTTTTAGCTAAATAGGTGGATAGATTTGTTTATGGCTGAAACAGTGATGATGTCAGAGATTGATTTGGAAGCCATTAGAGAGGGTTTTGAAAATTTCTTTCTTTTTCTCTGTGTTAATCTTTGGTTGGATGATTTGATTGTGGAGAGGCAGAGATAGGACCCGATGAGGCTTGTTTTGATAGGATTGAAAATATGCAGCTCTGTAATCTTTTTTTTGTTTGATTTTGTGCAACTATGATTTTTTTTTTTAAACAAAAAACACAGCCTTCCTCTTACAGAGTTTATCTGTGATCTTTATAAATGGGTTTTGATTTCAAAATGGTCTTTTGGTTTCATATACATATGTTCATTACAAGCACTAACATATATCAATTTACATGACCAGTGGTTTTTTTATTAAAATGTCATTCATCTGGAATTTGACAAATTTAGCATGCCTGTTTCTGAGGGTAATGTCGCATGTTTATTCATATTTGAATTTAGATTCTATTTAGAAATGTCAAAACTTGCTTGTTACAGAGGATGCTAAATGCTCCACAAGGACGACATTGTTTTCAAAGTTCAAATGTATCCTTTTTTTTTCAAACAGAGGAAATGGTTGAGCCCTGGTTTTGAAGTCTTTAATTATCAATGGACAACCATGAGATATTATGAATAGAACCATTCAATTGCTTTATGCAGGACCACTGGTTTATTTTTATTTTTTTCAAAATCCAAACTTGTTTTACTGCTTTGGTTGATCTGCAATTGTGATTTATGTTTTGTCACAGTTCATTTGAAAATGCTGATCTTTAAATAGGTGTGTGTTTGAAAAAGATAGTTGTGATATCTACATATTTCCCATGCCTTACCTTGTCACTCTGCCTTAACATTCCATTTTCTTTTAAGGTCCTCACATCCACTCTCTAGTCTATCAAATAGCCCCTGAATGCTACCCATGCTTGCTTAGTATCATGTGGATTGTGTTTTGATTTTGTTTTTGCTTGTACTCGTGCCATCAAATAATTTAGAAGTTGAGTTTAACACGAAATACTATTTTTATCTATTATTCCTTAGGAATTTTTTTCTTTTTTAATGGGGATGTTGTAATATTCACTACAAATTTTATTTAGCAAGAAGATATGCAGCTCTAACACGAAAATTGTGGTTATGTATTTTTAACATTTAAAAAAGAATAATCTTTAATTCTAAAAAAAAATCTTTTTTTCATTTCAACCAAACATCAAAATAATCAGCACTTATAAAATGGACCAAAATACCCTTCCAATAATCACATAAGTTAACTGGTTAACCAAACACACTTATTTAAAATATGCTTAATATTTTTCATTGAACCAAACGTTTTTTTTCTTAAACTCTTAAAGATTATCATCCTTCCTCTTTCTGCACTTAACAATCAGCACTTAAAATCCGCTTTCCGCCGCTGCCAAACAGCACCTTAGTTTTGTAAATTAAATGAGGTTCTATGGATTTTTTTTATAGATAAAAATGACATTTCCAGAAATGGAGATGTTGAAAAATAACGGGAGTACTTTTGTCTTACAAAAGAATTAAATCTAATTTTATAAAATTTGTAGGGACTGAATCCAATTTTAGTAAAGTTTATGAATACTTATTTCGATATACTCTTGACCGGGGACTAAATCCTTTAACCATATACGCTTTATGGGGACCTATGATGATTTTCTGATTTTAAATGAACTTTTTGTGATTTCAATAAGATTTCAATGAGTCAAGAAGAGTTTCAACCATCCATCCTGCCCTGAAACTACTCTCACATCTGCAGGGCTGACAGTTTCGACCATCCATCCTAAAATTCATGAAATAATTACAACATGCATAATAAATGTTATACAGTTGTACTATATTTCTCTAAACATAAAATCATAAAATTCAACTGCATGGATATTTATCTCAATGAATCTACTGAAAATGTTAGCTGTAACATCTCTAGCAACCTTTAAAAAGGAGGGCACATTCTATTTGAAGGACTGCAATGGAGCACTGTTGCATCACCTACCAAAATAAGGGCCAGAACAGTAAATGAAAATGTGGAAAACATTATAAATAAACCACAATGGAAAGAAAGTTGGAGGGACTGTGCAGTATGTATGGGTATGCAAGTTGCAGCGGAATCACTGGGTGTACTGGTCGGACGGTGGGGATAATATGGTGGGCCATTATATTGTACCCTCATCTCACATTAATTACCCGCTTAAATTATATGAATTTTTAGTTTTAAGTCTCCGTAAACTATAGGATTTAGATATCGATGTCTCACTTCTTCATGTTTAGGTTTTAGTCCATACATTTAAATGATATGTTCTTTTTTAATCTTTGAGAGAGACGTATTCCTAAATTATTTAATTTATTTTTTAGTGTATAAGAGAGACTTAAATTATCATTCAAATGTACAAACTAAAACTTAAATATGAAGAAGTGAAGAATCGATCACTAAATCCTATAATATATGAAGATTTAAAACTAAAAATCACTGTAATAAGTTTCAAAAATAAAAAGCAGTCTACTGTATCCATTCAAAAACCAAATCTCACACAGTCACACTCCGCCTCTCTTTTTGTCGACGGAGAAATTTTTTTTAATGACCAGAATCACCGAACTGACTGATCCTAAGACTCTGTCATATCTCGAATGTTTTTGTATATCTTCACATCACATTTAATTTTTAATATATATATATATATATACATACCACCGCAATATATATTTGATTTTTAATTGAATTTTTTTTTCAAATTTTTGGAGGACTAGTTTAGTTGAAAGAGGGGTTGGTTGCTGACTTTAAGGTGGCTTTCTACTTTATTTGTCCACTCACCACCTCTCTCTCTTTTTTTTAATAATTCCTTCAACTTCAACTTCTGTATCTCTAGTCTCTCTCTTTCTAAAGAAAATTAAAAGCTGGTACGATCAGTTGTTGATTGCACGTGTGGGGATCACATCATGCACGTGTTGTGATGTTATTGGAGTCTTTAAAGGGACAGGTGTCGCTTTTCAATGTCTCCTCAAGTGGGCAGTCAAATTAGGACTTAAAGGTACCTTACTTTGAAAGAAAGAAATATCCCTTTTTATTAAAAGATGTATTTACAGTGTTCCTTCCTATTCTCCATTCAGACTCATTATCACAGCCCTGAATAGCATTCAAGAAAGAAGAATTAAACGTGGTTCTATACTTGTTCTCCATTTCACTTGTAAGTTGTTGGAAATTAATCTTCAAATTAAAAATAAAAAATAAATTATATCTTTTAGTTGCATTTTATTATTTGTGTATTAAAAGTCAACAA
The DNA here is from genome assembly GCA_030737845.1 of Acorus calamus. Lineage (NCBI taxonomy): Eukaryota > Viridiplantae > Streptophyta > Magnoliopsida > Acorales > Acoraceae > Acorus > Acorus calamus. Next base: position 5,535,857 of record CM060872.1, on the reverse strand, counting down.
AACAATTATAAAACTTTGCTCAGTAAATTTTTCACACCCTATAATTTAATTGATTTTGAATCAAGGTTGTTCTAAGCTAACACAAAGAATAACTTATTCTAGAATTATGTTGACAAAATGGGATGTAAGAATGTTAATTATCATCAAACCATATAGACATAATATACTTCATTAATCTTTAGAATATTCTCATAGGTCTCCATTGAGAGTAAGACATGGATTCTATCTCAAATTAATTTATTCTTCTACTTGGTCTCATTCCACCTAAAAGAATCAGTAGAGCACCTCTTTAGTTTCTAAGATGCTTAGACAATACAGCTCAACACATCTCATAAATGCTACACAGCCACCGTTTATGACAAGCCTTAGATAACCTTTCTTTTCAACCAAATCCATCATTTTCTCTTTCTTGTGATGTTACCGTAACAACCGTCTTGGACAATGTTAGGGTCCATTCCAACATGTTTCATGAGCTGTCCTTCCTTCCATCCATTACTTTAATACCAACCCATTACAATTCAAGCAATAAATAAGAGTGTTATCCTCAGTAGACTATTGTGTACTTTGATCTTTGTTTCATTGAGAAAAAGAAGGCAAAAAAATCATTTTCAAATACATGGCTTCTTATTAAATGAAAAAAAACTGATAGAAAGGGAAACGTGAGAAGAAACTATTCCACTTCATAAAAGGGTAAATTTTGATTGAAAAATAGAGTATTTGGACAAAGGGCAATCTTACAATAAGCCCCAATTTTATCATCATTTCTCCTACAAACACATATACCTTCTACAAGGTATATGCATTATTGAAAATATAAAAAAAGGTACATACAAATTAGGTTGGGTAGACCATTATCCTTAGGCAAATAATGACCAGCTTGATCATCCACATTGACATGAAGCAGTTTTAAAAGAATAAGCAATCCTATTAAAAAAATGATAGGATCGTGTCTTATTATTATCATTATTAGTCCAAAATCAAATTGAGTAGCTAAATTAATCAAATTTTTGTTTATCAAATTGAACAAGACTCGAAACAATATGGATATAAGAAAAATGTCTAATAAATAAATTTATAATCAATTTGGTGACTCAAGTTATTTGATGTGAATCAATAAATTAAGAAAAAAAACAATTAAACCCTCTAAAAAATGATAGGGTGTTATGCATCGTTATCATATATTCATAATCAATTTGATGACTAAATTGCTCAAATTTTAGATCACTAGATCAGGACAATATACAAAAACGAAAATAAAACAAGTAAACAAAAATTCCTAAAAAGAAAGGTAGAAGCCTTCCCATGTTGAATACCACAAATTAAAGGGAATTGGTGGAGGGGGGCCACCTATTGCACGTAGGGCTGTTTAACCTTTACTTGAAGTCTAATTTGTACTAATTGTTATCCAAACTTGATTATTTAAATGTAAATCAAACTCAAATTTCATTAGAAGGGACCATTAAAAAAAAGAAATAGGAGATATGTCAGCTGATTCTCGTTGAATCAGAAGTTGATCTCTTATGAAGGATAAACGACAATCATATTAGTTTATGATTACATAAGCAACGACATCAATTGGATTTTGCCGACAAATTAATTAAGCATCTTGTATTGCATTCTGACTCATTATCTCAGTTAAGTTAGGTGAAATGTTCTTATATATATTTATGTATGCTTTTCCTAAAAATATTAATTAATAAGCTGTGATACTTAAACTCTAGACCTGATGCTTATAAATTTTGTTATCAGCCATTGAATTAAGTACTTATACAAACATCACCTTCCATCTATTTAACTCAACTAAGAGTGGATTAAGATTTTTGGGTTTTAATTTTGATGCATCAGTATTACATGTTATATGAGTAGATGGAGAGAGAAAAAAAAAAAAAAATCAAGATAGCCAAAAGTAGACAACTGTTTTTTTAAAAAAAAACATGTGGATATATCTATTTCGAAATATCAAAATAGGAATGTCCAAATGGGGTTACAAGAGAAGAAGAAGAAGAAAAAAAGGTAGAAGTAGACGTAAACTTGTGGGTGATTATGTGCATCTTGTTTTTTTTTTCAATTGAAAATAAAAAAGTTAATGTTTAGATTCTTCGTCATAAGAAAAAAAAATGGAAAAATCAATTAAGGGTCATGTGATCACCTGTCTATTATTTTTAAACCCCAAGAATTTTTTTAAAAAATTTAGGTCCCTAAGACAATGAAAAATTATATTTAGGTCCCTCTAACTGAATGTTGTTCAAAAATACCGAAAAATGCCCCTGCCCAATTATTTTAATAACTGTTAACACTTCATAACACATTGTTAAATATCTTCAGTACACTGTTAACACTCTTCAGTACATTGTTAACCTTCGCATAAAATGCCCAACGCCTAATTATTTCAGTAGATTGTAAACACTACTCAATACATTGTCAAGTATCCCCAGCACACTGTTAACATCCTCTAGTACATTATTAATTTTCACATAATTGGATAAGGGCATTTTTCACTATTTTTGAACAACATCTATTCTGGAGAGACCTAAAGATAATTCTTCAACGCCTTAGGGACCTAAAAAAACTTAAAAAGTTTTGTGGACCTAAAAATAATAGATGGGTGATACAGGGACCCCTGATTAAGTTTACCAAAAAAATATATACCTAAAATTCAGATGATATTACTTTTGCTTTGGACATCAAAATAATTATTTTATATATATGACTAACCGGGGTATTTTGTCAAGCCTGTCGTAAGAAGCCTGTTGCAGACTAGTCAAAATTCAAAACCTTTTCATTCAACCTTCAAAAATCATTTTTTTTAATTTTTTTTCATTTACAGTAGTTTATTATGTTTGGTGAATTTTGTTATTTAGATCCCTATTAAATTTTTTTACTATTCAACTGAATTTCTTCGTTAACAGTCTCAGTGTTCTACTAATCTATTATTATTATTATTATTATTATTTTATATATAATGGAAGGACCCCTTATAGCTGATCTTACCACTGAGCTGGATAGGCTACCTTCATATGTGTACCTAGTGTCGTACAAATCTGTTGTTTTTTTAAAGTTTGTTTTACTACCTGTGACCTACAATGGAGTGCCATTATTTTTGGATGGATCAACCAATAAATTAAAAAGAAATGAAAAGATGTTCTCTATTTTTATTTTCTTTCGCGTGAATCAAGGCCCATTTCAAAGAAGATAGAAGTGATTTTCTTCTTTTATACTATTATTATCCCATATTTAGAAACTGATTCAGAATAAAAATTTCTTATTCTCATGAATCCAATTTTTGATAGATTTCGTGAAAGAAAAATTATGATTGAGATTTCTAAGCCCCAGTTTGGATACGGAATAGGCCACAAAATAACATGTAATAAAGCAGAATAAATAATTTTTGGTGTTTGGATGTAATGAATACCCTGGGATAATCTATGTAAGAATAAACTGGTATAAAGTGGTATATAGATTCCAGCCATCCATTGGAATTAATTAAAGCTATTCCAGGTTATTCCACCCAATAAATATGTCGCCCCACTGTCAAATCAATTGTCATCGCCTTTTATAAGTCACCTATAAAATCAACTATTATCACTTTTTTACATTTTATAAATTATTATCCACACTTTATTCGTTTTTTTATCCAAACAACAAAAACTTTATATTTGTGTTTCCCAACAAGAATATTTTAAAACACGACCAAACACAAAATTGCTTATTCCACTGCTATATCCACTTATGCCAGTATAACTGTATATCTTGGAATAAATTTTGTTCAGTATCCAAACATGAATAGAGAAATAAAAGATTCCAAATGCAATTTTTTTTATGGTCTAACATAATAAGAATGAGAAAGAATGTCAGACTCACATTTAGTTTTCTATATCAAAGTTTTATCATTACACGTGGATGGATAAAAAGTGAATGGGAGGTGATGTTGATGTTTAGCAAACCCAAATTAACCATCAAATCACATTCATTAAGATCATATTAGTTTGAATGACTTGGAACTCCCAACTTGGAACTCCCATCACCTCAATAGAACTTACAGTTTTAGTAAAATTTAATGTCCAAATGTGCCAAGAATATATTGCTTTTTGACGTATTGAATGCATTCAAATGAACCTAATTTTTGTACGACAGTAATAGTATGCAGAGAATGAGTTAATTAATAGTCTTCATGATTCAAATAGTAACATGTGTAACAACCCATTTTATAATTGTAATTCTTGGAATTGTTATACTGTATAAATAATCTTATTGTACAACGGTCTAGGTTTTTCTCATTTGCTTTGTTGCATAACAAAAACATAAATTTTCTAAAAATTGATTTTACAAAAACATCATTTCATCTAACACTAATTTGTGATATCCAGAATACATAAATCCCCCAAAGGGAGAGGAAGACTATTTCAATTTGCAGGTTTATGTTTCTTTCCAAACTAAAGGACTTGTTACATTTAATAAATCATATTAATATCTATCATTGAATTAAAAATTACAATCTCTATAAATATTTTTCATGACACAATCCCTTTTAAATATTTCATAAATGCTTTTTAGAAATTTACAATTTGAAGTTAAACTTGTAAAATATTTAATGATATATGAAAAATATTTAAATAACATAATTGCCGAAGCCCGACAAGAGTAAGACTGCGGTTTCTTAATATACATACACAAAACCAAATCATGCGTGAAGTTGAAAATAATCTAATGTATGTTCAACAAATGAAATGAAATTGGCTTGGAGATTGCGTTCAAAGTCCCCTAAAAACCCCATTTGGAACCTGCTCGCCAGTTTTTTTTTAAATTAAAATTAACTAAAATAATTAATCACCAAACAATTAAAAAAACTATATTTAACTTTTTTTTATTAGGTTTTTCTAAAAGGATATCAAAAAATTTAAAAAAAAAAGCTTTGTACAACAAAATGACTTCTAAACAAAAAAAGAAAACATTAAAAAATCAAAATTAACTGAATATGAAAAACATAAACTTATCATTGCTTTCCACATGGAGGAGAGATATCTAAAAATTGACAAGGGAAGATTTTTACAAGGATTAAAAAACATAAACTTATAATTGAAAAAAAAAACCATTATTTACACAAAGCAGAGCAAGACAAAAATTGATTTTACAAAAGCAGAATCCACCAAAAAGTTCCTTGTTGGGGGGCTAACTGAATTAATTGTCTAATTTGTGATCATCCAATCCAATGAATACATAAATCTTCCCCAATAAAAAAAAATCAATGAATAAACAAACCAATCACTGTGTATTTGGGCCATTGTTTAACCCCCAAAGATAGTAATATCCTAAATTCCAAATACCCCCCTGTTCAAACTTATTATTTGCCACCTTTTTCCGTACCCCTCTCTTTTTACTGACCACCACCACCACCACCTTCTATGGACCCCACCAACCCCACCCCACCTTATCCATCCCCACCACCCCCTCTGAGATAAGGTCACCCCCCTCCGATCAAAGAATCACCAAACCAATGGTCAGAAGCTACATTTCCATCAGTAACCTCGTTTAAGTGACAACATGAGTTAATTTAGGATAAATAACTATTCTAGTGTCTATAATCAACCATTTAGTTTTTTATACTAATAGAATAATGCAATTCTAAAGTAACTTGAAATATCAATATCAGATTATTCATATTTATTCTTGTATAGTTATATCCACTTATTCCTTATAAATAAACATGTATTTTAGTTTATTCACTCATGTTTTGTTAGGAAATGAATATGCGGAAGTCATCAATAAAATACGAGATCAAGAACATCATCACACAAATAATTCAAAAATGCGTGATTCGGCCTACATGTCGAGATATAAAGAGCTTATAAACTCTCTCATGAAGTTACACTCTTTTAAACCCTCTCAACTTGTGGAGCTATATTTTTTTTATATCTGCATGTGTCAAGTTTTGTCATGAAAGTCTAGATAATATTTATATAGATAAATAACCAATGTTGGGCAGTGGCACCCTCCATAAAAAGGGCCCTAAAATTTGGGATATGTTTGCTTGCATATTAAGCATTTTTATATAAACTTAATTTTTTAAAATTTAAACATATCCATTTATCTACTTAATTTTTTAAAATTTTATCCATATTTTTTATTCTTTTTTATAGGATTTATTTATTTATTTATAAAAAATGATTTTTTTAACAACTAATCCCTTGATATAAGAAGGATTTTTTATTCTTTTTTCTAAAGAGAAAAAAAAAGAATTTTCCTTTTTAAATACGGTGTAGATTTCCATTTTTTTTTCTTTTTTTTGTTTTGTTTTTGTTTTTTCATTTATTTTTTATTTTTTGAAACATAAGTTTTTTAAATTTGTTATTCTCATTTTTTATCAGACATTTTTATTTTAACATTGTAGAAACCATTTTTTTACATTCATTTTTTTTAATGTAAATGTATTGAGACCCTATTTTATAATGGTTAGAACCCATCTAAATTCACTTGTAAATAACTTCATCATCTAGTAATCTCCTTACAAACAAATATGTTTCTAAAAGATTCACTTTATATCTTAATTAAAATTAAATCTTAACTAATCTATAATTAGATTGATCAATTTCATCATGGCTATCCAATATTGATACACCAGATCAAGACATAATACAATCCCCTCTCTTCGCTCTACACAAAACGTGGGTAACTTTACCGCCGGCGTAAGTCACCCGACACACAACAATGATCTTGCAACAGCTCCCGAATCAGCTACGCGATCGGTGAGAATAAACTATTATCCACCCCCTGCAACAGGGATATTGTTTCTATACGACCCGTGACGTGTTTGTGGGGGGGAGCAAGTCTCAAGTCTCTACCGATTGATTTTGATGTATATAAAAGGGCTTCGTGTGTTTGTTGAAGGTTTCAGGTAGACCCAACCAAAACATTCCTTACCTTCCATTTCCCAACACTTCTGTTCTTAAGGGGAGTGCAGTAGATTGATATAGTTTTTATGGAGGACCAACAACAAGAACACTTGAATTCTATCAATAACAGCAAGTCGAGGTTCAGAAGAGTTTGTGTGTTCTGTGGGAGCAGCCCAGGGAAGAAGCCGAGTTACCAACTCTCTGCAATTCAACTTGGAAATGAATTGGTAACCCACCCATCCCTTTGTTGTTCTTATTTTTGCATGGGTTGTCAGAATGAGAGATTGGGTTGCTCTGTTTCTCTCTGTTTGAGTTTATTATATAGTTTGTGTTGTTATATTTGAATGGAATTGGGTACAGGTTGAGAGGAAGATAGACTTGGTCTATGGAGGTGGGAGTGTTGGCTTGATGGGTCTTGTTTCCCAGGCTGTCTTTGATGGAGGCCGCCATGTCCTGGGGTACATGTCGCACTTTCTCTGCCTATCTATATGTGTTTATCACTCTTTTAATGAGGATCAATTTGGTAACCGTGATTCAAAAGGAGAATTCTTCCTTACTAAAAATCCAGTTCTAATAGATTCCACATAAAGAAAAATATATGATTTCATACACAATTTTCTCTGGGTGTTCTAACGCCAAACTGGCCCTGTGTTGTTGGTCTCAATTTTTTTTAATGTAGTTGTATTCGTATTTATGCAGAGTAATCCCCAAGACACTAATGCCCAGAGAGGTGAGTGTAAACTCTCTTTTGTTTTTAGTTTTTTTATTTTATTTTTTTTGCATACCAACCCTTAGAAAAAAAAGTTAGTGACAACGATCTACCATCAAGTGGTGGACTAACATCCATGACAGACACAGATCACGAATCTCCAGGCGAACATTGCCTGGAGAATTTTTGTCCTGGATGAATTTCGAAATTTTTATTTTTGAAATTGTTCTTCCAATTGAATGGTGTTTGTTTTATATTATGATTTGGAGTTGCAGATAACAGGAGAGACCATAGGGGAAGTGAAGGCAGTGACAGGGATGCATCAGAGGAAGGCCGAGATGGCACGCAGAGCTGATGCCTTCATTGCTTTGCCTGGTATTCCTCTTACAATCCATCTTTAAAAAAATAAAATAAAATTTATAGTGGAATTAAATTTTTATTATTTGAAATTTTTTTTAAAAAAAGTGAAAAAAGAAGAAGAAGATGATTATGCAATCATATTTTGAATTTTTTTTCAAAGATATATTTTTATTTAATGAAATATATACACAAACATACTGTGTAAATCAGCGGTTCAGCAATCAGCACTCACTAAAAATCAATAGTTCAACTATTATTTTATTTTATGATTGTACTTAAAAAACATTATATATTCTGTCAAACCATTAAAAACCTGAATGAATAGTTTTAAAACTGAGTTTATATAGATGGTGACGTGACACCATTACAACTATCATTTGTTCAATTACGTTTTGTAAAATTGAATTTAATCAGAGATGGCACCACTTTTTGTGTCTACAAAAGTAATTTTTAAAACTGTTTTTGACATTCCATCCATAAAAAATCATACCAAGATCCATGTGTATTCATCAATTTGACGATTACATTTGAAGAAGACTCACTGAAAGATGATCTTTCTCATAAAAAAAATCCATTAAAAAAGGAGTTATTTTGATATTTCTACTATATATATTATGCACCATTCGCAAATAATGCCTACCTACTTGACAAGTTGACATGCTTTGCAAAAAAAAGGAGTAAAAAACGTCTTCAATTATTTAAGTGTAGCAGTTAATCACAAGTCCGAAACATGTGTACCACGAGACTATATATACTACCAATAAATAAAGTGTTGCCCTAGTACACTAAACTATTGTCCCTTGTACAATCTATTCAACAAAAGATAGTACAATGTATAGTGAAAGTTCCACCAAAATTAAGAGATGAAATTGAATTTGGTCTTTACATTTTAAAGATACCCAAATGTATATTTTTTTACCTTCATGAAGTGCATGTTACCAATATGACACTTTCATGAATCAGGGCATCTTTTTTTTTAGTGATCAGCATTGGTGGATCATCACCATGATTAAGCAATTGTAAGGACCACATATATGGTCCACAGTGTTGAATGAGGGAATTGAGTCTGTATGAGGACAATAATATCAAACTTTAGTCAGATAAACACCCCAACAAAGATTCTGTACAAAAGAGCAAAATTTGTACACTTCCCCCATTAACATTAATGTGCCTAAATTTATGCCAAATTCAGTGTCTCGGGCCCGATATTTGAATGATTGCATGGCAGATGTGTTTTTTTTTTTATGGTAGGAACATGAGATGATGTTCTGTCGATAATGAAAGTTATAAATGAAAGAATATTGTACTTGGGATAAAATTTCACTTTTGATAGATGTATCACTTTTCACTTAGAGATTCTGATTTCGAGTATTTCTACTGTTAATAGGGAAAAAATTTAACATGAAAAGCACATATTTTTTTAAAATAAAATAAAATAAAATTTTACATGATTTGAAAAACTTAGAAAAGACCATGTACTTACCAAGAACAATATTTTTCTTTCAAAGGATAGAGACATTTGAAAATTCTCATTATATATACATATTGTAAATTGATTCGTTTCTACTGAAACGAATATGTAATTTGATGCATGCCTTCTTTTGAAGTGAGACATGTAAATAAAATAATAGTTAGAACAAACTATATAGTTCCATTCGTATATATATAATATAAATTGAAGTACCCCACCCACCATGACATTTTTTTATTTCTCGGGCATGGAAATTCAGGTGGGTATGGAACTCTTGAGGAACTCCTTGAGGTGATAACCTGGGCTCAGTTGGGAATCCATGAAAAACCTGTGAGTTCCTTGTGCTCATATATATATTGGAAAATGTTAACGATGGTACTTAACTTTTTAACAGTTTTCTAAGTTTGTATATAAGTGGAGACTGCATGAATGATTGATAGTATCAACAACCACATATTTATAAAAAGTTTATTTATTTACAAAAGAACTCTACTTTCCCAACAAGTCCTATGTGTATATAATTCATTTAATCAAAACACATGATTAACGAAAACTTTGAGATGGGGCAGGTTGGTTTGATGAATGTTGATGGATACTACAATTCACTGTTGTCATTTATCGATAAGGCGGTGGATGAAGGGTTTATTACACCGACTGCCCGTCGCATTATCGTCTCCGCCCCAACGGCCCATGAATTGATGTCCAAACTAGAGGTACACATGTAAAAAATAATTCATAACACACAAATACAATGATATCTATAAAACTCAAATAAATAACATAAAAAAATTATGCTAATTAATGCAGGAATACGTACCCATCCATGATGGAGTCACACCCAAGCTAAGCTGGGAGATGGAGCAGCAATTAGGATATTCTCCTCGATCGGACATTGCCCGCTGATGGTAAAGACATATCACAAGATCAATCCCTTCACCTTCTTTAACCTCTCTATGTCTATTGGTCACTTTATGTATCTGAATGTGTGTGTGTTTAATGGTCCTTTGCAGATGGACTGATAGTTCAAACAACTGGGTCCATGGAAGGCGCTCATCAGATTCCCGAACTGTATATCATGGTGAACTGTATCGTGGTGGAACTGCCACCGGTGGGTTCTTGGGTGGTGAAAGCCCTGACCAGGTGGCCGGTGTGGTTTGTATGGAATCTGTTCAAGAAACATTTATCAAAACAAAATGGCAAAAGATGCTGGACTGGTCTCCAAGAGGGATCTTCAGCTCTCATGGTAGCTGGCCCTCTTCATGTTTCTCTTCCAGGTGATAAAGGGCATAAACATTATCAGTAATTCAAATCTTTGTAAAGTTTTCTATATGTAAAGGTTGACTGCCTTTTTTATCATCACTTCCCTATTGTAAATGTCATTTGTGGAGTCAAACTCTGACCCTGTTATATCCTGAACTGTAAAAAAACAACCAAGTGCAACCAATCTAGCTTATTTGTTTTAAATATTGCACACCAGAAATAGAAACTAATTTGTAATCTGTCATACATGCTAGTTTTCAACACTCTACAAAGCAACAAAGATTTTTCAAGTTTCAGTAGCTGAGTTATAATTACCTAAAGGGCTTCTTTTCTCTAACGATGGATAGGCAAAAGACTGAATGAGATTCCAAGCGATGCCTTTCATTTTGACAAGATACACACCCAAGTGTTGTCCATGTGAGGATCAGACTAAAAAACAACCAAGTGCAACCAATCTAGCTTATTTGTTTTAAAAAATGTTGGTACTCTTTTTAAATGCACCAGAAATAGAAACTAATTTGTAATCTGTCATACATGCTAGTTTTCAACACTCTACAAAGCAACAAAGATTTTTCAAGTTTCAGTAGCTGCGGAGTTATAATTACCTAAAGGGCTTCTTTTCTCTAACGATGGATAGGCAAAGACTGAATGAGATTCCAACGATGCCTTTCATTTTGACAAGATACACACCCAAGTGTTGTCCATGTGAGGATCAGACTGACCTTCAGAGCAGCACCAATAGTGGTGAAGATAAAGCACTGCATTCATCTTTAAAATCCGGAACATCCCTGACATGGCAATAGAAAAGCAATATACAGAATGATATTTAAATCAGGATACATAGTAAAAGTAGTTAATATAATATGAACTCCCTTTGTTTTACCTCTTCACGTAAACCAGAAGCTTTGGTTAAAAGAATGTCATTGGTAAACCCACCACAATTTTTTAAAATATACATAGATCTTAATCAGAAATTTGTTGATCACTTCAAATTGAAAAGATTCACACAACTAGGATTCTTTCTGTTGACACAATTGTTTGGTAACTCTTGTTTTCAGACTGACCAATTGAGGATAAATACAATTGCAATGCTAGGGCTTACAAACTAAGTCCACGCTCCTTCAGAGCGTTGCAGGTTTTCCATGTCATTCTTTATCAAATTTCTTCATGATGCCTCTTTATGCATCGATAACCAAACATGCATTAGCCGCCTAAATGTCAATTCCTCGTCTGATTCCCTAGATTCTATTGTATCAAAAAACTGCAAACAAAGATGTTTCTTTTAAGTGTTCAGTGAGTTCAAGGCCATAAACTTGCCCTGTTCATTCATTGCCAACAGCTGTGCTTCTTTGCTGTCAAGCAGAGTGCAAAGCCTGAGGTTCTCCTCAATGACTTTTTTGAACTTCAGCCTCTTCTGCATTTTCTCCATATAAGTGATTCGTCTTGGCAATGTGTCTGCAATAAAAGGATAGGGAAAAAAAAAAAGAAATGTGAGAATATCCTTGCAGATAGCTTATTCCATGATTTCATTGCAGCTAGCTTATTTCGTGATTTCATCCAAAAAATTTATTTTGTTTTTCATTGAAACCATTTTTTTACAAACCAAAAACAAATGGTCTTGGCTTGATTCATTTCATAATGTTAATAATTTTTTATATGTCAAAAGAATTAATCAAACCTATAAGAATTGAATATTAGTGTCTAAATGTATTCATATTTGTTGTAGACCATATTGTGCCATCCCGCATTGTTCTCAGAGCTCCTGCTAAGATACAAAATCTGACCTATAATCGTGTAATACTAGATGTATCTATCTTGTTTAATGTAACATGACCATTGAGCAAACTAAATGTGATACAATATGCAACAAAAATATAAAGCAATGATAGTGATGTAGTGATTAACAGAGAGGTAATATAAAGCATCTATACCACTGATCAACATACACAGGAATTTCTAATCATGTCATCACACACCGGGTAACATAACACCCTTTGGTCTGGGAGGTTTGGAGGTGGATGGAGTCAGTTATAGGTTTGGCAGGGGTGTGCAGTTCTTTGGAGGATCTCTGAGAGACGGGAAGGAGGCTGAAGCATCTGAGGTACAAGAGCGTAGAGGCAAAGATCTCTGAGTCCTTTGTGCCTGTGGTGCTGTGGTCCGTGTGGTTGACCAGGAATCACACCATTTTTCGAGGTGGCACTCCTTATGTGGAGAACATATGTGAGTCGGCGTGTTGGTTCATCTCGGATTGGGGAAGATTTTGTGCAGGAGCGAGTTTGGTTGTGTTTGGGGTGGGCGATTGAGCATCTGGGTGTAGCCTTTTTTGTGTGATGGTTGTATTCTAGGTAACCCCCTCTTCCACTAAGGATGCATGCATTGGGCTTTGTCTGTTTTTCTGTTTGCTTTTGTTTTCTTTCAGTTTGGGCTATTTCTTACATTACTAATATAAGGGCGTAGGCTTACCATTTTCATCAAAAAATGTCATCACACAGCATATAATACAACCATTAAATAAATTAAAGTATTCAACTTACTTGAATACATAAAAATTTCAAATTTATCTTTCTTAATTTCACCACACAAGCCTGTATGCACAAATCCAGCTAAACAAATATTAAAAATCCTTCATTTTGATTTACAAACAAAAAGTAATCAATTTTCTGTACGACCCATTAACTCTAATCCCACTGGAAACATGCTTCCTACCTTCCCTATCTTCATGTTGATGAGCCTGGTCATCTGATAAGCATCATCTTGGGGTATATCTTGATGAAAAAATTCAACATATCCACTAAAGAATTCATCTTAATTATATTGTCTACATAAGAAGATAAAAGGAAGCAACATTTTTTGAGAACCATTTAACAACAGCAGTTTCATTACTATGATGAACATCAATAAATATGTACCTCCTACCGAAAATGGAAGCATCAGGGAAGATTTCTAAATTCATAATCTAAAACTTCGATCAAGAAACACAAGCTAATATCTACAAAGATCATTCAGTTAAACCACATACCTTTCAAAAAGCTTCTCGATTGTTTGGAATTGCTTCTCTGAAGAAAGAAGGGTTTCCCTTCCGTTGATAAGACTACCGACATATGATTTAAGTGATTCAAAATCTCAAATCGACAATGAAGGCACGAAATCCTGACCATGATCTGACGATAAGAAACGCGAACCCTAATACGATGATAAGTGAGTGGAATCCGAACAATTGAAAGCGAAAGAGATTCTGATCGGAGAGGAAACTTTACTTTGGAGGATGGAGTGTGTCGTCGGAAAAACTGGGAAACGATTTTGACGTCAACGTGCACGGCTTTGCCTTCCCTTTCCTTTCCTCGGCCTTTCTTCGTCTTGGGTGGGGTGTCTCGCGCGAGGAACCAAACGGTTAGCCTAAACCGCGGGAAATTTTTCGGTTAACATAACTCGCGCAAGGCTACCGGTCAAATGGAGTTTTTTTTTACCGTCAGCCCCATTTGGGACCGCGTTGTGAGCGCGTCAGCCCCGGCGAACGCAGTGAAATGCTATATCCAAACCAAATGAAAAACTCACGTCCCGCTCGGTGGTAACGTTATAGTTTTTTTCTTTTTTTTTCTAGCGTTTCTCCACCGCATCACTGGACATCGTGTCCCATGAGAGCATCCATGAGAGTTTTCCTACAAGGCTCATTCTCAAATATAAAACATTTTCAAATATAAAAAGCATTTTCAATGTACATATTAACTAACTATGATATTAAAAATGTCATGTTAATATTTTATTTCTTAATTATATCCTCATTTACTACACTCTCAGTTAGTTGGTAGTTATTGTTCTAATGGACTAGCTAAATAACTAGTCAAAATAATAGTTGGTCCACCTCTCTTCCCACCCAGACCTCTCTACCCACCCAAGATAATATTTTTTTGAATCGTTTAAATGATGAGATCCACATTTGACTGGCTAAAGCACTAGCCATAGTTAGCATAAAAAATAACATATAGCAGGTGGGGCTCACATTAAGCTTTTTTTAACAATTTCATTTGAGCAACATTTTGATATATTTTGTAAAAATCTGACACTAACTAGCTAATTAACATGTCCATTAGAGATGATATAAAGAGTCTAACATTATATTAAAAAAAGGTCTAAAAGACTTTTTAGAACATCTCCAATGGACATATTAACTAACTAAACTGTTAAAGTGTCATGTCAGCACTTTATCCCTTAATTAAAACCCTCATTTACTGTATTTCTCATTTAGTTGGTTGTGCTACAATGGACTACCTAAATAACTAGCTAAAATAATAGTGAGTCCACCTCTCTACCTACTCAAACTTCTCCACCCTCCAAAATAATATTTTTTGAATATTTTGAATGGTGGGGCTCACATTTGACTGGCTAAAGCACTAGCTACAGTTAGTTTAAAAATTAACATATGACAGGTGGGGCCCACATTTAACTTTCTTTTAACACTTCTATTGGAACAATTTTACATGTTTTGTAAAAATATGATACTAACTAGTTAGTTAACATGTACATTGGAGATGCTCTTAGGCTCTATATAATATTTTTTTTCCATATATAATCTTGTAGGAAAAAATACAATATAAAATGACCACATTGCCCTTTTCAACAAAATCTTTTTTTTCTAGCCAACTCTCTCTCTCTCCTTTTTTTTTCAAAACCAAAGTGAAATTATCTCTCCCAAGTGGATCTCATCTTTCTCTACAAACAGTAGAAAAAATAAAAAATAAAAATATTTGATTTCATCTTTTGAAATTCGATTCTATCCTAACTCATTCGTCTGTCCGCCAATATATATCTCTCTCTCTCTTTCTCTCTCACTTCGTCCGTCGTCCATCCGTCCGCTGGCTGATCTCCTCTCTCTCTCTCTTTTGATTTCTCTTCTTACTGGGTTTGATATGTGAGAATGCCTTCAACAGATCATTTTCTCTCTCTTTTGAAATTATACATGTCTTGAATGGGTTTAATCTAAATATCTTTAATTTTGTTTGTGGAGGATTTCGTGGGTTTGCTCAATATCTCCACATATTTCTCTTATCTTTTTGTGTTTCAAATTTATCTTTTATTGTTATGCATAATTCTTTAGTTTTTAGAATGATATAAAAATTATAAAATGTGTTTTTAGATCTTGTAATTTATAGATATAAATTGCATTAAGTAGATTATTTGGAAATGAATGTAGAGTGAGAATGAGAAGACTTTTGAAATGATAAAAAAAATTTCCTACATGTCATAGGGAATCTTTTTTTCCCTTAATATTCTGACATAGTCTTAATAAGACCTCATTTTAGGCCCCATTTGGCAACAAAGATTTAGCATTTTAAACTTTCTAAAAAGTAAAAGTTGTTATCAAGCAGTCAATTTAAATACGTCATCATTATTAGATTTTTTCTCCCTATTATGCTTTAAAATCTGTGTTTCATAAAGTAGCCACCATTATCATACCCTCAAAAGATATGTTATAATCCCGATCCGTGCAGTAACATCATTTTTAATGCATTCGATTTGGATTGGCGCTTTCTCCATCACGATTATTCTGAAGAGACATCCACAATACTTAGCCTTGGACAATGTATAAAGCATCTAAAAGCTAAAAACTTATTTTCAAATTGTGTTTCCATATGCACCCTTAGCACCGTATAGCTTAAATGCAATTTATGTACAATTTATTAGAGTATATTTCATATTTATAAAAATACACACAAAATATATTATTTTTAAATTTTTTACAAAAAAAACATGGAATGCATTTGGGATGGGAAATGATCTTAGTCTAGCATTTTTCTTTTTTCAAATAATTGAATGTTAAACTTTAAACTCCATTATCTTATGATGGTAAATTCTTTTATCAGTTAGCAATCTCAATTCAAATGATATGGTTTAATTTTTAGTTTGTTAATTATTTTAACTTTTAGGATTTTATGGGTTTTTTTAAAGCCCAGTCTATAGTTCATGCTTCGTTCACATAAATTTTAAATTTTTTTTATAAATAAAATCATATAATTCAATAGTTCCGCGTTCATCTACGCTTAAAAAATAATGGAAAACAAAGGTTTTCTTTTTAAATAATTTTCTTTTTCACTAATAAAAATTAGAAAAAACAAAAGAAAATGATATATTCATAATTTCAACTAAGTGAGCAACCTTTTTTTTAGTTTTGAATCATTTTAATTTTTTTTAAAAATATATATTGGTACGATGAAGTACGTATTTTATTAAAAAGAATATATATATGTCTGTGTGTCTGCATAGTACGTTAATCATACACAATTTTTTTTAAAAAATAGATGTTTTATTTTTTCTACACTATATAGTACGCCGCTTCTAGATTGCTTGTATAAGCGCCCAAAACAAAAAATGTCGGCAGCTAATCATTGGATCCCTGTAGGAACGAAAGGCCACTCTAACCCCTTCATTTTCACATATTTACAGAAAAACCCAATAATTGATTAACGGGACCTTCGGTTAACTAAATAACCCATACTGCCCGGACTCACTCTCTCAGACAAATCCGATCAATGGTTAGCGGAAATAACAATGGTGGTGTAAAGTAAAAGTAACTTAATACAGGGCAGCATCTCGAACAAAACTCTCCACTCTCTCTAATTTGGGGTGTGAAGAATTACAATTTCTATTTTTTTATTTTTTTTTTAAAAAAAAAGAGTCATTTATCATCCGATCACTCCAACAAGATTCTCTAAAATAAATAAATAAAAGAGTAAAATGCATTTAGACCTCCTGATATTTTTCAAACCTGCAGAAACACTCCCTTATAGTTTAAAAACATGCAATTACACCCCTTAAAGTCAAGATTTTTTTATTAAGATGAGATAAAAATACAATTTTACCTTTTTAATTAATTCTTTATCATGCTTTCACTTATTTTTTGGTGGATTGTTTTCACCTTTAGTTTATTATTGTATAATTTAATTCTCACAAAAATGCATTCAAATGTATTTAAAGAGTTAATTCTTGTATAAATTAATATTCATAAAACATAGATAACATTATTTAATTGGTTTTTCTATAGATATTTATAGAGTTGAGGGTAAAATAGTAAATTTAAATTATTTTTGACCTTTCTTAAAAAAAAATATAATTGTAAGGGGTGTAAGTACAGATTTTTAAACTTTAAAGAGTGTTTATATAGATTTCAAAAATATCAGGGTCTAAATGCATTTTACCCTAAATAAAAAGATGGGGAACGGTGGAAGGCTTTTGATGGCTGAGTGAAATCTACACCCCTTAAAATATGGAATTATTTGTGGAGTAAAAAGAGATTTGTAAGAGATACTCTTTATTTTGATGAAGAAGCTATTCCGGATACTCTTAACAACCGATGTTTGAGTCAACTATTACCCATTGCCAGGGGCACTTTCGTCATTCAGCGACGCCAGATCGACCAGTCCCGCGCGAGAGAGAGAGAGAGAGAGAGAGAGAGAGAGAGCGCTTCACAGATTGGTCTATTATATCGATCGGGATCTCGAAAAGCCGATCCGAACCGACACGGTAGTTGGAGATCCCTTCGAGAAACCCATCCGACATTGGGATATCCGATCAATGCGAGTGGTTTCCGAGCATCCAAGACACTGAAAAAGCCCGTAAGTACCTTGGATTCCCTCAATGTGGATGGTTTCAAACCCTAAAAGGTCCTGTTCCGTGTTGTTTATATAGGGTTTTTGGTGAACAATGGGTGCTGTTTCGAGGTGCTCGAAGGGTTGGGTAGGGTGGCTGATCGTCCTCGTAGTTGCGGCGCTGGTGGTGACGGCGGTGGTGATCACCGTCACGAAGAAGTCCCACAAATCGGAGCCGGCGCCGGTTCCGGGGCCGCCGGGGGCGATCACCACCAAGTACGCCGACGCGCTGTCGGTGGCGATGCAGTTCTTTGATGTGCAGAAATGTAATGCCTTTGCCTTTCAAACTGTTTGGAAGTGATTCACTTTAGCCACTTATGCTTTGGAGAGTGATTTCTTTATTTTATGTGCATAAACTGTAAATATCAGCATTGATTGTGGTTATTCATCTTTATTAGTAAGTGTTATAGAATAATTATTAGGAGAATATTATGTCTTTATTATCTTTATTGTGATATTATTAGTTTCATGGTTTTTCTAGTTTCCTTTTCTGGTATTTAGGGTTTCCTTTGTATTTCTATAAATAGAGCATTTGACTCCTCTAATACAATAACAAGAATTCCCTTTTTCCTTTAATCTAACATGGTATCAGAGCCATAAACTCTAAATCCAAATAAGTTTTTCTTCCATCTTCCCTGCTCCGATTGAGATGTCTTCAATCAGAGCGGGGGAGGATTTTTTATACCCATATTTTCTTCCGTTTTTTGTATTGTCGTCGTCTTCATTGCGATTGCGCGTTGTTCGCGCCGTCGTCTTCTTCGCGTTGGCGTAATCTTCATCGCGCCGTTGTTCGCGCCGTCGTCTCAATCCCGTTCGCGCAGACCAGGCCGCGCACCCCCATCCGTGCAACCCCGGCGCGCAACACCGTCCGCGGAGCCCCGTCTGCACGCATCCCGTCCGCGTCCTCGCTGCCCGAGCTGCGACGCCCGTCATCGCACGCGCACAAAATCGCGCGAAATTCGCACAAAATCCGTGGAAAATCTGCGCTCGAACGCGTCATCACACGCGTAATCTCCGCCGTCCGGTGCACGATAGCGCAAATCTGCGCTCGTCCACGGATTCGCCTGGCCCGCCCGTCCGACCCAATCCGGCCCACTGCCCGGACCCGTCTACGGGTCACCCGACCTGTCCGACCACCACCGGCCATCGTCCGAGGCCGTCCGTCAGTCATCGACCGATTTTCGACGCGTTTTTTTCCTGGACTGTTATGGCTTCGTTCGGACTTCGAATCTAGTCATCCAGGTACTCATTTTGTTCAATTTTTCATTCTCTACGCATCCGTATTTGTTTTTTCTCATTTTCTTCTGATTTTCGTCAGTTGGAACATCATCATTTCTTTTCTTCCTTGGGTCTCTTTTTTCCTTGGGTCTCTTTCTTCCTTGGGTTATTGTTCGTAGCACAATCATCTTCGTGCTGCCATTGTTCTTCTTCTCTTCCTCGGATCTCTTTCTTCTTTTGAAACCTGTCATCTTTGTTGTCATTCGTCAAGTGACGTCGTTTTTATGCAGCATCGCTGCCTCTGTGCGCTGTCGTATTCGCGCACCGTCGTTTTTGTGTGCCGTTGTTTTCGCGCACCGTTGTCTCCATGCGCCGTTGTTCCCGCGCACCGTCGTTTTCGTGCGCCGTTGTTTTCGCGCACCGTTGTCTCCGTGCGCCGTTGTTCCTGCGCACCGTCGTTTTTCGTGCGCTTTCGTCCTCGCACACCTTCGTTTTTCGTGCGTCATCGTTGTTTTTCGTGCACCGTCGTTATTTTCGTGCCCCCGTCGTTATTTTCGCGTACCGTTGTTTTCGTGCGTCGTTGTTTTTCGCGCACCGTTGTTTCCGTGCACCGTTGTTTTTCGCGCACCATTATATCCATGCGCCGCTGTTTCTCCATCAGGGCTCGTCCATCACTCTCTGCCACCGTCATCTCATTTTTATGCAAACTCGAAGGGTTCTACCCTTCAGAGTTTGGGAGAGGGTGTTAAAGAATCTCCGCCACCATTGTCCGCGTGCTATCTCCGCTGCCTGTCTGCACTACACGCGCCATTAGAGCGACTCCGTCTGACTCAAAGAACGGGAGCGACTCCGACTGACTCAAAGAACGGGAGCGACTCTGTCTGACTCAATGAGCGGGAGCGATTCCGTCTGACTCAAAGAGCGGGAGCGAAACTGACTCAAAGATTGGGAGCGAAGAGCTGCGCCCGTCCGCGCCAATCGCCACAAGCCGCCCGTCATTGTCACCAGCTTCCACCACCATCTCATTTTTGTGCAAACTTTAAGGGTTCTACCCTTCAGAGTTTGGGAGAGGGTGTTAAAGAATAATTATTAGGAGAATATTATGTCTTTATTATCATTATTGTGATATTATTAGTTTCCTAGTTTTCCTAGTTTCCTTTTCTGGTATTTAGGGTTTCCTTTGTGTATCTATAAATAGAGCATTTGGCTCCTCTAATACAACAACAAGAATTCTCTTTTCTTTATTCTAACAGTAAGAAAGATCCTTCATTGTTTTAGCATGTGATTTGTTGATTCTATTATGGAAACTATGATTTTATCTCTTGAAATGCTACCAAATCCAAGCTTAATTGCGAAATCTCGAATGTTGTTGCATAAAATAGTAGTTTGATTGAAAGAATATTTGTAGATTTTATATCATTGAGCTAAATAACTCCTTATCAGTTATCTTCTTTTTATACTTCGCCATCTATATCTAGTGCTTGCATTTTATTTAAAATTCGACAAGCATAGATCTGTTCATAAATCTTATTTTATATTTGAATCTGTTGTTTCAGAATATCAAAAATTTAATTTCACAAGTTTGTTTTTCCATTTCTATTTTAATTTTTCAGCTGGCAAGTTGGTCAATAACAAAATTTCATGGAGAGGGGATTCGGCTTTGAAAGATGGGAGCCAAGCCAAGATAGACCTCTCTAAAGGAATGTATGATGCTGGAGACCATATGAAGTTTGGTCTACCCATGGCTTTCACCGCGACAGTGTTGTCGTGGAGCATTCTTGAATATGGAGACCAGATGGCTGCCATAAAACAGCAGGACCATGCTCGTGATGCTCTCAGGTGGATTACGGATTTTCTGGTTGCTGCCCATCCAAAGGATAATGTTCTTTATATCCAGGTGAAATCTGTATTCGATACCCGTATTTTAACATTTGTATATGAACTGATGTTGGGTTTTGAGGCACCCAGCTTCATCATTGTGCTATTGGTGGCTCATCTCAATAATTTGCTAGAACGAGTTTAATTTAAAGTAAGGGTGGAATGGAATGTAGCGAGCCCAATAAAGCTCGCATTTAATAAGTAACTATGTAGTACATATTAGGAGGCGAGTGATAGAGAGGTCAGTTGCCTTGTTCTCGCCAAAACCACGTCTGGAAGAAGAAGCTACGCAAGGCCGAAGTGCTCCTTGTATATTAAATGGTGTTGCTCTTGACTATATGTTAGGACAGAACATAGAACTCAAAATTGCTGCTTTCACTTCATGTTTACTTATTTCTTGTTTGATAGAAGTTGCAGCTTTCCAAGGTGTTCCTTTTCCACTTTAACAAAGATTTATCTTTTCCTCTGAATGGAGGTTGACAATCCAATCTGGTGTGATTAACTTGTCTTATGAAGGCTTTTTTGCTAGGTGGCCAGTTAATATAATGGGTGACATTACTAATAAAAATTTCAGTTAAAACCGGTGTGCTTGTGTGTGAGTGCATGCATTATTGCATCTGTACTTTCAGCTTATTCTAAGCCCTTACACTCTGGTGTCCTTCATTTTCATGGTAGCAAAATACGATGAATGTTTGTAAAGTTGTAATCAATTAGTAGCTTTGTTTTCTCTTCAATGAAGATCTACAGTTTAAACTTATGCCCTTGTGTTTGCACGTGTATTTTGGGCTTACTCTATGCCTACATACTCTGAAGTCCAGCATTGGTCCAGAAAAGATTTTCTTATCTTCCTTGTGACATCATAAAACTGAAATTTTCTGTTAATCAGTGTAGCGCCACAGCTTGTATGTTTTTTAAGTTTGACAAAACCGAATCGTATAAAAATTAAGAAAAGGTTATCTGTGTAAAATTAGTATTTTAAAAAGACGTAGAAATTATACCAATGGCCAGCCTAAAATAAAAGTGGTTTGCATAACAAGACTAACTTATTAAGTTTCCAAAGATAAAAGTGGGTTAAATTCATGAATATACAATACCCTACATTGTAATATACTTGGCCAAAAAATCTTCACATATTGCCCAAGGGATTTTCAATGTTTGGAACAGGTTAGCCTAATTGTATGGCCTACCCAATTGTTTTAGCATATCTTGAGCAAATGGACAAAAATACTTGCCATGATTTAGGAACCAATTTGACTTTTATTTCCTCGATCATGTATTAAAATTTCTGTACATTCAGGGATAGTGTCCTCATGTATGTGTACAATAAGCAATGTTCTGCACATGCATGATTGTCCCTCAGCTTCATTTATCAACGCTTATTTTTTTCCAATTATAATTTAGTTGGTTGCATATACCTTTTCCTGAATATGATCAGTGCTTCTTGAAATGAGGCCTGAGCTTCTCTTCTCCATGTTCATTTATCATTACTCACACACAGTTAAAATCTGGTGATCATGAGTTCTTTTGTTGTCGTTGTTGTTGACTGCTTTCTGATCCTTCTTCAGTAGAACATTTTCTAAAAAGACTATTGGATGTGTGCTTTCTGGTTGGAAGGTGGGTGATCCAGACATTGATCACAAGTGCTGGGAAAGGCCTGAAGCTATGACTGAGGAAAGACCCCTTGTTCAGGTGAACACAACATCTCCAGGAACAGAAGTTGCAGCAGAAACAGCTGCAGCACTGGCATCGGCCTCTCTGGTGTTTAAAACCGTCGACTCAACATATTCAGATTTGCTTCTGCAGCATGCAAAGCAGCTCTTTACTTTTGCTGATACTTATCGAGGTTCTTACAGTATTAGTGTTCCTAAAGTTCAGCAGTACTATAACTCCACCAGTTATAAAGATGAGCTCTTGTGGGCTGCTAGCTGGCTCTATCATGCCACTGGGGACCAGTCATATCTCAGCTATGTCACCGTAGAAAATGGAAGGGGCTTTGCTGACTGGGGAAGACCAACTTGGTTTAGTTGGGATGACAAACGTGCAGGAACTCAAGTATGTCTCTCAACTTGATCATGATATTCATTCTCTCCCTTTATTTAGATTTGTTCCTATTTTATGCATGCTTATGGGTGTGATTAAGGGTGAATGGCATTTTAGAGGTGTATTCATTTCACTTATTTTAGAGGTGTTTTAACCTAT
This sequence comes from Acorus calamus, assembly GCA_030737845.1. Classification (NCBI taxonomy): domain Eukaryota; kingdom Viridiplantae; phylum Streptophyta; class Magnoliopsida; order Acorales; family Acoraceae; genus Acorus; species Acorus calamus. The sequence continues at coordinate 5,512,229 of CM060872.1, read as the reverse complement.
CTACTTTAGACAGACGACTTAGTCGATCAATAAACAACCTATTTTCTCCCATCCTATTAATCATTCTTAATATATATTTATATATATATATATATATATATATATAGAGAGAGAGAGAGAGAGAGAGAGGAGTGATTAGGTGCGGGTCGTGCGGCGTCGACCACGGGCCGTCGATCACGGGTCCATCGCATCAGACGGTCGGGGGCGATTCACATCGACCGTTGGATGCGATGGGCCCGCGATCGAACGACGCACGTCGGATCTGCACGACCGCACCGACCGCACGCTATCACTCGACTATATATATATATATATATATATATATATATATATATATATATATCCTGATTATTTTCCTGTGTACAAAATGTGGCATTTATATACTATATAAGGATCTGAGGTTTTGGTTAAGCTAATTTCTAGTTAGGATCGATGATAGGATTTGCAACCCCCCGATCTAATATTTAATTTTGCAATCTTTGGTCAGGTTCTTTTGTCCAGGCTACACCTCTTCAGCTCGAAGGCCTCAAATGCGGAGAACGCTGGCCTTCGGATGTATCGGAAAACAGCTGAAGCGATAATGTGTGGTCTATTGCCAGACTCCCCTACTGCCACATCCAGCAGATCAGACGGTAATTTTGATGGCCGCTTTTTAGTAATGTTGTGTCTAGAGTCTCTCCCCTGCTCTTATTCTAGCTCCAGAATCAAATCAGTGTATCACCTTGCCCATGGAGCTTTACGTGTTTAGAATGCTTTTGTTTCCATTTTTATTCTCATTTGTTGTTTGGAATTGGTGCATCTGCCATTCTGTCTTCTGGTTCTCACCATGGTTTATTAGCATGCAGGTGGTTTGATATGGATCGATCAGTGGAATTCAATGCAGCATCCTGTGGCTGCCTCGTTTTTGGCAGTACTTTACAGTGATTACATGCTCTCTTCACGCACAGCGAGCTTTTCATGCAATGGGAATTCTTATACGCCCTCTGACCTTCGTAATTTTGCCATTTCACAGGTTTTTATCTCCCTTAAATAAGAAAATGATTGATTATACTGCAAGCAATCTCGCCCTTTTCTTACCTTTTGTTATGCAGTGAATTGCATCACCTCAAATCAGAAATTCAGAATTCAAACCGATGAGTTCTTTTAAATTCTGGAAAGCCCTTAAATGTGCAGTTTTGCATGATTCAAATAGCAGATGACACGTTTTAAAACCTACTTATATTTCAAGCCATTTCTATATTACAATAGGTTAATGGATTCAGTTAGTTGTTTACAAACAATGAAATTCACATGCAGCTAGATAATATATGCATGGAATCTGGTGAACAGTACAGGTTATCTCTTGGACCTTCTGGAAGTGTCCTGTTATGGGCAAACAGAGGGGTTAGATTTCTGGGGCAAAGGTGGTATTAGTCTAGAGGAATAGTTTGAATCTTGCTATAGCGAAGCTGTATAGGGTACATATATGTCCATCGTGGTTTGTTTCCTTAAATTTACCTGAATTTTTTTATGGAATTAGATAGGGTTTAGATATAGCGCATCTACGAGTAATTCTGAACTACTACAGCACTAATAATGCCTATTAAATGTTTTAGGATGATTTCTTTAGTCAGCAATAGAGAGTACGGAGGGAAATAGATGATTCAGTGGAACTGATGTGCAAAATTTTTAATATATAATGATTAGCTGTGTATACCTGTAAAACATTCAGCAATCTATTTGGATGAAGTGTTAAGTTGTTGTGTCAGGTTGTTTAAGAAAAAAAACTCTACGCCTTCATGTGAATGAACCTCTGGATTATCATACTGAATGATTCATGGTACTTGGACAAATACAGAGCATGTGGTTTGATTTAGCTTGCAATTTTATCTTAAGCTCTCTGCCTTTACACACTCAAATATTTTTCCAACATAACTTAAATTTCATCCTTCCAGATGTCCCCACTAACCTATATGGTTCATGCAGATCGATTACATATTAGGAAACAATCCAATGAAACTAAGCTACCTTGTCGGGTATGGAAGCAACTACCCTCAGCAGGTGCACCACAGAGGCGCTTCAATCCCTGCAGACGCCAAAACTGGGTGCGACGGCTTGCAATGGCTAACCTCCTCTAAACCGAACCCCAATGTGGCTATGGGAGCACTAGTTGGGGGTCCATTCAAGAATGACTCCTATATTGATAGCCGAAACAATTCCATGCAGACAGAGGCAAGCACCTACAACAGCGCGGTATTGGTTGGCCTTCTGTCGGGGTTGGTCACCACCTCCTCTGTTCCTGCGTCATTCACTTGAGCCTCCTACATGGCTCAGAGATTCACCTTTGATCTCTTGTAACATATTTATTACGAGAAATTGAAGCGATGTCGTCCATTTTGCGTTGTGCACCATTCATTATTTCTTTTATTCAGCCGCTGAGGAGGGTTGGCTGACTTTCTTTAGGTTGTTTTGTATGGATCAGTCATTGGACTGCCCACTGTGAGGAGAGTCTATTGCAGGTGCAGAGAATTCTAGTTAGGGCTGTGGGCTTATTGTGTGATCAAAGCAATGTAAAAATTGCGTACCAGATGGATTTTGTAATACTGAAAATATTGGATTTGATTGGTTTAATTTTAAAAAACTGCCCACTGTAGTTTTTCTGTTCATGGTAATTTTCAAATTGGTTATTTTGGCTGGATGGTTCAGGAATGTTCCTCCCTCCCAATTAAAAATGAAATTCTTGCTGCGTGGCATTAAAAAAAAAACATATTTAACCTAAACATTAAAAAAAAATTCTCTTAGTTATAAACAGTGAAAAAATCAGGAATGGAACTAATCTTCAAAGCATATTTAAGTGAAAACTCAATTTTCAATCCAATTTTCAATCGCTACCTAGGTCTTCTCAAGAACATTGGTCTATTTGCCTTCCTGGGTTTAAAACTGCGATTATAAAACTGTTTGGTTCTGCAAACGCAGCTTCCTTTCGCAATCGCAGCGCAATCGCGCAACCAAAACCCTTAGTTTCTTTGTAAGGACTAATGAGAGCTAAGGATGTCATGAAAGCCTTGATGAAGCAAACGCATGTTGCCTTCCATTAGACGATATTATGTCAAAACGTTTAATGTCATCATTTGCCTTCACCTTGATCTTCCATGTGATAACATGTCACCTCTCTCTCTCTCTCTCTCTCTCACACACACACACACACAAACATAAATCTAGTACATCCAATCAATGGACCCTTTGCAGGGGCAATAGGGGTACACTTCGATGGTCGAATGAATCATTGACATTTGGATAATGACATGTACATTTCATTTTTCAGCTTAATTCCAGTATACACGTGTTACTAATTTATTAAAAATAATATACCAAATCTATTAAAAGTGTATGTTTTATTAAATAAAAAAAGAATTATATATCACAATGAATTACATTGATGTATATATAAAAAAATTCAAAATCTTTTTTATTGAAGCATATAACATCTTATATATTTCAATGATTTTTTTTTATTGATATATATGCAAGAATGAAATTGAGACTGAAAAAATAACTATGTAATAACACTCCGGACATTTTCATCGGCTCGACACGCCGGACCAGAGGAAGGACCACCGGACACCCAGCTCACATGGCTTACCCATCTCTTACTAGTGGAGCTACCCCTTGTGTTTTTGGCCCCCTTCCGCCTCGAGATTCGCAATTCTTTTCTGATGAACGGTGCCTGATGCAATCTCAAGCCGAATTTGGGTTGCAACGGTAAAGTTTTTTAAAATTTTCATCATTTGAGATGCTGTTCGATTGTCGGCCACACGATCAACATCGGACTATTTTCCGTGGACCAAGGACGGGAAAAGAAAAGAAAAAGGTGCATCGACACCAAAAAGATCCACCGCGACCCACTCGGCAGGCAGACACGTAACACGTGCTGATTTTACAGCCGTCCAATCGTTATCCGCTCATAAATCCAACGGTAATCCCAAAAAAGATAAACAAATCACTCTAGGTCTGCTGCATCGCAGCATCTTTTATGACTTGGAAACGCTCAAATGATCCAAGATACCAATGTCCGATCCAATTGGTGCATGCAGGTCCGTGGTTTCTCTTAATGAGAGTGAGTCGCGGATCACGATAACACAAATGTTCTCTTTCGAGAAATCAATATCAAATTAGGTTATTTTAATAATTTGGGATGTGAGAGTGTTTAATGTCTTTTTTTTTTTAAATTCTCTCTCTCTCTCTCTGTGAAATAAATAATAAGCGTTGATTCTGAATATTTTCAAGTCCGTACAGACGCGACTCATGATGAAGAACAACTCTCTCTCTCTATTTAAATCTCTCTCTCTCTCTTTCTCTGTCATTCGAAAACCCTAATCGGCGAACGTTTTTTGAATCTGGAGAGAGAGAGAGAGAGAGAGAGTGAGAGTATCGGATCTTGCATTTTCGCTCTCTCTCTATTCAGGTATGTAGTACTCTCTCTCTCTCTCTTCTTCTTCTCTGTGATGATTTTGATTTGGATTTTAATGATTTTTATGGAGGTTTTGAGGTTTGTTTGGATCGTCTTTTCGCTAATGCAAGTGTTTTGTGTTGATTCAGTCTCTCTTTCATCGGATTCACTCGACCTGACTTTCTTCTGATCTTTCGTGTTATGGATTAATTTGGTCTCTACTGTTTTTCTCTAATTCGAGATCTTCTTATGAGGCATCTCCACCGATTCGATCACGGAATAGGAATCCGGTTCTCCTTTCATGGAATCTTTGTCGGTTGATTCGTGTTTCTGTTTTTAATAGCCGAGTTTCAGCGATTTTGTTTGCCCTAAATTTTGTTCGCTTGTGTTGATGCTTTGAGGTTTTTTACGATTTATTAGTTCAAATTGATTGTATGTATCGTTGTGTAGTTGATGATATAATCCTTTCTTTTTTTTTCACTTTTTTTTATGTGATTTATTTTTTAAAATCTGTGATTGTTTTCATCGATGTTTATAATGTGTAATTAAAGAGCAACACATTATTTATTTCATGAGTATCCTTTTTGGCTCTCTCTACACTTCTAGCGTGGATGGCGATATATTTCTGATTGATGAACATTAACTTTTTTGGTGCATTTCAGGGATAAAAAATGATAGGATCTTTCCTCACCAGAGTCCTCGTGTAAGTTCTTTGGTTGTCATTTTGTTTACATAACTCATCCCCTGTTATTGAGTCATATTGATCAAGTGACTTGTGTGCCTTTTTTAATTTTCCAGAATGCTTTTGGGGTATGCATATCCAGCGTATGAATGCTTTAAAACAGTGGAGAAAAACAGGCCGGAGATCGAGCACCTGCGTTTTTGGTGTCAATATTGGTAAGTTAAAGCACTTGTTTATCGATTTTAATATGTGCTATGACTTTGTGTATAACTGATGGCGTGGATTGTTGTGTGATGGTTATGTTTCAAATATTGTAGGATTCTAGTTGCAGCTTTAACAGTTTTTGAAAGGGTTGGGGATGCATTCATATCATGGTGAGCCCCCCTGCCTTGTGTTACTGGCAGTTATTAAGTAACCTTTTGTTCTCTATGTACTGGATTATTTTATCTACCTTGTCTTCCAGGTTGCCCATGTACAGTGAAGCAAAACTGGCATTCTTTGTATACTTGTGGTATCCAAAAACAATGGTAGTAGGGGGTTTCATTTGTCCATAGCTTCAAGAATTCTTTTGAGGGTCTCTTACGATATATTCATCATGGGCAGGGTACTACATATGTCTACGAGAGCTTCTTTCGTCCATATGTTTGCAAGCATGAGAATGAAATTGATCGTAACTTGCTTGAGTTGAAGGCTAGGGCAGGGGACATTGCAGTTGTCTATTGGCAGAAGGCTTCAAGCTATGGTCAGACAAGGTTTTTTGAAGTTATGCAGTATCTTGCCTCACAGTCCACAAGGCCTCCTCGTCCTGTTCAGGTATCCTTTGATCAGAAATAATATGTCCAGTTGACTATCAACCTTTTTCACTTCTTTGCAGTTTCCCATTTCTCTATTTTTTTATTCTAGATAAGAATAAGTTTATCCAGGAAAAGAAAAGAAGTTCTGCATTCACTTTCATACATTTAAATGTGTGTTCTTTGCAGTATCTCTATCTATTTTAAAAGAACTGCATCGCACTTGAATGAAGAGATTGTGTGGTCTGATTATCATAACTTTTAGAATCTAAATATTGAAAGGTAAACTTGAAGAAAGTTACGCCTATCACTTTCATAATATGGAAACAGTACTGAAACGTTCTCAACATCTGAATATCACACCCATAGAACACTTGTTGTTAGTTGAACCGTATCATCTCACAGCCCATTCTCCAAAAATAGAATCATCGTATTTGCGTTCATTTATTTAGTGGTATTATAATCGCTGCCCAAGTTTCTTCATAGCTCAATCCCACCTTTCTTCATTTTTTCTGTTGGTAAGGGAAATTATGTTGCAAGCAAGCTGATGGTAGTACACCTTTCTTGGAGGTGAAATTTTTGTTGTGTAATGTTGACATAAAATATCTTGACCAAATGAATGCAACGTGCTAGCTACTCAGGTTTTCTAATTCTAACAGAAATCAACTTCTATTACTAAATAGAATAGAATATAATAGCATCACACATTTAAAATTACAAAGTTTGCAGTTGAACAACCAAAGAAAAAAAGTTTGCTGATGTGGAGTTTAAATGCACTGACCACTTCAACTTCGCAATGTTTTTCCATGGATTTCAATTATTGCTGCTATATTAGGTATTGGATCTTTATTTTAAGTCTCAGCTTTTCTAATTCACATGTAAGTCAATTCTATTGTCAACTGATTGCGTCATGCCTCCAAACAACCATTCCAATATATAATTGTAATTTGAAAAAGAAAATATGATTCTGAATCAAAATCATTGATACAGCATCGACAACCACCACCCCAGACCACAGCAGCAGTACGACAACCTCCACCAGCATCACCCGCCCGCCAACCACCACCCCAACCACAGCAGCTCCAACAGAGAACTGCACCCCCTCCGCCTTCCAGCCCTGCAAAGAAGCAAATACAAGAACAACAACAGACGCAGGAACAATCAGGCCCTCCTCCACCACCCCCTCCTCAAGCACCACCTGCCCAACCTCAACCACCAGCCCCCGCCACTGCAGATAAGCCAGAGTCATCATCAGCACACGCCACAGCTGCTGGAGAGGGCGAACCGATGCAGGTGGAAGAGGCGACAAGCACGAACACCCCCCCTGCCAATGGTGGTTCAAACCCCCCACCACAGGAGTCGGTGATCGAAGAGACCCTCCGTGTGACCCGTGGTCGGTTGAGGAGAAACCGAGCGACTCGTTAGTCTGGATTGGGTAACTATATTTTTCCACGGGAATCGAAAATCCCAAATGTAAGTAGCGAATGATTAGCAGACAGCATATAGTAGAGATGGATCTGTGATGTATAATAACCTTCCACCATTTCTTAATTCGAATCAAAATCTTGTCTCTGTTACCTTTGAAGATGGAAGGGGGAAGGGGGAAGGGGAGGGGTGATTAGCTGGCTCCCCATGATTCTTGTCTTTCGTCTCACTGAGTTTGCTCTTCCTCGGTTTGGCTTTGAATTGGAATGGTTTGCCTTTTATTTCCATTATCAGTCGTTTACACCTTAAGTACAGGTTTTTTTTAATGTTAGCCTGGTCTTATGACTGAGGGTGCATTTGGTTGCGCAACTTTTAGAAATTGTAGTTTTTAAACATTATTTGTATGAAATTTGTTTACAAGAAGCTGTTACGGTAAAAAAAAATTGTTTGGTTGTACAACTATAGAAGCCATTTTTTTGTAAACGCAAAAGTTGTCCAATCGTACAACCAGATGTTGTCTAAGATGGTTCGGCCAATCCATATCTATGAATAGTGATAATACGCCCGGTCCATTTTATAGTTTGATCTGTATATGGCAATGCACTGTTTTGTCGTAGTGTGAATATTTTTTATATGGGATTTTTAATTTTAAGTCTATGTAAACATGTTTATTTAGCGATATGGCATTTCTTCATATTTCTTTTCAAGTCTCCAAATTTAACCGCATGTTTGGTTTTTAGTCCCTCCGCTAAACATCCGTTTATACATTGTTAGTTTGTGAAATATGATTTTATTTTTAAGTCCCAGTAAATTATATTATTTAGTTATGAGTCCATCATTTCTTCATATTTCATTTTAAGTCTTCAACTTCAAATATTTTTTCTTATTAGTCCCTGAACAAAATGTCTATATGATTTTATAAGTATTTTGATATTCATACAAAATGGTTGGTGAAATATCTAAATCCAAAAAATGCATTTGTATTGTTAGATATTCTGTGATAATTCCAGTATTATTCAACAATGCATATGCCCACCCAATCCGATATTGTATTTTCTTATAGTCTTAGCTGTCTAATTAATATTAATTATATAAGCAAAAGAAATGATTACGTAAGCAAATTTTGAGGATTTTTCATTATTGATTTTGATTTAAATGATTTTTTCTTAGTTGAAAATTGTGAAATATTAAATTAAATATTTTGAGTATGTTTAGAATTTTAATTTAAAAATTTAAATACATTAACAAATTTGTATACAGTAAATGAAAATTTTATTTTGCTTGGTTCTAAACTTTTATTTATTTAGAACTTAGTGATTTTAGGTTTATATTATATATTTATTTATTTAACATTTAAGCTACTACTATTTAGTTTTTATTTATTTATATTTAAAATCTCATTTATGAAGGGTCTGAGATTTTCTTCTACTGTTAGAGTATCTTGGCTACATCACTACACACCATAATTGATTTAAAATATCAAATAATAGAAGTTGAAGATATATTGCATTAGAAAATCAATATCAAAATACTAAAATATTTATCCATTTTGATATTTCACCAAACATTTTGTATACAAGTTTCAAATATCAAAATACTTACAAAATCACAGACATTTTATTTAGAAACTAATAAGAAAAAAACACTTAAAATTGGGGTATTAAAATAAAATATGAAGAAGAGAAGGACTTATCACTAAATAACATAGTTTTTGTGGACTTAAAAATAAATCATATTTCACAAATTAACAGTGTATGGATAGACGTTTGACGGAAGGACTAAAAACCAAATAATTGAATTTAAAGACTTAAAAAAATATAAAAAAATAAGTTTACAGGAATTTAAAATTAAAAATATTTTTTTATATTAGTGTATCTTAAATAATATTTAATTTCACGTGATGACAAAAGTACACCCCAGCAAACTATTTTGTTCTACACCTCGTTCCACATAAAATCCAATCCATCATGTACTATCCCAATATCCCATCTAGATTCAACTGATTTAACAATTATGGGATAGTGATGTTCCAACATTTTTTAATATATTTTTATAAAATATTAAATAATTTTTAAAGATATTAAAAAACAGTTTTTAGATTTTAAAAATTTTAACTCATTTTTATATGTATAATATAAAAATATTAACAAATTAAATTATATTTTATCAAATACCAAAATTTTTAGGGTGAATTACCCAAATAGCCCTGCAGCCAACCCCCAATTTTTTTTTCTGCCCTTAGATTTTGAAATTTTTTTTTATCCTTGCAACGAACACCTAATTTTTTTCCAACCCCCATTCCTTTAATTCTCCCAATCCCACAAAATCATAGTTTCCCACGTGTAAGTGTATATCTATTTTCTGTAACTTGGATAACACAAAATGTAATTTCTATAAATATTATCTGTAAATGCATATTGTGTCATGCAAAAATGATAACTTGCAAAACACTATAAAAATATACATTAATGCATAACATTAATATATATGTGGTTTTTATATTATCATAGAGTATACAATTGTTGATGTTTGATCTATTTAAGTGTTTGATTAATTATTGCATCTATAATATAATTTGAACTGCGCTTTCTTCTTAATGATGTACATATGCTAACTCGAAGGTGTAACAATAGATTTAATTTCAACTAAAATGATATCAAGATGATCAGATTAAATACATCTTAATTCATTAGGGTAGAAAAAAACATCGGAATATAAACATAAATTCATGTGCTTTGATGTATTTATTGTGATACATATTTTCAGGTATTATGCATTAACGTATGTTTCTCTAATGTTTTGTAAATTAACATTTTTACATGATATGCATAGTAATGCACTTACAGATAATATTACTGAAATTACATTTTGTGTTCCAAAAGTTACAGAAAACATATATGTAGTTACAAGAAAAATACTGCGATTTTGTGGTGCTGGGAAATCAGATGGATAAGGGTAGAAAAAAAATTAAATATTTGCTGCAGGGGAAAAAAAAAAAAATTTCAAAAGCTAAGGGCAGAAAAAAAATCAGAGGTCGACTACAAGAGTATTTGGGCAATTCACCTTTTAAATTTTTTTACAAAAATAATATACTCAATTTAATGATGTATGTATTTTTATAAAATATAATATATATATATATATACTTTAAAAAATTGTTATATAAATCAATTTTTAAAGATCATATAGAGATGGCTAACAAAATATATAGTGTAACAATGCTTTTTATGTATCTACAAATGAGGTGAAACAGGATGGGACCAGTTTTACAATTTAAAACCCACATTTTCAGCTGCTTGGACAGGTGATGTCTGGTCTAATATTTTAAGGAGACCTAACCTCACAGTGTGGGCCCGTCCTATTGTCATTGCCATCCAGCATTGCAAATATACGGTGTCAAGAAAGGTCAATCCGCAAATAGTTTACCTTATAAGGATGTAAATGAAAAAAACAAAAAATCTCAAAACACCCTTCACGCCAAGCCCTATTTAAAAGTAAAAAATAAAAAGCTTATTCAAATACTTCAAGAATCAGAATTCACTATGAGAAATTATGAATGTTTTCTTCCCCTAAACAAAAATAAACCTAGACTTTATTGGATCAACTGATAATAAATGACTATAACATCTATTGATTTACAGATCTACACCTTTGTAAATTAAGGGAATGATCACTTCTATAAATAAAAAAAATTGATTTATACCTTTGCTTTTCCTATTTTGTTTTTGTTCTGTTTCCTGTTTAGTATAACTTCCAGCACCTTCCAGTTAGGCAGGCTTGCATCCAGCATCACAATTGATGATCTCACTGTAATTCTGCTTTATAACCTTCTATGAGCTACAACTTTACGACATCCTGAAAAGAAGCAATTCTGAATATAAAGTAGTAATGGATGAACAATGATCATGCATTAATGAGGTTTTGCTATATCCACACACGAGCATGGATGCGTGTGGGGCGTGCTGAGGTGTGGTGTGAGTTGATTGACATTGAATTTGATATATATATTACAAATGTACACAATGATTATTGTTTAGATGCAAAGCAAGCTAGTTTGAAGGATACATTCTATTCTCCACATATCCATCATGTTTGCACCAGAATCTGTCGTAAACCAGTAGTCAGTGCTTTCCTGCAACAGACAGGCAGTTCCACCATGAACGAGCAGGTCATGTTTTAAAACTCGACAGGCAATGTTCAAGCACATATGTTTGAGGTTTATCGAATCACTTACGTCGCCTTCTGGTGGAACAATCTTGACCAGGTGGGTTACAGAGTCCCGTGAACTCATGGAACCTGAAGATTCCTTCTGGTTTACTTGGCCGGCTCCATCTGGAGACGTGCCTGAATTCTCTTTGGTGGGCAATGGTGTTGTTCCACCATCTTTACTATTGTCAACATGAACGTCCATTGGTGTCGGATTTCGGTGAGGATTTGTAGCCTCACAGTTTTCTTCATCACTGCTATCCCCAAAATGAATAATTATAACAAGATGATATTCATAGAGAGCTCTGCTATGTACAGGGAGATTTAGAAAGACAAATTGCTATCTTGTGCATAATCTGGTGACTGCATGGAAGGAGGATGAACTCAAATCTGAATGGTGACATTCACCATCCTGTTGGCTATATTGGTTCAGATTAATATGCTAAACAACACACTTTGCTGCCTTGGAAGATAATGGCAATTCCTAATGAATGTATAAGCTTCATGAAAATGATTTGATCGAAGCAGTCAATTGATTTTCACTCATCCACCATAAACTATAACATACCTCATTAGGTAGCAATCGATGGGACCCATGCTGCTCCTTAAAACAAGACGAAATCGTTGTTGCGGAAAATCCTACTCATTTTTAAATTAAAAGGTCAGAAACAACCAAATGCATATGGAAATACAACCTGCATCAATTTTTTACCTACCTCATCAGGATCCGGGACTTCAACATTTGTTCCCCGTGGGGCTTTCAATGCAAAAAGCATTTTATTCTGTCACCAAGAAAAAGAAAATAAAAGAATATTTCACACTGTGTGCCAGCGGGTGCTGGTGAAGTGTCACACCTATTTCCAAAAAAGAAAAAAGGTGGGCACGACAGATGGATAATTGTGGAAAATAGATTTTCACAACAATTCAAACCTGAAAGGAGGGAAGGTTTTTGATCTCTCTCTCGGTTACATAGAGCCACCTAAATTAGATGAAATCCAAAAGTCAATTAGTAAACCACAAAGATCTTAATGAAGCAGATAATGGATTTGAGAATAGGATTTACTTTTCGTAGTTTTCATCTGAACTTATGTTGCTCAGATTCTCTTGAGTTTCTCTGTAGAGGTTACATGTTGTTAGTGAAGGCAGGAATACTGTACCACAGAGAGACCCACTAAAGTTTGGTCATGCATTCCAGCATAATTTCTTCAGAGAGGGAAGATTGCAGTTATAGAAACTAAACATATTATGACACAGCACTATCATCGTAAATGATAGAGAACAAGTAAATCCTCAGGCTTGATTTTCAAGGTGGCATTTTGGGAATGTAATAACAATTGAAAAAAGAAAAAAAATGACAATGAAAAAGTCCCCATTTGTCCCCATTTGGTGAGAGCTCGACTAATGAATCAAATGAGCCTTCAGATAAACGATTCTTCGATTCCGTCAAATGTGCACCTTCATTATTTGCCAATGGGCTTATAAAGTGTAGTATGAGCATGTCATAAAGATATTCTATCTTTAACAGATTCTACTCATTAACTGTTAAATTTATGTATCTATGGAAGCACACCTTATCAGTTCCTCAATTCTACATTCTTCATTGTATAAAAATTCAATATGTCCCTGTCAACATAAAATACATTAGTTATTGCGAGAACTAAGGTATTAAGCAAAACGGAAAGCAAATATTGCAAAAATCGCAACTAGTGTTGCATACGATAATATCCTGGTCATATTTAATGGTGATTCTTTTCTATCCTCTGCAACAAGTGAAACGCTCGGTCTCATCGGTAAATAGGTCAATGAATACCGATGAATTCAATCAGAACCTATATTGACTTCCATAGCAAGTGAGAGAAGGAAAGAAAGAGGAATCTGATACTTAAAAAGACAAGTCTCCAAATATGCTATTTTCAGTAAATATCTCACTTTGTATCGTGCCAAGAAACTTAACAAACTACTCACCTCCACACTAAGTAGCTAAGCATGAATTTTTTTATAAAAAAAAATACACCTTCGACGGCTTCAACTATTCAAGTTTTTTTTCTAGACTTCGATTCAACATTGACTCCCAATAATTAATTTGGTTCACAAAATGTGGTAAACAATATTCTACATTTGATGCAAAATGCAATTCAAGATTCCTTTTTTTTTCTGGATTTAAAAGGGTAACATCAAAATGATACAAACACGAGAATCTTCTTGACACCCATTTAAAGATCATCCAAAAGCATTACAGTGGGCAGGTCCTACTGTCTTGTCATTTCACCGTAAGTGAGTGACCACCTTGCACATCAAGCTACATGTTTCATTTATGAAAGTTCTAGATCCTTCAAATTTCCTGTCTTAACATCTCTTCCTGTGTGATGCAAGCATGCCAGGTTCCATGCATTCCACTGAAACCACAATCCAACATCAAATCAATTTATAGCTTGAGTGCTTTATAAGCCAGATAAAGCAGAGCATTCTTATCATATTTGTGAGTGAGTGGATATTTTGTTAATATTGTAAAGAGCTTCAAAAACTCCCAAACCAAAATAGTCAATATGAATGGACTGCTCTTTATGTATAGGCATGTGCATACAAACATGACACTAAGCACAGTTCAGGACTTTGTTTTCAGCATGCATGAATTTAATGCTCAGTGTTATATAATAAGCGAAAATGAATGCAGTAAATCCAACAGGACAAGTAAAAAAAAGGCAAGATGGAGAAAATAAAAGGCAAATGTATGATGTATCATCCACAGGAATCAGCAAATTTTTTAGTAAAAACCTTCAATTGCGCAACATGAATATCCAACTCCTTTGGCCTTGACATATCATGTCCCCTGCTTGACAAATTTCCTGATTAAGAATGGTTAAAGAAGTAAAAAATAAGATCTCTATGAGGACAAGAACAATGTGCATACGTCCAACATATCCTGTTCTTCAATGTTTTCTCAATCAACCCTACTCCTTCAAGAACATTTGTTATATCATATATCCTACGCTTCTGAACCTGTCAAAACAAATAAGAATGAAGCAAAAAGAAAAAGAAAAGTGTTGTTCTTAGATCAATGTTATCTGCATAAAAGGCCATCATTGGACAAAATTTACACTAGTGAGCAAATAAAGCAGAATTTTGTACATTCAATGAATAAGCTGCTCCATTCAGATCAAGTGTGCTATCTTCAGCTTGATGAATCAAGTTAATGAATTTCTTTGTCAACAGACCTGAATAGTTTTTACACATATTTGTCAGTAATCATGACTGCTACTGCAGAATGGAGAAAATTCCTTGTCAGTTTTAGCTTACCAAGTGAGTTATCGTAACGGCAGCCACCACCAGCAGTTGAATCATCATGCACTGCACCTGAAACACAAACCAATAAGTGATTACTTTCCCAATGTGAAATGTTCTTTTGAAAACAAAACCTCTAGCTTGTACTGAGATAAATGCAACAAACAAAAAGCACACGACAATTACAAATGAAAAACCCACCAGCATTTGTTCCAGGTAGTTGAGGAGCAGATTTTGAATGCTTTGAAGCCTTTGGTTTGCGTTTAGCATCTGTGCTTGCCACAGGTGGTAGATTGGCGGCTTCTCTACAGGCATGCGTATTTGCCAATTTAATGCTACCTGTTTCTTGTTCTTCTGCTTCATTCTCTTTCTTCAACTGCAGAAATAGTTTTGACATTACCTTACAAAACATAACACATAAAAGCACAAACTGATGATGAACAAATCCTACTATATTCCCAGATTATGTACAAAGCATTTAAGATGGTGGAATAGAGATTCATATCATTTTAAATTCGAATTTAATAAACATGTTCAGAAAATGTCGTCCCTTGGAAAAATATATATGAATATCAGGCATGGTATAAATTTCAAAGTACAGTACATGGTCTACATGAGTATCTAAGGACAGAAACGTGGGCTTCCATAATTCATTTCCAAGAAAAGCTAAATTATGGTAATAATCAACACAATCTAGACATACAATATTGACATCAATCAAGATAATGGAAATCCTCATTAATTATTGATACTAAATTAAAAATAGAGCTTGTGACAATGGACTAAAGAACAATATGCTATACAAGAACAGATGAACTCAATAAGCAGAGAGAGTCAAATTTATTGTCGTTTTAGTATGCCTGGATAAAACAAAGGGCATCAAAGATCGATACTTGGACTGGAGTTTGCATCTTGGGGCTTGACAGACATATATAAATAAACAGAGGGAGTGAGGTAGCAATTAATGCCAGCATGCATAGCATAACCAACAGAGAACTCGGATGAAGAAATTAGCAAGTCCGTTGAATGAGGAAGCCTCATTAGGATTGTTCAAATAGCTACTTATCCATATATTCCTGTATACCTCGAAATGTATCCATCAAGCATCCTTGACATGTAAGATAAAGAAATAGGAAATAAATCCTGCTAATCAGAACATTAGTTTCCATTGTCATTTTTGCATCGTGCTAATAACTGAACAGAGTTTCCCTTTTCATCAGTGCTAAAACTGGAAACATGAATGCAATGCACCGCGTAAAAAAAAAAAAAAAACTCATCAAGGTCAAAGCTGTCAGAAATTTTTTTTGTGTACATTATAAGATTTTTTTTCTCTGTATGGCTAAAAGCATAGGAAAGAGGCTTGTCACTGAGATCAATTCAGATTTGGTACATAACTTGATATTCACCTAGTTGACGTGGCATGATCCATTAATCTATTCTTAGTTTCACGATGCCAAGACGCTCTTAAATCACATTTAAGAGTATGCCCTGACCATCTATGTTTCCATGTTATATATTGACAGGTCTTTTAATCGTTTGAATCTCTAATAAACATCAGAATAGTAATTCGATGATTTAATTCATATTCAGCCACTATTTTCTAACCTTTGATACATTTATTATTTTAGAAGAGTGACACAACTCATCAAATTTTTCAAAGACTCTAAAATTCATAATTTTTACTTGCTATTAAATCCATAAATTAACAAAAGCATGGTTTAATCCCATAAATTTAAGACAAAAAATGAATTGTGTGTTTTAAACACGGTCTTTGCTGATAAAAAAAGCATCTCATAATCAATGACAGTTTAGGCCAATCAGTTCCCTTTGCAGGATTAAAATGTTGAATGTCCGTTAGGACTCATTGATGAATGCTCAAATATATTAGAACTTCATGTGATGTATAAATGAACAAAATTCTCAGACAGGTAGCACAACATGATATGTAGCTTAATGTTTTCTAATTCGGAATCAATCCCATCAAATCAAAGCATTCAATTCAGGTCAAGGCTTGATGTTTTAATATTCTAGCTATATTTACGTTCATAAACTCTTTTTCATGCTTCTTTTACTATGACTTTCAACACCTTCCACATTGTATCAAACGTGTCCCAAAATACAACTTCCTACCTCATCAAGTTAAACCTAACTTTCAAATTTACATGGTACCCGGAATTAAAAATTGATTGATTTAAGTATCTCTATTTATAGAAAACATTTTAAATGTGCATCAGTTCCAAATTTTGTCGGGAGGATAATGCTAATGTGTTCCGACATTACTGAAGCCATTTGTAAACTGGTATGGCCAAACCAACCGCACAACATAAGCAGGGAGATGCTAAGTTTAAATGGTGTCATAAAGACCAAGCCTTGATACAATCACACCCGGATCAATTAGATAGAGCCAGATAATAATGATCGAAACAATTCCCTACTGCAAAGTCCATGATAAATATTGGTTGTATTTTTCAACCACTGAACCACGGCCAACCTCAGAGCTTCACAGTCATCAAGTTCCAAGAGTTAACAAAAAAAGTGAATTGGCAATGAACAAGCACATTTAAAACGAAAATACCAACTCTCCAAATACAAAGGCCACCGAACATCCACCCAACATGCATGCATCAAAGATCACAAAAACAACAGCATCAGTCCTGAATGATCATAATCACAGCTTCTTGAAACCCTAATCAAATTCGATTTCAACATGTGTATTATATAGATCAAACAAACAGATCAAATAAATCAAGTATAAGAGTTTTTTTTAAAAAAAAAACGATCCCAAAACAAAACCTAAAACACCACAGATCCTCCCTCCAATGAAAAAATAAACAAAACCAAAACCTCAACCAAACACAAAGATCAATCAATCCGAGACTCACAGAGGCTATCAAGTCCTTCACCTCGCCACCTCCGCCTCCGCCTCCACTGGCATGGAACCAGAGGGCCGCGCTGTTCGCAGGAGGAAGGGGTGAGGGCTGCGCGGGCAGCGGCGGAGGCAGGGAAAACGGCAGGGGAGGAGGAGGAGATGCGATGAGGGGGAAGTGACGCCGCTGTTTCCTCGGCGGGCGGAGGATCTGCGGCGTCTTCATCGGGGGGAGGAGCTTCTGCTGCTGATTAATCGGCGGTCGATCGGGAGGACCTCCTCGGCCGGTCTCCTCCATTGAAGAAACTCCGATTGTTGGTTTTCGCGATCGATCGATCGATCGAGAGAGAGATAGAGAGCGAGTGATTGAATTTGGGTTTTAGACGGCGAGGGTTTGAGAGAGGGAAAAAGCGGAGAATGAGGGGGCAAATTATATACGATTTTTGGAGGCAACGCACACAAAACCAAACCGTTTGAGTTACGTCACTCACTGTGAGTGTGACTGTGTGAGTGAGTAAGTGAGTGAGAGTGAGAGAGAGGACCAAAAGAGTCGGACGCGCGTGCGAACCGCACATGTGGGCGGGATCGGTGTTTCGAAATCGCTGGGGAAGCCTTTTTGGCGGCTTTTGTTGGATTCGATTGGCAAAAGACATGAAAAAAGAAGCAAAAATCTATGTCATTAAAATATCTTATATTTTAAATACTCTTCAAAAAATTTTAAATATTATATAATTGTCCTTTAAAGAGATATTTTTGCATAATATAAATTTTTTTAATTTTACAGTCCAGATAAATTTAAGGAATATATATACAAAAAAAAACATTTATATTATACACTATTTAAATTTAATTATTTTATATTATTGATAATAATATATAACTTCTGCTTTAAAAAAATTTAAAATTTAATCATGTTATCACATATTTCCTGGCGAAAGTTTACTGAGCCAAGTGGAAAAGAAACGAGCTGGCGCAATGCGGTTTGTGTGGAGTCAAACTCAAGATGCTCTCACTTGTTCTACAAATGCCGGTTCTCGGAGGCTCTGTGACGCAAGCTGGGCGTGGTTCCATTGGAGACTTAGGCGATCGGGGAGCTGTGGGATGCGGACGCAACTCTGCGATAGCGCTCCGGGCGAGGACCTCAGGCAGTCGTGGCATGTTCGGTCATCATGGCTGGAGCCTGGGTCATATGGCGCACTAGAAACACAACTGTGTTCAAAGGGAAGCGGGTCTACATCGAAAACATGAAGACAGATTTTAGCCCTCAATCGTAATTGGGTGTGCGAACTGGCTGGCGTAAGGGGGGTGCGCCTCCACGCAGGTGTGCTTGCAGTCGTCCCTTAGACATCCACGGCCTTTGCTCTCAGGGGATTGCGGGTCCATCCCCTGTCTACCCTGATACCCAATGGGATGAGGCTGTCTGTTTTGGTTTTTTTATCATGTCTCATTTACATGTATTATATATATCTTCTCACCCCCCTTCAGACCTATGCTAATCTTTTTTTAAATAAAAGTGATTGGTGGAGCGAGTCTACCTTTAAAAAAAAAAAATTCATGTTACACATAAACATATCAATAATATGAAAATATTGGTATTCAATATATTATAAATGAATTTTTTACTTATGTCCAATCTTTGTATTTAAACATGTTAATAATTTAAAAAATATTATATTTTTTAATTGAATATAAAAATATTGATATTAGTTAAAATATGAATATTAACATATGTGATTTTGTCATATAAGTTTATATTGAAAGCATGTTGGGGGAAGAATGACTGTTTGACCTACACTTGATGCAATGTTGGATTTTAAATGGATGGATGGATGAGGACGGACATTAAATGAGTTTCTAGGAGATCTTGTTAATTAATGTTCATTAATTAACATTTCACTATATTTGGCATACCAAGAGATTACCTGGCTTTCCTTTTTCGGACTGAACGTGCCACGCATAGCATGATCGTGAATGTGTTTATAATTGAAGATTTTGGCGGGTGTGTTTGAAAACTTCAAAATGTGAGAACCAACGGTGGCGATTGGCGAATTGGGCCGGGCCAACAGGGTCCACTCTAATCAAGGTTTGTTCGATGAGTTTTCTTCCCCCCCCCCCGTTTAAAACGGGAATAAATTTTATTTTAAGGTATAGATTTATCCAAGCATAAATAAGTATAAATAAGGATAAAGTGATTTTGTGTTTGGTTGTATTTTGAATTATTCTCGTTGGTAAACGTAAGAATAAATGTTTTGTTGTTTGGGTAAAATGTGAATAAAGTGTGGATAATGATTTATAAAAGGTAAAAAAGTAATGATTGATTTGCAGGTGATTTATAAAAGGTGGGCAGTTGATTTAACAGTGGGCCAACTTTAGGGTAACCTAGGATAACTTTTACTAGGGGTTGATTGAAATCTTATACCACTTTATCAAGTTTATTCTGACATAATTTTTGGGGTTCGGGGTAAACAAACACCCCAAAATACTTATCCGAGGATCCGGGGGTTATACTCATTCCAAACGGGGGCTTAGGGATAATGTGACGTACAACTCTGCTTCCGGTCTCAATTCCAGTTTTGATTTTTATTAAAAAAATAATATATACCTTATTTAATGAGATATACATTTTTATATAAAGTGAAGCATATACTATAATGAACTGCATAAATGCATTTATAAAAATTATAATTTTTTTATAAAAGTATATATCATGTTAATATGATCATATGTTTTGATAACTTTGTATCGATGTATATAGGACTGGAATTGAGGCTGAAAAAAATTGTGTGTAACAAGATTTTTTTTTTGTTGGTAGTGTTTTTCGAGGAGTGTTGTTACACATAGTTTTTTTCCAACCCCAATTCCAATCTCATATGCGGCGATAAAAAAATTATTGGAGCATATACTCACATTAATGAAGTATATGTTTCGATAGAATTTTTTTATATTTTCTATAAATGCATCAATGTAATTAATTGGAGTATATATTTTATTTTTTATAAGAACATGTAACTCATTATATAAGATATACTATTTTAAAAAAATAAAAACACATGTAAACTGGAATTGAGATTAAAAAAAAATTGTATGTAACATTTTTTTATTTTTTAGTTTTGAGAAAAGATAGACATTCGACTTTAATTTTATTTATAAAAGAAAGAAGAATGTCCGAAACTTACCAACTAAGTTTAAACTAGTGCGTTTGGTTGCACGATTGCAAAATTGATTCTGCAGGAATCTGCGATTACAAAACTGATTCCGCAGGAAGCTCACTTTCTTAGTTTTTTGAAATCGCAGCTTTTGGACACTATTTGCCTGCAATCGCTGGGTTTAAAACTGCGATTGCAAAACTGTTTGGTTGCACGATTGCAAACGCAACTTTCTGCAATCGCAAACCAACACACTCTAAGGTACCGTTTGTTGCGGATTGCGCTGCGATTGCGTTACACGGCGGTGGAGGTGGTGGGCGTTGGCGGACGCGATCACCCAGCCAAACAGTTTTGCCATATCGCGTTTTAAACTCGCGATTCCACATCCCAAATATGTCCAAAAGTTGCGATTTTAAAAAGCTGAGAAAGTAGCTTCTGCAGAATTCGGTTTGTAATCCCGATCCTGCAGAATCAGTTTTGCAATCGACGCAACTCAAACGCATGCGTTTGGTTGCGCGATTGACTGCGATGCGATTACAGGAAGCGCGTTTGCAACCGTGCAGCAAACAGTTCTTTAATCCAGTTTTAAACCCACGTGCATGGCAAATACGCTAAGATCTGCGATTTCAAAAAGCTGAGAAAGTGAGCTTCCGCAGAATTAGGTTTGCAACGCAGATTCCTGCAGAATCAATTTTGCAATCACACAACCAAAGGCACTCAAATGGAAAGAACCACTAAAATGGCCACCACCCGAATTCAAGAGGCAAAGTAGAAGAGAGACCTACCAAGGACTCGAGAATTTATCCAGTATGTACATTAATTTTTTTTATAAAAGCATATACATTATTAGATGACGTATAATATTTTTAAAAAATTCAAAACACATGTAGACTAAAATTAAGGCTGAAAAAAGGTTGTATGTAATATTATACTTTTCTAGGTCATTTTTTTCTGTCACTAGATTGGATAATTTTTGATACACCTAATCCAAAAAGTCATAAAAACTTACCTCCAGGTTATACTTATTTGGAGGTTATATGCATTTCCAAAATACAAAATAAAAAGGCATCAAAGTGTATATGACATCAAACAAGTATTACACGGTATATTTGAGCAATTTTTGGGGCGAGGTATTATTTTTATTTTTGATTTATTTTTAGAAAAATGTTATTTAGACTGTTTTATAACCCAATGTTTTTATTTATTTTTTTAAATATGCCTCATCTAATTAGATATGTGTTTATTAAAAAACAAAGTATTTATTCCAATGAATTGAAAGGTAGAGTTCATGTAAAATGTGAAAAATTACAATGAGATATATACCTCATTAGAGTGAGTGGAGGGGGTTAACGAGACATAATTTAGATTGTATTTATTACTGTAAAAATGATTGAAAGTAATCATGCTCTTATTTTTATTGATAATTAATTGAGCACTGTCACACTCAACCCCTTTTACAGTCCAATTATAATATTATATATCTCGTTAGCCATATTCATTCACCGTAACAAAGTATAGACCTCGTTAGAATTTTTTACATGCTCTATAAATTAATCCACATGATTCATTAGAGAATCATTAATTTGAGCTCTGATATACTCAAATTCGATTTAGAGTCCCAAATACAATCATAATATCTCGTTAGTCTCTTTATCAAGATATATACATTTTAAATTTTTTTTACATTTTCTATAAATAATATCATTTAAATATTCAATTCATTAAAATACATACTTCATATATTATAAAAGTACATACTATACGATTAAAAAAAATAAAAATATATATGATTTGCATTTCGAACAGTAAAATAGACTAATTATATTTATAACATTTTTTTTGAGCCATTACACTTTGTCATTTTTACCGTTCTAATATAATCTTATTTACATTATTAACCTCGTATGCTTATAGTAACAAAATATATATCTCATTAAAAAAAAAAAAAATTTTTTTTTTATAAATGATTCAGTGTGTATACTTTCACCCTCAGCTGATCAGCATCCTTTATACCGAGAAAGGTAAAAAAATAATAAAACAAAAAATCCTTGACCCCTATCAATCACTCTCTGCCCCCAACGACCCCCCTCCCCCCGGACGTCGTGGCCGCCCGACGCCCCCCCCTCTCTCGCGTCTCCATTTTTTCTCTCTTTCCGTCTCTGTCGAAGGACCCTCCGGTATCCAGATCTCTCTCCCCGGCCAGTCCTCCCGCGCCCCCGCGCCTTCCACTTCTTGTCTCCCGGCGCCGGTAAGTCTTCCTGCCCTTTTTGATGAATATCGGTGTTTTATTAAGAGTTGATACATTCCTGTGTGTTGTAGGTTAGGATGGCATTGGAGTTGTTTTAGTAAATGTTTGGTGTTTCAATAAGATTTCATACATTCCTATTTTGTTGTGGTAGACTATGGATGTGAGTTAAATATGCAGGTTTTAATTTTTATGTAATGTAAAATAAATGATGTTTTTATTATCCTTATTGAGTGCTGTTACACACATTTTATTTTTCAGCCCCAATTCCAATTCCATATGCGTCGATATAAAATCACCGAAACATATACCCACATTAACGAGATATATGCATCGATAGAATTTGACATTTTCTATAAATGCATCAATGCAATTCATTGGAGCATGTGTTTCATTTTTTTTATAAAAGTAAGTAGATGAGGTACATTATTTTTTAAAAATTCAAATTATGTGTAGACTGGAATTAAGGTTGGAAAATGGGCTATACGTAACATTATCCTTATTATTATTATCCTTATTATTATTATTATTTTATTTGCAGGTTATTGAAGTGTGTATCAGACTCGGGTCCATCAGATCCGGACCTGGGACAATGTTGTCCTGGGTCAGCCGAGTCGGATCGGTTAACCCTGATCTAGCTTGAACCCAACCCCGGTGACAAGTCTTGCATGCATGGCCTTTGAAAAGGGATGCATTTAGATGAATAAAAATATTCATATTTTTTGCATTGTCCAAATTTAAAATAAAAATAATGTTATGCACAATCTTTTTTCTAGCCCTATTTTCAATCTCCATCTTTTTTATTTTTCTAAAAATAGTGTACATGAACTAATGATGTACATATTTTCATAAAAGATGAATTATATTACTCTAACGAATTGTATGAATTCATTTCTAAACATGATGAGGATGAGGAGCATGTAAACATATTACATTACATCTAGACAATCGTTTGACTATCTTCGTACTTTTACAATACCTAACCCGCACGATTTATGAATATACAATCATACATGTACTACACGAATGTATCCCATGATGAATATCTGTCATACACGAACTTTGTGACTATTAGGTACATGAACTTTTTACACCTCTGGTGGAAAGCTCATTCGAGTCTGGAATATTCAGGGGTTGCTTGGCCTTCTTGGATGCCTCCGCAGCCATTGAAGTTGTTCCTGTTTCCTCTCAGTTAGACTCATTAGTAAGCTTTTGTACCAGAAGTTGACCCCTTGAGAACCTTGTCCCGGTTCATCTTGTTCTGCCTTTTGAGCTTGCCCTGCTCAATAATTCTTTGTGGCCAAGCACGTGTTTCTTCCAAGCATGTGTTTCTTGTGAGGGGGTAAGGCCTAGAACGTTGGGGGTGATTGTGGATGATGGTATGCACCTCCACATCACATAGTACGTTTAGCTTGTACGCTTTCTTCAACATTTTTTTCTTCCACGTTTTATATGTCTGCTTTCTTGAGGCAGTCATGGGATTTTTTTTCCAATGAATTTGGGCTCGAGCTTCCTCCTCATCCTGTCATGGAGATAACACACATTTAGCAAGAAAAATTACTCAAAGAAGTAGAATAATAAGTCTAATAAAGGCATACCTGCTAGCACCATTCGAGTACACAATATAACAGAATTCATCCATATTGTCTATATAGATAACAACCACACCTCATGTTTCCATTCTGAGAACACGAATGCATATCGATGTTACGCTACCGAAAAAGTTCGACTCAGATCCATTGCTGGGTGACCATCTATATATAGAGGCACGCCATATTTTCTTTTCAATAAAATCTACCTAGATATCAATCTCCAATATTAACTACATTGAAAGATAGGGATCCTCATTTCTGAGGAAACAATCTTCTAGAAAAAATGTTATCAATAAAAATTTATCTTCTATGGTGCCATTGGAAACTAATGTACTTTTTGAATGGTGAATTCCTTTGAAAGATTATACAATCTTCTTTAGATAAAAAGCTATTTAATATGCAGAATGATTTGAAAGCACCGGCTTCTTATCCAGTGGTGCGCTTTAAATATTTATTCCTTTACAGATGGAATAAATCATTTCGATATCCCAATATGCACTAGAAAGAAAGAAAAAAAATCTCATTCACCTGAATTATCTTGAATGTGATATCTTGCCATAGTAACCCGAATAAAGATTTAAATTCTTGGACGTTGTTTTGGCGTAACATCTTATGTAGAATGGATTCATCA
This sequence comes from Acorus calamus, assembly GCA_030737845.1. Classification (NCBI taxonomy): domain Eukaryota; kingdom Viridiplantae; phylum Streptophyta; class Magnoliopsida; order Acorales; family Acoraceae; genus Acorus; species Acorus calamus. The sequence goes on along the minus strand of CM060872.1, from coordinate 5,486,934 downwards.
TAGTGAAAAGCAGGCCTGGCATCACCAATGCCAGTCAATGGCATATCTTTGATGCTCTAATGATTTATAGATGGTCATTGTTTCTCCCAGATAGGAGCTCACTCTGTGATACACTGATGCTTCGCGAAAACATGTTTATTGTGGTGTATAAGTGGGACTTTAATTCTTTTGGAACAAAATTGTATAGTGGGTGTTGTTTAAGGAAGTCTGGAATTAGAGAAAGTAACTTCTGATACCAATCCACTCCATCCTTCATTATATCTTGAAAATAAACCAAAAAAAAAGTTTTAAAGAAGAATATAATATTTAATAAAAAAAGATCAATCCATTGATTGACTACCTTGTGGATTCAAATTACCCATAAATTGACCCCTTCAAAGTCAGGGTCATTCTCCCTACTTTTATGTAGAAATGTAATCTTTTGAAAATAAATCAATCTAACTTTTCAAGGGGTGAGTTATTGGTGGATATTGACCGTGAAAGCAAAAAATAAAATTTTTAAGTATTGAAAATAGAGATTAAAAATCTCATAGTAATTAAGGATAAAAATTCTAAAATCACCTCTCCTCCATTTCAACGGTTCCGCTCGCTAACTTATAGTTCTCTAAGAAAATCATGACCGATGTTCATGACAGGAGGAAAAAATAGAACATTAGTTGTGGAACAGAAGCATTTAAGAAAATCTGTCAGTCAGTCAAGCTCAACAGACACACACAACATCCATTCATTCCACTCGGGAGGTGGGGTGGTGTGGGGTGGGTGTGGGCATAAACTTCTACTTATCTGGTGGAAGCTCATTTAGGTTTGGGAGATTCAGCTTGGCCTCCTTCGATGTCTCCGCCGCCACCTGAGAAGCTTGAACCGCTCCTCCAACTCCTCTGCCTTCTTGTCAAGCATCTTATTGAGGTCCCTGAGATCATCTATGCATGTCATGTTGAGCACCTCATCATTCATGATCTTGGCTAGGAGCATCTTCAATCCCACCTCCCGGTTCACCTTATTCTGCTTTTCGAGTTTTCGCTTTAGCCTTTTGTTCTCCCCAATTGAAAATTCTTTGTGGTCGAGCACTTGTTTCTTGTGAGGCGGTAAGGCCTCAAAATTTTCAACCAAAGCACGCCTCGGCTGGACAAGGCCAAATGATGGGGTTGTTGGGGTGATCTGCGTTGTGGACGATAGTGCAGATATCCACATCACAAAGTACGCTAAGCTCGTTGGCTTTCTTCAATAATCCATTATTTCTCTTCTTTTAAGTTTGCTTCCTTGCATTTCCATTTTCGATGAATTGGAGCTTGAACTTCCTCCTCCCCATCCTGTCAAATGGAGTATTCAAAGGAAAAAGAAGAAGAAGACTACCAGATGTATACCTGCTCGTCGCGTTCGAGTACATGGTACAAGAGAATTCATCCATGTTGTTTATATAGATAACAAGCGCACTGCGTGTTTCCAAAGACGATTTGCGTGGATGTCACGCTACCAAAAAAGCTCTAAAGGGAGTCATTGTGGGTCATTTAGACGCGCACTAGATTTTTCAGTTTTAAAAATCTACCTAGATATCAAGCTCCCAAAATAACTCGCTTTGAAAGATAGAGAGCCATTGATGTTTGAACGCGTGGGAGCCTCATTTTGAGAGGTTTGATCTTGTCGAAGAATTCATATTAACAAAACGTTAGCATCACTTTCCTAAAGCAGAATTGATTTCGGATGGAATCAATTGTTCTTTTCTTATGGTTTGGCATTGCACCATTGCCATTTTTGCCTTTCGCCATAATAGTTCAAGAAACTATTTGTAAATTATAAGTTATTCTCTGATTATCCAATCATGAAGTCATAAAAATAAATCTGATTTCTTTCAAAAGATTATACACAAGGCGCAATATAGCTTCTCTGTCTCAACCTTTTGACAGGACCATAAAAGATTTTCCTAATATGCAGCATTGAATCGCAGAGCCTATTTAGACATAAGTTGAATGAAATATGGGGTTTCTTATCTGATGTCGTCTATTATTTTAAAGATAGAAATCATTCATTATGATATCTCAGTATGCTATGGAAAGCACATATTAGATTTTGTTTGCCCGAATTAGCTTGAATGTAATCTCTTTTCGTAATAACCCAAATAAAAATTCAAATTCTCATCTTCTATTTCGGCGTAACATTCTATGGAGAATGCTTTTATCTCAGCGAAAAGTGGGAGTGACATCAGAGTTGCATTACATTTCCTAATCCAAATAGTTTCTATAATGATATTATTAATAATAAAATCTTTGATAGATTTTTTCCCCTCTATAATACGAACTGCGGGCTACTTATCCGATCAAAGGAATGCCAAGGAACAAGGCGCAAAAGGTTTTTCTTTCGCATTCTCTTCGACGGTTCTAATGATTTATCTATAATATGAATCGCCGACACTGCGATAAAATTTCGTGTGGCCTTGTAAAGGATCTTTTTTTTTTCATCCTACTTACTTTACGAATCATGTCGTGAATGTGAAGAGAATTCAGCTTGGAAATGGTGCATTGTGTGCTACCCACCGGGTGCCATGTTGTTTCACCTAAAGGTCGGAATAACATTTATCCTCACTTTTTAACCTAATTTTGCAAATTTGTATAAGCATAAAATTGATGGACTTTTCCCCCTTAAAATTAAGGTAACTTATCCTCAAAACCTCAACCATTTGCCAAATCATCCCTTAATGAATATGTTTTTTTTTTTTTACTTTTCTTTTGGATTTTAACAAATGATGTTACATGAAATCTTATATAGATCGTATATAGGGGTGATCATGGTTCATGTTTGGGTCTGATCTTGAATTTTGAGTGTTGGAAGGTAACATCAAAATGAGTGTGTTACATCTAACCCATTGAGAGGGTGGTGGGTCGTGATAGCCAAGAGTATCCATAGATTGGGTGAGGGTGATATTGAGGGTGAGATAAGTTCTCGCACCACAAGTTTAGTCCTATCATCTAATTGAGGAGGATAGTTTGTGCTTAACACCCCGTTTGGATAGCGGGTTAAGGGAGTATAAGGGGGGTATAAGAATGGACAGGAAAAATGATTGTTTGTTTGCAGAGTATAATTTGGTATTACTAAGCCAGTTTAAACGAGTATAAGAGAGTATAACAATTTTAAGTTATCCCTAGGATAAGCTATACTCAGTTTATCTATTCTCATGGGCCCGCATGTCAAATCAACTTTTTACACTTTATCACATCAAATCACCTATCAACACCTCTTATACATCAAAGGGCCCACATGTCAAATCAACATTTTTATACTTTATTTATGTTTTATTCTTTATCAACCAAACAACTCAACCTTTATTTTTACATTTTCTAATGAGAATTAAAAAAACACCACCAAACAGAAAATTTCTTATCCATGTAGAATTGTTATCTATACTGGTATAGTTATCTATCCAGAATAACTTATCCTCAATCCAAACGGGGGCTAAAGGTGTAACTTAGACCAGCTTGGCACGACACATCATATTAAGGGGATATGGGCCATGTCAAGACAGTCTTGTAGCATGTTGGTCTGTTCCGATACGACACAACAGACCACGATAGACACGGCATATAATGTGTTTATTAAGTGTATTATCTCATCGTGTATATGATTATATATCAAGTATATATAATGTGTTTGTGTGTATTGTTGGGATTATGTCTCGATCTGGTGTAATATATCAGATGGCTACGATGAAACTATATTAGAGCGAACACCTAATGGGTAGAACATTAATTAATATTTAATTTTAATTAATATTTAAAATAATTCTTCTAAAATCAGGGAACAATATTTGTTTGTTAATTAAGAGATTATTTGGGGATGAAGTTATTTATCTCTATAAATATCCTCATAGTTTCATGGCACAAGTAAGCATGATACAATGTAGAGATCCTATGGGAGAGGTTGAGAGGGTTTAAAAGAGGGTAACTCCATGAGAGAGTTTGTGAGTCTTTTAATGTATTTTGTATCTCAACTAGCAAAGTGAATTATCTGTTTTTGCCCCGTGGATGTAGGCCTAGGCCGAACCACATATATGTTGTGTTTTTCGTGTGATATGGTGTTCCATTCTTGTGTTTGATCTCGGGTTTGTTGTTGGTTTCCATGATTAGTTTACCAACATGTATATATGTATATGTAATACGTGTATATATATTTCATGTGTATAATATTTATAAAAGTTAATTTTAAAGTTCTTTTTTGTTCTTTAATTGACGGGTCGAGCTGGCTTGACAGAACTCGTTTTACGCCTTTATTTGTGTTTATGTGAGCACTACTCTTACATATCAAGATGAGTTTTAAATCCGTGGTTACAAGGTCATTGAGAAATGTTGTAGAATGCACTTATAAAAGGGGTTTCCAATAACCTTTTTTTTTAGAATGAAAGATGGGCTTTCCATTGTCCATGGAACACTGTCTAGGACATGAAATCAATCCAATCTCTCCAGATTATGGACAAAAAATATAAAATTTTAAATATTAACCCTTGTGATTATATGATAATTGCATAAATAAAATTGACCAATCAAATTGCTCTACATCAACACTTGCAAGACATGGAAAAACAAAAAGAAAACTATTACAAATCCATTCAGATGACTCAAAAACATCCCTTTGAGTTTATTTTGACGAATCATGGTATAGGCTGTAACTCATATGGGTTGGAGTCAGATTGGAGGTCAATCCGAATCAATTAAAATATGGAAGAGGCTAACACAAATCCAACCTGCCCTGACCTGATCTAACCATGAGAAGCATGAGCCGCACCTTGACCTTCTCTTTCTTCTTCTCAAGCATCTTGTTGAGGTGTCTCACGTCATCTATGCATGTCCCATCGAAAATCCTGCCTAGGAGCAGCTTCAGTTCCAACTCCCAGTTCACCTACCTTGTTCTGCTTTCTGGCCTAGCATGTTTGTCTTGCGCGATCAGAGCCTGTGCCTCGGCTAGTGCAGGCCCCATGACGAATGATCGGGATGACTGGTACTGTGGATGATGGCTCACACCTCCACATCCCATAGTATGCTTAGCTCATTCACTTTCTTCAAAAGATCCGTTCTTCCTTAGATCCTCTTCCCGTAATCGTGGGTTTGTCAATGATTTTAGGCTTGAGCTTCCTCATCATCCTGTCAGATGGCGAATAACACATCTATCATGACAAATTATTTGAAAATAGAAGGAAGATTAATAGAGGCATACCTGCATGGCTGCATGTCGTGTTCAAATATGCAGTAGATGAGAGTTCATTCTTGTTGTTTATATGGATAACAACCCAACCCTGTCTTTCCATTTTGAGAGCAAGAATGCATGTCGAGTTTTCAAAAACGATGTGTGTGGATGTTACGATACCAGAAAAGTTCGGGGGAGAGCCATTGTCGGCAGGTCATTTGTACATAGATGCATGCCAGATTTTTTTCTGTTTCCAAGAAAATATACCTAGATATCTACTCCCAAAATAACTCACATTGAATGATAGGAATCCTCATTTTGAGAGAATTCGATCTTCTAGAAGAATTGTTATGAACAAAAATTTAGCATCAATGGTGCCATTGGCAACGAATGTTTTGGTCATTTCACTATAAGTAATCTAATTGTCCATCATGAAGTCATCAAAACTTCATAAATTTTTTAATTACACTTGTTAAGTCTGTAAGAAATTAATTGTGACTTTCTTTTAAAAGATTATACACAACTCATGATATCTTCTCTATTTTAAAGAACTTCTTAATGTGCAGTATAAGACCATAGAGGGTTAGAAATCACTTGAAGAGACACTGGTATATAGAAAATCATTCATTTCAATATCCTAGCTAGTATGTAGTGGAGAGCACAAATCAGATCTTGCTTGCCAGAATTAGCTTGAATGTAAATATCTTACCATAGTACCCCGAAAAAAAAGAACTTCAAATTCTCGTCTGTTGTGGCAGCGTAACATCTTATATAACATGGAGTCATAGCAGGGAGAAGTGGGCATGGTGTTGAAGTTTCTCTACATTTCTTAACCTTTGTCACACAAAGTTCTTCGCGGATGGCTTTGGCTACCTAATCCAAATAGTTACTTTTTATTGTGACAATGGACTGGAATTTCATTGGGAAAACCCCTGATGCACATAATCACCCACAAATCATGTGTATAAGGTAAGTCCAATTATTTTCTAGGATGATTGTCATTAATTTTGAAATCTCTAATAGATTCTCCCACCCAAAAGAAAAAGAATATGAATTGTGGGATAATTAAGCAGACAAGCCCACACCACTCTCTCATTGCGTTTTCCTTCCAGTCTTAGCGCAGGTTATTGTTTGCCCACTTGTTTGAGTTCCAAGAATGCCGAAGAACAAGTCATGAAAGGTCAGTTTTTTTCGCATTCTCTTTGATGTTCTAATGATTTATAGATGTTCATTATACTTAACTGCCTCTCACGTACATACATTCATCAGGAGATCAAGTTGAACATGAAGCTCTGGCTCTACAATAAACTAAAGTGTAGACTCGTCAAGGATATGCAGTGGCTGGACAGAGAGTTTGGCTTGGAAGCGTGCATTTCGTACTACTCTCTGGGAGTCTAGAGGCTCCTGGGCTCACCACCGCCGGAGGAGGAGGAGGAGGTGGAGATTGGGGAAGTGGAGTGAGGAGATCCAGGTGCAGCTGAGGGAGAATCTTGGCCACAGCAAGAGTGAGGAGTCGAGGCTGATCTTGGAAGTTATAATATAGAGAGCAAATCGGTGTCGATTGTTAAGAGATGCAGGGGCAGTTATATTTTTCTTTTGTTATGAATTATGTCATAATCCATGTATTCTTTTCTATATACATACACAAGGATGACTAGCCCTCTCGTAAAATTAAGGCTTTTCCTCAATTGTACATTTGCAATGTATGATCCATGAATGAATTCTTGGTCTGTTATGAAAAATTCCTATGTTTCAAGCAGTCACACTTGCATCAGTTGTAAAGTTAAGAAATATTTCAATGCCTTTACCAACGGTTTTCTCATAACTGGTGCTATTGAAGTGTTTTACAAATGTACAACAGGCTCCAATTTTGAAGCCAAATATTAGGCCATCATTTAGAAGAATGTGCTTGTAAATGTTCCCACATCTTCAATCACTGCAGCAATCACTGCAGAATGTGCCACTGTGGCCATGAAAATGTTGGGCTTGAATTTTTGCTTACTAATTGTAATCATATATTTATTGCTATGAAGGATCAAATACAGGGTTTTACATGAGGTGGTTATAAAAAAGAAGTAAACATAAGTTATTGAAAAAACAAAGGTGGATACCAAAAGAACGGCCTACCTTTTGACATACCCAGGTTAGAGGGAGTGAATGTTAACCAGAAAGGGGGGAACAAGAGCATTCGCGCTCTTGGGCTTTCCCTGCTTTGCCGTCTTGCAGCAGCAGAAGAATATCCACCCACATTTGATTTGATTGTATACTGTCTAAAGCATAGGACAATCTTGAATCTCTCTCCACATTTGAGTTCCAAATAGTTTGTGTAGACGAAGTTTGTAATTTTCCTTTTTGTGGTGGAGGCTGCTAAGCATATGAACTGCTCTAGGAAGTCGATTAGAGTTGATGATCTCCTCTTCTTCGGAACAAATGACTTCAAAGTTACAGTCCAAATATAAGCTGAGTAAGAGCTGCGGATAAACAAATTTTCCACTGTTTCCATCTCCGAAGAACATAATCTGCATTCATTAGATTGCGGCAGCTTTGTCCAGCATGGCCTACTGGCAGGTTATGCACTAATTAGTACAATTTAAGCTTCAGAAAACACTTGAAATAAATATAACATATTTCATTTTTAGGCAAAATTTTTCATCCAATCATGATAAAATATTTTAGTTAAATTCTCATCACCTGCAATATCTTGTGTCAACTTGTACCTCTTAAAGCTTTTCCAGGTCACAAAAAAAAAAAAAACACCAAAGTTTGAATGAATCAGAAAGTGTTTGTTTGCTCTTAGAGGTGCCTTCAGATATATATTGACTGAAATCTGTATCCTGAAGCCACACACTCAAATGTTTGGAACTTTGGTTGAAACATGAATGTATTTCTTGTAGCTCTTTGAAGTGCCTAGAAACAAGCCTATCTTGTCCACCTTAATCTGAAAATGATATTCTAAAAGATAAAAATTGAGTTCTATAGGGCATTAAAATCTGAAATGAGGGTCATGGGCCTGGCTTCTTGATGCAAACAAAAGGTTTAATGTTTAAAAGAAGGGTTAATAAAACCAAATACTACATTATTAAATCACTCTAAAAAGATTGATATTGAAGCACATAATGATCCAAACCAAACATAATTTCATTACCAACTTTAGGTGAGAAGACAATCTCAGTCCATCAAGCCCAACATGCAAGCATGACAGGAGATAAAACAGAACAGAAACACAAATCATTGATCCATTCCACGCAGAAATATGCTTTCTTTCTACTCTGGTGGAAGCTCATTCAGATCTGGGAGAATTCATCATTGTTTATATAGATAACAGTTCTACTTCTTACCTAACAAAAAAAGTGCACACGTGTTTTCATTTTGAGAGAACGAATGCAAGTCGAGTTTCCAGAGACAAATTGGTGGATGTTACTCAACCAAAAAAAATAAAAAAAATAGAGAGTGCTGTTTCTGGCCATCTAATGGATGTGTGCCATATTTTATTTTCTCAAGAAAATCTACCTAGACATCAAGCTCCCAAAATAATTTCACTTTGAAAGAGAGAGTTGTTGCAGATTGAATTTGCATGGGATCCTCATTGAGAGATTTCGGTCTTGTAAATTTTTTTTGTAAACAAGAAGATTTAGCATCTATGGTGCCATTGGCAACTAATGTTCTGATCATTTCTTTGAGCATGTAATTAAGTATTTTGGCCTGTTTTGCATTCATTTTCCATTTCTTCATTTGGCAACTATAGTTTAAGAAGTAATAATCTTGGGAAACTAAATGCTAATCTAATATAACAGTCCATCATGAAGTCATCACCACTTCATAAAAAATCATAATTACACGGATAAGTCATAACAACAATAAGTATGACTTGTTTTAATAAACACAAGGCATGTTATCTTCTCTACATGAACCTTTTGAATTTATTGGAGTTGCCGTGATCCACAGACAATAAAAGACTATTAATATGCAGTATCAATTCGTACACCCAAACTATAAACTAGTTGAATGAACCATAGGTTTCTTATCCGGCGGTGCCCTTTCAATATTTATTCCTCCACACAGAGAAATCATTTCATTTGATATCCCAATATGCACTGGAAATCACAAACCAGATCTCATTTGCCCAAATTAGAGTGAATGTAATCTCTTTCCATAGCATCCTGAATAAAAAATTTGAATTCTCATCGCTGTTTTGGCACAACATCTCATGTAGAATGGATTCATCTCTTTTTTAAGCAGGCATGGCGTTAGAGTTTGCGACATTTCAAGATTTTTGTAACACAAAAAGTTCTTCCTTGTGAACATCTTTGGCTAACTACGGAATCAAAATATTTTCTATAAGGATATCATTAATTACGAAATCTCTGATAGATATTTTTCCCACATAGAATATGAATCACGGGCTACATAAGCACACCATTCCCACACAACTCTCTCATTGCATATCCTTCTAGTCTTCTCACTGCTTATTGTTTGATCACTTGGTATCAGTTCCAAAGAATGTCTAACAACAAGGCAAAAAAGGTCAGTCTTTTGCATTCTCTTCGATGTTCTAATGATGTATAGATTGTCTATTATACATAACTCTCTCACACCCACATTCATCAGGGTCACACATTTAACACGAAGCATCGTCTCTGCAATAAACTCACGCGTAGCCTTGCAAGAGATATCGAGTGCATGCGCAGAGACTTTGGTTTGGAAACATGCATTGTGTACTACTCACCGGGAACCATGGTGCCCAAGGCGTTGCCTTCGAGAGAAGCTGTAGACAGGGCAGCCATGAGGCTCTTTGGCCTTCCACCACCACCACCACCACCTGAGGTGGAGATAACAGAGGACATGCTCAGCGATGAAGATCAGGTGTGGCTGGACAATGCGGTGGAGGAGTACATGGGGGGATTGGGGGTGTGGAGCGAGGAGCGGCGGGTAAGGCTGAGGGAGAATCTTGGCCGCATAAGAAGGGGGGAGTCGATGGAGTGGTTGAGCTTGGAGGAGCAGAGGGAACTGGAGGAGGTGTTTATGGACTTGCAAGAGAAGCACGACAGAGAGAGACGACAAGGTTCCTCTCAGGAGGCTGGTTCTTCTTCATCTTCTTCTTCTTCCAATTAGATGAAGTCGTCATCGTAGTTTTTGGCTGGTTGGTTGTTGTGGCCTTTTGTTTGTTGTGTTTTGTGTTTATCATGTTTTGTGTGAAATACTTCACTAGTATTGGGTGCTGAATGAATAAAATGCTGGTGTTTCCTTTGGGAAGATACTGGTCAGAGGTTGCAGAAATTTATATGATCTGTAACTAACTATAGATGTTATTGGAGACCCATGGTTGTTTGATTTATGTCTGGATAGAGGGGATTAAACTTGAACCTACTATGCCCTCTATGTAATTCAGCCCCTGTAACACAATATATGCTTGGTACTATAACATATAAGCATGAAAAAGAAAAAAAAACAGAACAAAAACATACACCATCCATACATCCATTCCACTCTGAGGGGCATAAAATTTCTACTCCTCTGGTGGAAGCTCATTCAGGTCTGGGAGGTTCCGGGGCTGCTTGGCCTCATTCGAAGCCTCCACCGCCACTGAAGTTGTTTTGTCCTCCTTGATGAACCCATTCGCATCTTTCGTGCCCGAAGTAGACCCTCTGAAAAGCTTGTGCCTCTCCTCAAGCATCTCATCCCTTGCCTCCAGAATCTCGCAGAGGTCCCTCAGATCATCTTCGCATATCTCACCGAGTGCCTCCCCATTCAAGATTTTGCCAAGGAGCACCTTCAATTCTATCTCCCGGTTCTCCTTGTTCTGCTTTTGGAGGTTGCGCTTTTGCTTCTTGGTCTCCGCGGCCAAGAATGCTGTCTGATCCATTATGTTTTTCTTGTGATGGGGTAGGGCCTCGAACCTCTCAACCAAAGCCTGTGCCTCGGATGGAGAAGGCCATATGGCCGGGTTGTCAGGGTCATCAGGGCTGTTGATGATGGTGCACACTTGCACATCACATAATGTGCTCATCTCACCTACTTTCTTTGACAATCCTTTCTTCCTCTTCTTATATGTCTGCTTCCTAGAAGTTTTGTTTTCGATGAATTGGAGCTTGAGCTTACTCCTCATCCTGTCACGTTGAAAGAACACATACATATCATGAAAAATTACTCAAAAGAAGAAGAAGACTACTAGAGGTATACCTGCTATCGTGTTCGAGTACACGGTAGAAGAGAATTCATCCTTGCTTTTTATATAGATAACAAGCGCACTGCGCGTTTCCATTTTGAGTTTCCAAAGATGATTTGCGTGGATGTTACGCAACCAAAAAAGCTCCAAAGAGAGCCGTTGCCAGTCGTTTAATGAATGCGCACCAGATTTTTCTTTTCTTTTTTTTCAAGAAAATCTACCATGATATCAAGCTCTCCCAAAATAACTCATTTCGAAAGATAGGAGAGCCGTTGCAGATTGAACGCACAGTATCCTCATTTTGAGAGGTTCTGGTGTGCATCCATTAAATGGCTGAATATTGATATCAACAAAATATTAGCATCAATTGGATTTCAGATGGAATTAAAAGTTTTTTTTTTTTACTATTATTTTGGTTTTGTAATTGCATCATTGTTATTTCTGTCTTTTGCAATAATAGTTCAAGAAACTAGTTGAATATTGTATGTCACACTAATTATCCAAGCATGAAGTCACAAAAGTAAATGTGACTTCTTTTAAAAGATTATACACAAAGCACAATATCTTCTCTATTAAAAGACCTTAAATGATACACATTCTGTTTCAATATCTAATCATTAACATATATAAATCATTCATTTTGATATCCCATACACACTGGAAAGCACAAATTAGATTCCATTTACCCAAATTAGCTTAAACATAATCTCTTTCTGTAGTAACTCCATTAAAAATTCAAATTCTCATTCGCTGTTGCTGCGTAACATCGCTGCAAAAAGCAAGCGTGGCGTTACATTTCTTGTTTTTTTTCGTAATGCGGAGTTCTTCTTTGTGAAATTTTTTGGCAACCAAATCCAAATAGTTTCTATAACGATATCATTTATTTTCAAAATCTCTGAAAGATTTCCCCCCCTAAAAAACGCGTATTGCGAGCTACATAAGCAGAACAACCCCACACCACTCTCTCATCGCATTGCCTACCTGTAATCGTTCGCTCGCTCGATCACAATTCCAAGAATGTCGAAGAACAAGGCGCGAAAGGTCAGTCTTTCACATGCTCTATCTTCTAATCATTTTGTATAAACAATCCATCTCTCCCACACACACAAACACATTCATCAGGAGCTCACATTCAATGCGAAACGTCGACTCTGCGACAAACTGATGCGTGGCCTGGCCAAGGACATGGAGAGGATGCGAAGAGAGTTCGGATTGGAAACATGCGTTGTGTACTATCCACCGGGCGCAACGGTGCCCAAGGCGCTGCCATCTAGAGAAGCTGCGGAGAGGGTCGCCATGAGGTTCTTTGGCCCACCACCACCACTACCAGTACCACCACCACCACCCCCACCACCACCACCAGTTGAGGTGGAGATAACAGAAGATATGCTCGGCGAAGAAGATCAGGTTTTTTGAGCTTGCATGAGAGGTACCGCAGGGAGAGGCGACAGGGGTCGGCTTCTTCTGCTTGGGATTAGATGGAGCTGATGGTGTAGTTGAGTCTGTTTTTTCAGTTGGTCGTTGTTGTTTGTTTTGTTGTTCTGTTCTTGGTGGGTTGGTTGATTGAGTTTGTGGGGTGGGTTTTGTTTTCTTGATAGTGTGATTTGTTTTTTGTTGGTGTTAGTGTGAAAGGTTATTGTTAGTGTTGGGGGCTTTGATGAATAAAATGCTTGTGTTTTTTTTATATATAAAATAAATAATGTTACATGGAAGCATAGTTTTGGGTTGAACATGTGCTAAAAATGTGAAGGTAGAATTTTATTGAAACATAATTTTAATTTTGAAATCTTAAATAATATCCAGTCACAGTGTCCATCTCAAGATGATAAAATTGAATAGTTACAATCTATTTGTTAAATGCGTGTTGAGTCTAACTTGAACAAGTGGGGAGGAGTCTAACTTGAACAAGTGGGGAGTCAACGACGCATTATTTTTTTGAAAAAATATTAGACTCAAGCATGTTTCCATCCCTAAATACAGTCCACACTTTTTTTTAAGGTAGCGTTTGAAAACATGTTTGAAAAAATATGATTTTATAAAGTGATTTAAATAAACTTAATTCCTAAAAAACATATTTTATGCACTTTTTAAAAAACAATATTTTTCTACTGAAAACTTTAAGTAACTTTTCAATTAAGTCTGTTTTTAAAAGTTTTTTGCAAAGCGTTTAGGACATGTTTGTGATTTTTTCTTTAATAAAAAACAGAATTGGCGTCTAAACATTTTACCAAACATATGCTAAAATAATATAATATACCTCGCCTATTAAGATATATACTTTTATTAAAAAAATAATTTAAAGTGAATACTCTGATGAAATGTATGATTTCATTATTTATAAAATGTGTAAAAAAATTTCTAACAAGGTAGAGGGCTAACGAGGGATATAACACCATAAGGATAAACTGGAGCTCTAATTCTTTTTTTTTTCAAATTAGAGTTGGCCCTACGCCTGAATGACATATTCTTGACATGGACCTAGTTGGGGATAGGTCTCTGAAATAAGTTGGTCCCTATGCGATGCCTAGATTGTTTAAAATGAACATCTCTTCTTGGGTGATCAATTCCTTTTTCCACTGCATAGGCTAATTGGAGCAGTACAGGTATTCCCCTGTTTCCATTGCATAGGTAAATGGTCCCTTTTTTTGGGGAATCACAAAGTATACAAAATTCTGAATCCTGAAGTCACACATGCACTTATTAGAAAAGATGTTTTTGTTTTGGTTTATAATTTTGTATATTTATCAATTCAAAAAAATTACATGCACAGCAATGATCAATTCCTCCAATTCTCAATCTCCCAACAATTCTGTGTGTGGACTGAATTCATAAAATGTTGGGTTGAATCACAAAGTATTTCAAGTAACTCTTTGAGGTGCCTTGAAAAAAAACTTCCTTCTGTCCACCTGCATCTATAGATGAAATTCAAAACATACAGATCAAGTTCCGTAGGAAAGTAAAACAGAGAAACTAAAATGAGGGGCATTGGTCTGACTTCTTCATGCAAACAAGTGGCTCCATGTTTCAAAAAGAGTCATCCAAACCAAATACAAATTTATTAAATCGTTACAAAATGATTGATATTGAAGCACATAGTGATTCAATCCAAAACAAAACAAAATGCTATTACCCACTTTGGGAGAAACAAATTTCAGTCCATCAAAAAAAAAAAAAAAAACAGACATCATCCATCCAATTAATTGAAAGGGTCTACTCCTCTGGTGGAGGCTCATTCAGGTCTGGGAGGTTCAGGTGCTGCTTGGCATCATTCGAAGCCTCCACCGCCATCGAAGCTGTTCCCATTTCTTCTTTGATGAACCCGTTCTCATCTTTCGTGCCAGAAGTAGACCCTCTAACAAGCTTGAGCCCCTCAAACATCTCCACCCTTTTCATTAGAATCTCATAGAGATCACTCAGATCATCTACGCATATCTCACCGAGCGCCTCCCCATTCAAGATCTTGTCAAGGAACACCTTCAATTCTAGCTTTCGGTTCTCCTGGTTCTGCTTTTGGAGATAGCGCTTCTGCTTCTTGGTCTCGGCGGCCAAGAATGTTGTCTGATCCATTATGTTTTTCTTGTTAAGGGGTAGGGCCTCAAACCTCTCAACCAAAGCCAGTGCCTCAGATGGAGAAGGCCATATGTCAGGGTTTCCAGGGTGATCGGGGCTGTTGATGATGGCGCACACTTGTACAGCACATAATGTGCACATCTCGTCCATTTTCTTTGACAATCCTTTCTTCCTCTTCTTGTATGCCTGCTTCCGGGCATTTCTATTCTCGATGAATTGGAGCTTGAGCCTCATCCTCATCCTGTCAAATGGACTATTAAGAAGAAGAAGACTAGAGGTATATTTGCTCGTTGCGTTCAAGTACACGGTACAAGAGAATTCATCATTGTTGTTTATATAGATAACGAGCGCACTTCGCGTTTCCATTTTGAGTTTCCAAAGACAATTTGCGTGTATGTTACGCTACCAAAAGAGCTCCAGAGAGACGTTGCCAGTCATTAATGGATGCATGCCTTTTTCTTCTTTTTCAAGAAAATCTACATAGATATCAAGCTCCCAAAATAACTCGTTTCGAAAGATAGAGAGCCGTTGCATATTGAACGCGTTCGAGATCCTCATTTTGAGAGGTTTCGGTCTTGTAGAACATTATTAGTACCATCAATGGTGCCATTGGCAAATAGTATAATTGAATTTTAGATGGAATTCCTTTGGCAATATTTCAAGAAACTAGTTGCAAATTATTACATTACTCTTGTTGTCTAATCATAAAGCCACAAAAATAAAATTTAACTTCTTTTAAAAGATTATACACAATGCACAATATCTTCTCTGTCTAAAACCTTTTGACAGGGCAGTAAAAGACCTTCCTAATATGCAGTATCGAATCATACTCCCCAATAAGAAACTAATTAAATGAAACACATGTTTCTCATTCTGCAGTGCCTTATCAAAATTTATTCATTCTCAGATAGAAATCATTAATTTTTTGATATCCCAGTATGCACTGGAAAGCACAAATTACATTTCATTCTCCCAAATTAGCTTAAATGTAATATCCTTCCACAGTAAAAGTTCAAATTCTCATATCCTAACCCACCATCCCTCTCAACGAGTCAGACGTCACATATATAGAGTGAACAAGTAGTTCAACTAAAAAAATGTGCATTACATACCACCTCCACCACCACCACCACCACCACCTAAGGTGGAGATAACAGAGGGTATGGTTACGCTGAACGAGGAGTACAAGGGGCAATTGGGGGGGCTGGGGAGAGGAGCGGCGAGCATCTGAATTGATGAAAGGGCTTAAGTCCCATTCAACACTCAATCAGCACATAAATATTTTGAGTCTTGTTACACTCCGTCCTTAGTCCAAAATATAGTCTTATATGTTTTGTTAGCTCTCTTCACTTATTATATTAAAGTATATATCTTGTTGATATTTTTTTATATATTTTCTATTAATGATATCATTAAATTCATCTGAGTTATATTTCACATCTTAAAAAAGTACATACTATTAAGATGATGTATATGATTTTAAAAAAATAAAAACACGTGCGATTTGTATTTTGAACTGAATTCATGAAAACGAAGGCCCGAAACCTGCGGTAAGGATCGATGTTCTTGATTGAGCATTTGATGGTGCGTGTTTACAGAGGCTTGTGACTTGTGAGGGTGACGGGGTTGCTTTGTCAAGGTGGTTTAGTATTGTGAGAGATTTTTTTTTATTTTCATATACCACATATTATAAATGGACGAGCATGTTATAAATCAACTGGTTTTTTTTTAAATATTAATCTCCACCTCTAACTATTTACTAATTATTTAATGCACAATTTAAGGGATTTTTTCATATTTAATTAATAACATAATTTTTATTATGTTATTCATTAAAATTAGCATTTTTAAAAATATAATAAAAGTACATTTTATGAAAGCTATTTTTCATCTAAGATTATTTTGATGGTCATTTTCATCCTCTTTATGATGGAATACTCAGAAAAATTATGTTTGAAATCCTTCATTCATGAATTTATTCTTGAATATTCTAAATTTTTTTATGAAGAATTGGACATTGGGAATGAAGAATTCTCTTTCTACACTAGAGTTTTCAAATTAGGTACTCATTTTCTTACATTACATTAAGAAGGAGGAATGCCTAACATTAAAAAAAATGATAATGTTACTTACAATCATTTTTTTAGTTTAAATTTCAGTTTACACATATTTTTTATTTATTTTAAAATAGTATATACATCATTTCATGAGGTATATGTTTTTATAAAAATGATAAACATATTCCATAAATAGCAATGGTCCATTTATAAAAGATATGAAATTTCTAACCGGGATATAACTTCTCTAAAATAATTTCTTCATGCTGAGATTCAAACTGAAAAAATACAATGTTATGCTCTTGACAAGGATGTTATCCTGGAAACTTGATGTTAAGGGGATACCATTATAAAGGGGCTACCCAGGGACTGTATGTTAAATACCCTATTATTCAGGGGGCAATGAGCAAATGTTGAAGAAACCCAACTTTACGTGTTGCGAAACACCATAATCTTTCATGGGAAATCCACGTCCCTCCCCTCCTTCTCCTTCTCCTTCTCCCTAACCATCCGCGCTTCCTCCTCTCACGGTCGGATCCGGCGGCGACTTCGAATTAGGGTTTCCATCGATTTCTCAGGTATTTCCCCCTTCAAAGATCCAATCTTTCCTCGGGTAAGCTACACACCTCCAATAGGTCAAATCGACTCTGAAAGTTGAGGCAGGGCGTCGGTTGGGCTATACCGGAGAGGGGCGGTCCTTTGGTTCCCTCTCTCTCTCTCTCTCTCTCTCTCTCTCTCTCTCTCTCAGAGGGAAGGCATTTGATTTAATTGAATTTGAAATGATGACCATGGGAGGGGGGAAAAGGGAGATTTTGATTCATTGTATTACATGCATTGGATGTTTATAATCGGAATGCACTTCAATGAAGATCTGGACAACTAATTTTTGTTGTTTGTGGGTTTCATGCGGTTTCTTCTATTTATCTGTCATTACCTACCATTTCTGTTTTCAATTTTTTTTTAGATTTATGTGAAGTGGTTTGTCACTTGAGTTGGGATCTCTTATCTAATTGGAGGAGAATTAAATATGCTTAAAACATAATGTTTGCATATAAATTAACATGAAAAATCGATGGCTTGGATGAATTATGCTTATTCTTTATGCCATATTCATCACTTTTATTTTCATTTTCTTGCTGAGTGTGTGTATATATTTGCTAGGTTATTCAGATCTAATTCTTATATCGGGACTATGCTTATACCTTTCTGTCGGGAAATAAAAGTGGAGAAAGTAATTCCAGGCTTGCACTTTTTTTTATGCTCACAAGGTGTAGATTGATGAGCTTTATATTATTGGGATTTCAAACGCAATGGAGGTTAATGAGCTTCGGTTCAGCAAGATTGCGGTGTTTATAAATTGCAACAGATGTCTGCAAGTGTGTAAGAAGCAAGACTTGGAATGGCAGAAGATGCAACAAGGGATCCTAATGCAGTGAAGGTGAGGATGCGATATTAGATTTGGACTTGCATGCTTTGAGGCATTTTTTCTTGTTTTTGTTATTAAGGAGCTGTGCACTTGAAAGTGGTTCTTGTTCATGAAAATATTCATTCATCTATCTTCACTTAATATGGTTCAAGGTGCCATATTATAAATTCACAGCATTCTGTGCATCATGATGAGCCTAAATCTTTATTATGAAATAATTAATCTCAACTAGCTTCCTGATGTGACCCACGATCAAGTCCCAGCAACAGAGCTCTAGTTTTTTTTCCTAAAAAACATCTAATACTGATGTTAGTGATTAATAGTTAGGTAATAAAATTGTTGTTGTTGTTGTTGGTTTTTTTTTTTTTTTTTGTGAATAGCTTTTTTATTTATGCATTCCATTGGCTGTATCAATTGTGTGTCAAATACTTGGTGTCATAGATTGTAAGCATATATTAGACACGTTCAGAATAACTAAGTTCCTCCATGCATTGTTCTTTGCAAATGCATTGAAAATGATACTACGTTGTTCATGTCCGGAACTATACTTAAATGTAGGTGCATTATAGGACAAAAATAATGGTAATTGATCTCTGGTAGTCTTTTTCCAGAGCTCTGCCTGTGATATAGGTACATCATGGCAAATTTAAATTAACCGACACATTTTTCATTTATCAATGTTGTTTTCTTAAATGTTGGATAAAAATAAATATGATGATTTATTCATGATCCTTGTGTATTGATGGTTTTATATCTTTAAATTGAAGGCACTTATTGCTTTAAAGAAGGGCACACAGTTAATCAAGTATAGCCGCAAAGGGAAGCCGAAATTTTGTTTGTTCAGAATATCTACAGTGAGTTTCTAAGTTTCTTTATGGCAAATTCTGAAAATATAGTGTTTCCCTTTTATCCTTTATACCTGTAAGAAGTGTTCATTTATAATAATTTGTTTGTACTGGATTATTGTTTTTTGGGGAAAGGTGGGCACTTAAATTCATTGCAAAGAATTGTTAAACCCCAGTACAGAACCTTTTAAATCTCCAATCTCAAGATACATAGCCTTATTCCATTACGACATGATTCTATCATAATCCGTCATTTGCTACCCAAGATGGTACCTTAAATTTGTCACTGAAGATCTTTTGTTCCGTCCTAGCCAAATTGACCAGCAGATTACAACACAGCAACAATGTCAAAAAAGCTTCCTTCTCTTTGAACTCTTGTTTGAAGAATGAAACCCCATTATATCCCAAAATTCTTGTATGCTTGAAGGCATCTTTTGTCTCAAGCCTAGATTGTGCAATACACGTCCAAGTCAAGGACCACAAGCACGTCATTCATAGTTGACTTGTTTGTTTCCATGTTATGAAAACACAATGGGCATCTTGACACCAGTTTCCATCCTCTATTCCTCTTCTCTTCAGGTTCTCTTTAATGAGAATCCTCTTATGCAAATCAGTCACATGAATCCCCTATTTTCAATGATATGCAAAATGAGAATCCTCTTTAAAGAGAAAGCCTATCCCAACTCTGTCCTTTATGGAAGAGCTAACGGAAAAAGGGTCGCTTTTTTCAGAATCCCAAATTCTAATGTTGGCTCCTGTAAGTGACACTCCTATAATTTCTATGTCCCTAGATGGTTCTATGAATTTAAGCTCCACTAGATGCTGAAGTTTTATGAAAAATATTTAATGCAATGAGTTAAAGTATCTCCCTCTTGGACTTGTTTCTTGATACATTAGCATTTACATGTTATGCATTTCATTGAATTCAAACTTTTTGAATTATATACCAATGAATGTAGGCATGGTATAAAACAAACATTACCATTTGCACAAACTATGGATCTGTCAATGTTATGACTTTGTTCAGCTTTAGCTTTGTGCAGTGATAAGATTCTCTTGGCTGCTTGTACTATCAATTTCATTTGGATGGAATCATGAAAACAGTAGCTTGTATGTTTTTTAATTAGAAAATATTGGTACTTTAAACTGTCCACTTTGGATCTCTGAAGCCTAGATACTTATTGGTTAATGGGTTTAGGATAACAACATTGAACCACATGGTTACCGCTTCTATAACTAATTGCATCCAACACAGGCATGTGAACCACTTTTTAAGTATCCGGGCATCATATTTTGTGATCTTGAAATTTTCCTTCCCATGGCTGTGGGGGAAATTGCAATTTTGCATCAAGAATCCTAGACTGTGTTTGGATTTGAAGAATTATCTGGAATTCTCCTATTTGGATTTGAATAAGAAAGTTCGAGTTTGATGAACACCAGAGCACCCCGAATCTCTTATTTTCAGGAGTTGCACTTCAACCAGTTCTTCTTCCAAACAATGCCGGGGGAGTTGCAACCTTAATTGCAATGAATCGCCCAAAATCCAAATACACCCTAGAGGAACTTAGTCATCAATGATTTTCTGATTTGGTTATGTCCTATTCTGAGAATTGGGATTTGATGTGAATATAAGATTGTAAATTATTGTGGTTGCTTATGAATATTGATATTGACATTCCTGCATGCTTTTGTGTACTTTCTCTTGATTTTATTTTTTTGTTAGTTTAAATTTTTAATAGTTATTGTATTTGTAGGATGAAACAACACTGATTTGGTATTCTCACGGAGAGGAAAGAAATCTTAAATTAGCAACTGTTTGTCACATTATACCTGGACAAAGAACTGTGAGTTTTACTCTATAACATTTAAGTATGGTACCAGGGCAAACATTTTTAATTGCCTTCTTTATTTGATGTTCACCTCACAACAACATAATCTTATCCATTACTCAGCTTTTGGTATTCCACAGGCTGTTTTTAAGAGATATTTGCGCCCTGAGAAGGATTATCTGTCATTCTCATTACTTTATAAGAACGGTGAAAGATCTCTTGATCTGGTTAGTAAACATTTGTGTTTCCTTTTTTTGTTCACTATGGAGTAGTTCAATGGATTATAAAATTTCACATCATTAGAATGAAATAGTAATGACATCAGATTCTGATTACATTACCAATTCTTCTTTTCTTGTAGATATGCAAAGATAAAGTTGAGGCAGAGTTGTGGATTTCAGGCCTCAAGTCTTTGATTTCTACGGGTCAACTTGGACGCTCTAGGCTTGACAGGGAAATTGATGTAGGATCTGATGTAAGTTTGTGTCCTACGTAAAGCTATTGTCTTCATTTATTGGATTTGGAATTGATATTGACGGTTTATCTATCACACACTACCATGCATTCTGCTTATGAGGCTGATGCCTGACACATCTGTGAGATTGTATTCATTCTGGAGGGTAAGGAAAGACAAAAAAGAAATTCCTTCAAGATGTGAGAAGGAAAAAAATCCTGGTGACAACTGACAAGAAATGAAAATAAATGGAGAGTAAAACAAAATTGGTAATTATCTGCAATTACAATACCATTCTGCTCCAATGGGAGATTCTCATTTCATTAGAATCTCCTGGAAATATGTAACTATTAGTCAATTGATGCCTATGATGTTTTTGTATACAAGGCATCCGAATGTTAATGTATCTACAGTTCCATCTGCTTCTGACGTGTGTCCAATACAAATTTGCATGCCCATTGTGACCTGTCTTGCCTCCATCTTCATAAGCGAATGAAAAGCTTATTTAAGGAAAATGAATGAAAAAGGATGCCATTTGGCTTATGTGTACAGGTATCCCATGCACAGATATGTGTGAGAGACTAGTACTGGAAAAGCGAAACAAAGGAGAGTTATATAAGATGTAGTTGAATACTTTTGTTGCTTATACTTGTATAATTCTGCATTTATGGCTTACATTTGTGTGCTTCAATTTAAGATAAAATAGAAAATTTCTCTTCATTTTAACATAACATGGTATAAAATCCTTCCTCCCTCCCACCCACAAAGGACCTAATGAACTGATAATGAAATCCAGGTGGTGAGCTTCCAACTTTATTTATAAAAATCTTATAAAACTGCCAAGACTGACATTTATTGATTTCCTTATAGATGACCAAGTTTTTAAATGTGAAAAAGTTTTTACCTTTCAATTGACGTCTCTACGCATTCAAAAGTTTTCTTAGGCATAAAATACGTAGTCATTTGGTCCTAGTATCTTACAAGGACATGGAATTGACTATTTATGTTATCAGTGTGAGATAGCCATGATTTTCATGGTTTGAACTTTTACACAAATATTGACTGTTGTGAACTTAATTCAATTTGTTTTTGTTTCAAATTTCTTTATACTGCCTTATCATATTAATCAAAACGCATTCAAAAGTTTCTTTATACTGCCTTATCATATTATCATATTGACGTCTCTACGCATTCAAAAGTTTTCTTAGGCATAAAATACGTAGTCATTTGGTCCTAGTATCTTACAAGGACATGGAATTGACTATTTATGTTATCAGTGTGAGATAGCCATGATTTTCATGGTTTGAACTTTTACACAAATATTGACTGTTGTGAACTTAATTCAATTTGTTTTTGTTTCAAATTTCTTTATACTGCCTTATCATATTAATCAAAACAAATTTTTGCATTCTCAGTATTTTAGGGATCTTATTGTTCTTATTACTGTTGCTTATAATTATTCTTTTTTCAGGACATTAGTGACTATATTCCGATTGGCCATTCTTCTGCTGCAAATTTAGAGGTTTCAAGTCTCTCTCGCAGGGTTTTATTTGATATATATTCTCAAGGACCCTCTTTTAAGCTGGCAAGATCAGATGCAGGGTCAGATTGTGCAAATATGCAACTAAGGACCAGCATTGGGGATGGTTCCCGTCTTAGTGTTTCAAGTGCACCTAGCTCAAGTGGTGGTTCCTGGCCAGATGATTGTGAATCATTAGGCGATGTTTATTTTTGGGGAGAGGTTTGGGTGGATGGTAATTTTGCTGATGGATCTTCAAGCCCTTTTCGCTCTAGAACTGATGTTTTGCTTCCTAAACCTTTAGAATCAGATTTAGTGTTGGATGTTCATCAAATTGCGTGTGGTGTTAGCCATGCTGCCCTAGTTACCAGGCAAGGCGAAGTATTCACTTGGGGAGAGGAACATGGTGGACGACTTGGTCTTGGAATTGATTCAGATGTTTGTCGGCCTCAACTTGTTGAATCATTGTCAGTCCATAATGTGGATTATATTGCATGTGGTGAGTATCATACTTGTGCAATATCTGTATCGGGTGATTTATTTACTTGGGGTGATGGTGCTCATAATGCTGGACTTCTTGGCCATGGTACTGATGTCAGCCACTGGATACCTAAAAGAGTTTCTGGTCTTCTGGAAGGACTACAAGTGTTGTCTGTTGCATGTGGTACATGGCACTCAGCATTGGTTACCTCTAATGGGAAATTATTTACCTTTGGTGATGGAAATTTTGGTGCATTGGGACATGGTGACCGAGACAGCATTTCGTACCCAAAGGAAGTTGAGTTTCTGAGTGAACTAAAGACGATTAAGGTTGCATGTGGAATGTGGCATAGTGCAGCAATTGTAGAGGGAAAGGTTAATGGAGCAAATTCTGTATATAAAAGATTGTTTACTTGGGGTGATGGGGACAAATATCGTTTGGGTCTTGGGGACAAGGAAACACGCTTGGTTCCTACATTTGTTCCATCTCTCACTGACTACAACTTTCATCAGGTTGCCTGTGGACAAAATATGACTATTGCTCTTACAACATCTGGACATGTTTTTACTATGGGAAGTACTGTTTATGGCCAGCTGGGAAACCCACAGGCTGATGGTAGGATGCCTTGCCTGGTGCAAGACCGACTTGCAGGAGAAAAAGTTGAGGATATTGCTTGTGGTGCATATCATGTCGCTGTTCTGACATCAAGAAGTGAGATTTTTACGTGGGGCAGGGGGGCCAATGGAAGATTGGGGCACGGAGATATTGATGATCGAAGGGCCCCAACACTTGTTGAAGCTCTGAAAGATAGACATGTTAAGAGCATTTCATGTGGCTCAAGTTTTACAGCTAGCATATGCATTCACAAGTGGGTATCTGGTGCAGATCAATCCGTGTGCTCAGGCTGTCGACAAGCTTTTGGCTTCACAAGGAAAAGACACAATTGTTACAACTGTGGTTTGGTACACTGCCATGCCTGCAGTTCCAAAAAGGCACTAAAGGCTGCATTGGCTCCAACTCCAGGCAAACCGTATCGTGTTTGTGACTCTTGCTTTGCAAAACTTAAAGCAGCAGAAACCGGTAACGCATCTACCATCAACAGGAGGAATATGATTCCTCGTCGCTCAATGGACTCAAGGGAGAGATCTGATGGGAGGGAAATGAGGTCATCAAGGATTTTATTATCTCCCGAAACAGAGCCAGTCAAGTATGTCGAAGTCAAGTCTACCAAGCAAGGGATGAAATCAGAATCTCTTTCCTTGATGCGGGCACCACAAGTTCCAGCACTCTTACTGTTGAAAGACATCTCTTTCCCTAGTTCATTGAGTGCACTCCAGACGGCTTTGAAACCAATCATTACATCAACTTCTGCACCGGTCAATTCTAGGCCAACTTCCCCATATTCAAGGAGGGCAAGCCCAACCCGCTCTACAACTCCGATATTTTCGAAGAGTATCATTGATAGTCTCAAGATAACTAATGAACATCTGAATCAGGAAGTCTTAAAATTACAGGCTGAGGTTTGTAGTAAATACTGCCATGTAGTATTTCTCTCTGTCTAATCTCTCACTGGTGCTCCATTTATTTTATGAGACAACTCCTATATATATACACACACATCTGTGTAGTTTTTTTAATGCTTTGTTTCCTGTAGGTTAAAAGTCTGAAACAAAGACGTGAAATTCAAGATATGGAAATGCTTGGATCAGCAAGAAAAGCACAAGACTCTTCCTCTTTGGCTGTAAAAGAATCAAAGTATAACGTTGCAAAGGAAGTGTTAAAGTCAATAGCAGAGCAGGTATTATTATCTTTTCAAGTTTGCATATTTTCTTTTTGTCCTATATCATGACTGCTAAAAAGGAAAACTATCCTTTTGAATCACTCTTCGGGTATGGCATTGAGACGGGGGGATGCTTAATTTTAATGAACATTTGGATCTGCAGGAGATTATCCATTGGTGCATTTAAAAGTGCATCCTAGTTATAAAAATGAAGTTTGCGCTCCTAGATAATAACAACCTGTTACGCTAGTGTATCAATATTTGAACAAATAAATAATTTTCTATTAAAAAGAATAATAGTTGGATTCCCCTACAAGTGCTTGAATTTCAATTTTGGGATATATGTATATACATATTTCCTTTATGTATGCATTCTGACTTCATTTTCCTTTGTGTTGCATCTTTTATTCTCCATGCTGATGTTGTTTAAAAATGGTCTTTTTTTGTTTGGATAATCTCATTGACTATTATAACACTATCACTGAAAACAGCATATCATTTTCTTACAGCAAATTAAATTGATATTGTCTTTCACAGTTTTCTTTTTTGCTTGTTCATTAATATTGTTATCTTGTTATTTACGTTGTCAAGAATATTCATCTTGATTTTGCTATGGAGAATGGGGCTCTTAAGCAGCTGGTTCCGCAGTTCTTGATGATTAAATAATGATGAGGTTGTATTGATAATTAATGATGAATGTGAATTATAAATAAATTTGTTGTGCCTTGACAAAATCATGTAGACCTGCTCCACTCCTCTATTCATCATCTAAATCAAGAATACTGTATGGTGGAAATTGATTTTGTATTTGTTTCACAGAAAATGAAGTGGTAAGGCATATTATAGGAAGGTAATAGAGATCTATACCTTTTCAATGCTGCAGTTTCACTCTTCCTAATCTTCTGAAAGACTGGAAATGTTCATATAAAAAAATGTATCATTTTTCTTGCAGTTTAAGAACAGATGATTGAAAAACAGATTCCAAGTCATCTCATATACACTCCATGTGTAGAATGCACACTGATTCATGTACGTCTTTCCAAGTTCTTATTATGTTTTACAATTCAGCTGAAGGATATGGCAGAGAAACTACCGCCTGATTTTAAAGACAAAGTGGGTGCCATGCGTATTCAAGCAGAGTCTTTACTAGAAAATGGCATGGACCATGAAATAGAGCTTTCTTCTTCAACTCCACACTCGGAGTCTCGGCCACAAAGTTTGAGTGAAGGAGCCCTCGTTATGCAGGACAATAGAACGGATGATTCCATTAATAGTGCAGGTTTTTCACAGGATGCTGTTGTTGAAGGTACTGCTCAACAGAGTAATGGATTAACCACTTCTACTACCAGTGAGGCTATGGCTCCCCAACACAACTCAGAGAATGGATCCAGGTCACCTACGCAATCTGCATCGAGGTCTGGTGGTGAAGGGGAGGGACAATTGGTTGAGCAGTTTGAACCTGGTGTATACGTGACCCTTGTTCAGCTTCGAAATGGGACAAAATTTTTTAAACGTGTCAGGTTCAGGTATGTATGTTCTTTGTTATTGGTTTCAACAGTTCCATTTTTATATCACGTTAATAAATTCACATTGTGACACGTGGAGAACATTGATATTTCTTCTTCAAACTGTTGTTTTAAAATTGTTATATAACTTCTATACAACATGCAATCATGACAGTTCGACGCAATGCTGTGTGTCAAGATCTTTTTCATCTAAACACTGCAGTTACTAGAAGCAAGACTGACACCTGATGATTCCATATTCTTCTTATGCTCAGACAGAGGGAACAATTTCAGGGCATCATGCACAACTATTACGAAATTTGTATATTGGAGATCAGGACTTCCAAGTGAAACAACCTTGTATTATACATTTAGAATAAACTTCAGACCTTTAGTGATAATTTTTGTTGAATTTCTCTTGGTTTTGGTGTGCCTTGCTGAGGAGTTACAACATAATTCATCATTAAATATCTGTAATGAGAATTATATATATAGAAACTAGCAATCATACATTTAGAAACTCAGTGTCTTGGATGAATGAAACAAGCTATTTCTTGGTAAACCAATTTATAAATCTAAATATCTATGCATCTCATTTCATCTGATGTCTCTGCAGCAAAAGAAGGTTTGCCGAACAGCAAGCGGAAGAATGGTGGAGAGAGAACAAAGAAAGAGTGTATAGAAAGTATAATTATTCGAACCTCGATAACAAGCCAACAGAGCCAACAGAGCCACCATCCACATCTGCACCTCCTGAAGAAGATGGAACAGCATCTTCTTCTCAGCCAGAATAGCTTGATTTCTAATGCTGGGTGCAAATGCTGAGGAAGACTGAGCCCTTGTGGAAAACAGAGAGCTTTCTGCAACAAAACTGGATTCCAGTGGATTAACAAATGCCAATCCATGTGGGAAATCTTGGTTTAATAACTGGAATATCAAAGATATTTAGGGATGGATGCCAGTGAGACATGCCACCACTTTCAAAACAACTTGATTGTAATTCTTTCATTCTTTTTTTTTTCTTCTTAATATATTTTGGGGATGTAATTGCTGAACTAATTATTTCATGCTGTAATCATTCTCTTGAGAGGTCAGTGGTGAAACCTTGTTGTAAATCTTACATTCTGTTTGGCTCTGGTTTATTTATTTCTTGAAAATTTTCCAATTCTTTTTTTTTTTCATTTGTTGTGGATGCTGGACTTTGGGTGCGCGTTTGGATGTGAGGTTGAAACTCTGAGATTCTTAAAATCTTATGTTTCAAACTCAACTTTTAAAAAGTTATGTTTTATTAGATTTTCAACAGCAATATTTTTTGACCTAAAAATGAAGATTGTGGTTTGAAAAACTAAACGCTGAAAATGTGTATAGATCTGAGTAGTATAATTTTTAGCTTTTCAAACGCAGAATTACATAAACTCATTTTCAAACGGATCTTGAATTGAATTTGCTTGACTAAAAAAACGCTTAAACTTTTTTTTTTCTTTCTGATAATGATTGCATTTGGAAACACATATAAATTAATTTTAAAATTTTCTATTACGTTTTTTGCCCAATAATCTCAAAATTATGTATGGGGCCCATAAAGAATATAATACCAAATTATATACTTCTTTTTTTTTCAATCTCAAAATAGGTTTGCAAATGCATTATGCCCACATTGATGCGATATTCGCTTATATACATACACAATATTTCTAGAACTATATTTTCCATTTTTTATCCTGTTCTATGTCAATTTTTATTTATATAATAATATTTTTAATACACAGTTTTTTATATTAATAAAATAAATAAAATGTAAAACCAATACGATTATTACATTGGTTCGGTAAGAGCACGAAATCCGTTACGATTCCGATGAAACAAAATATAATAAACACCAGGGGTTTATTGCAAAAAAAAAGCTTATACAAAACCATAGATCCCTCGCACGTGAGAGGGTGCTGTTAAGTCTTTTTCAATCTTTCTCTAACGATGCCTGTCGAAATCGCCACCTCCGAAACGGCCGAAAACCCTAACCCTAGGACGACGTGGGAGGGATGCAGTGTCCTCCTCGACATCAACGATGGCGATCGTCTCGTCTTCGCCCGTCTCACTCCCTCCACGTAAGCCCTCTATCACACACAATCCCCCATTCGTGTTATGGATGTCGCTCATCCTCTGTACGGGTTTTTTTTCGCAGGACTGTGAAGATCGGCGACAAGAAGCTCTCTCTCCGGCCTCTCGTCGGATGCCCTTTCGGGTCTCTGTTCCGCGTCGAGACCGGCCCCAAAGGCGCCTTCTTGGCTCGCGTCGTCTCGACTCCTACGGCCGACGATGCCAAAGGTACTCTCTTTCTCTCTGTTTTTATCGGTTTTGAATGGGTTTTTGAGGGGAGGAAGTTCACGCGTGTATTGTGATTTTCAGGAGAGGAGTTTTGCGTGAAAGATGAGGTTAGGGACAACCGGGCGCTGGTTGACAATAATAAGGCGCAGGGTCTCTCCGGCGAAGACATTGATGCGATGAGGAGGTCAGAAAATTTGTTTTGTTTTCTATATTTGTTATTTTATCTATTTATGCATGGATACCGGGAATATTGTTTTAGCCTGAAATGGTTTGTAGAGGACTTGTGTTGTTTCAACTGTCAACTGAATCCTTTAAATGTGTTAATGATTGAAATGATTGATCTGTGAGTCAGAAAATTGTAGTGAGGCTTACAATTGGTTGGGTTTATTTTTTCTGTTGGGTGGAAAACTGAAGTAAAAGGTTTTAGCTGTAGGGGTTTATGAATTGGATATGTTCTTATCAATGTTCTAAAAATCGGCCAAAAGCGGCGCCTAGGCGGTGCCTTAGGCGGAAGCGGCTGCTTCCCCGTCGCCCAGGCCCTAGGCAGCCTGCTAATGGCTGGCCTAATCACGCCTAGGCGAGCCTAGTCGGGGTCCACCAGGCGATGGGGGAGTTGACCCATGTGACAGAGCGGCGATGGGATGGAAGAAGGGGCCGCCGCCAGCGTCGAAGGAGGATTGGAGTACGAGGACGTGCTCTGGGACCTAGAGACGACGGGGAAGGGGAAGAAGGGGCTGCCACAGGTGTCTTGCGGCATTGAAGGAGGTGGCAGTGGTGCTGCCTGAGGTGGTGTTGACTGGGACAGAGTTGTGCGGGGTCTTTTTGGAAATATAGAGAGGGTTCTGTGAAAGGGAAGAGGTGACAGGGATGAACCCCATTAATCGGTCTTTTTTTTTTTTTTTTTTTTGACTGCTGTCATGTAATGTGAGTGTAGGGTTGTGTATTCACTTCCAATGCACATGAGAGTTTAGGGTTTTTAATTTGTACATTTACATTGTTTTATTTTTTATTTTTTGAGTTCTGATTTTGTTTTTCTATATGTTTAATTAGGTCTCCACACATATTTATATTTTTATATATTATTTATATTTTTAAAATAATGACCGATTATTCCCCCGCCTAGCCGATTAATCCCTAGTCCCCCTTCAACCGCCCGACTAGCGTCTAGCGCTTTTTAAAACATTGGTTCTTATGCTGATCATGAGTTTGGGCAGATATTTGTTTCTAAGATGATGTGTTACTTTATAGTAAAAAAATGTGTTATTTTTAATAATGGTGATCAAATAAAAATAACTTGGTGTGCTAGTTTGCAGAAATTGAAATTCTGAAAATGTTGGTTTATGTGTGTGTCAAGGAAAGCGGAACTTTTTTCCTAGTCTGGGCAATTTCTTTAGTTGTTGAAAAAAAAATTCCCAGCTTTTGTCATCCATTTGATTAAAAAAAAATCTACAATCCTTCTTGTGGTTTTGAAATAAACATAATAAATATGCAGAGGTTTTTTTAAATGCAGAATTCCATGACAATGTTTATTTGCCAAATTTCAGGGAAGGTGCAACAGGTGATGAAATTGTTGAAGCTCTCATTGCCAACAGCTCAACATTTGAAAATAAAACATCATTTTCGCAGGTTTACTCATTTGTGGGAATTTGAAAAACTTGTAGGACGGGTTTACTTAGACAATTTCTGATAAATAATGCATTGACAGGAGAAATACAGGCTTAGGAAGCAAAAGAAATATGCTCCTAAGGTGCTTGTGAGACGCCCCTTTGCTCGAAGGTAATGTATGTTTGACTCTGTTTCTGTTTTTGCGATGTACCGGTGAATCTCCAAATTGTCTTGATTTTAGTTGGCAAGGAATCCATTTTTCTTTTTTCAAAAAAACAAAGGATCCATTTTTCTAACACATTATAATGTTCTTCTCTTTGATTGAACTGCGGTTTTTTTTCTTGTGTTGCAGTATATGCGAGGCATACTTTAAGAAATATCCAGATAGGATCGGGTAATTTCTTTTGGCATTCAAATTCTCTTTGGTTGATCAATTATATGCCCTATGATTCCATTCACTCTCACACATATTCTCCACCTTAAGCATCTATATGTTATAATTCCTAGTTGGGGTATAAGGATGAAAGCATGACAGTTTAGAGTGAATTGATGTACACACACAAATTAGTCTACAGAAAAGTGTGCACTTGGAATTCTTTTTGGTTGAACAATCATTTAACCTTTGATTCCATCTGCTCTTGCACTTACTCTCCACCTTGATTATTTATAATTTCTAATTTCTAGTTGTATTATAAGGTTGAAATTATGACAGTTTAGTACACAAATTTATTAGTCCACAGAAAATTAAACATTTCTAAATTGGTTATCAGTGCTTCATTTTTTCAGGTTTTTGCGAGTGGATACTCTATCTCTTCTACTTTCTTTAGCTAATGTTAGTGCATATTCAGATGTCCTTGTGGTAGATATGGTTGGCGGTATAGTCACTGGTGCGGTGGCAGAACGTTTGGGAGGTATATCTTGTATTGTTTTATTAGTATGCTTGTAGAAAACATGTTGCTATCTTAACTTCATTTTCATCTCAAAGTTTCTTTCCGATTATCTGCTGGATGGCTTAAAACTCTGTTAACCCATTCTTCTTTGAAGAGTCATTTTCTCTATACTGACAATTTTATATATGCTAGCTTTATTTGTTCAAACTGTTTTTGGTCTGCCCACAGTTTTGTTGTTTGTCAAATTTAACCTGTTGTAATTGCATGAGGACCATCTTTGGATAACATTCAATATGATAATGAATAACAAATCATATTTGTTGGTAGTTTGCAGTGCTTCAATTATGTTGATTCCATATTCTACTCTATGGCCTTCTATTAGTATATATAGGCCATTATTTATTTATAGAGAGAGATAAAAAAACAGCACGTGCAACTGCTCCTCGTCTTTTTTTGAGTTTTTATTTGAACTATTTGAGTTTACTAGCATAAGTTGGGAGGTTTTAGAATTGAACACGTTGCACTTTCTAATATCTGATCTCTCTGTCATAAACCAATATAATCATGTGGAAGGATTCAACATCCAAGGATTCAAAGAGACGAGAAGTCTCTTTAAACAATGAAGAAAGAAAAACAGGACAAAAAATGCGTGGCAGCTAATTGCCCCTCCCTACACAAAGATCACATAAAAATCCCCCACATTGATTCCATTGGAGTTAACACAGCTAATAGAAATAGATGACTGATAAAACTGACACACATTAGAATTCTCCGTACGCTTTGTAACTCAGTTGCTCATTTTCTTAAAGTTCCGGATGCCTATATAAATCATCTAAATATGTTGATGATGTGATGGCGAGTGTATTGATCAGAAATTTTTTCCTCATTACCTCTTTAATACCAACATCGCAGATATAATTGTAGTTGATGAGCCGTTCTGGCTGTTGTTTTCTAATTCAAATAGTTTGATTGTTGAGTCACTTACACAATACGGGCAACATGTGGATGATTGCTTGACTTTGTAACGTCATGATTCATGTTGATTGGTTGTACTGCCCACTTTCATGGGGGAAACATTATGAGATTCATTTCATGAACAGGTACAGGATATGTTTGCAATACCCACTTTGGTGCGAAACCTTATTCTACTGCTATAGTGAGGATCTTCAACTTTAGTAGAGAAGTGTGCTGCAGGTAGCCCTACTACTGAATTTTTTATTTTATTTTTTTTGAGAAAAAGGAGCCCTACAACTAATTTTAAATTTTGTATTTTATTTAAGCTTGATTTCAGTATTTTGTAAATTATCTGGTTTTGTTATTAGTTATTTAAATCATTGTCTCAATATTTTTTGTCCATACGAGGTCATTTTAAATATTGACACATTCTAGTGAAAATTTTAACTCTTAATTTGGGTTCTTGACCAGAAATAGTTGCTCTCTAAACCTTAGTTGCAGAAAGCGTGTACCTAAGGTACTGCTTTGGCTCCAAAGTCGTGGTCTCATGTCTTGCAGCTCTCTATTTTATTTAGGGGATAAATTCTTCCTTGCACCCTCCCACTTCATGTATTTGGCGACCTAGTAACCAATTACATTATGCACTTTGTTGTTGGTCTTCGATTAATTTTTTTTTCAAACTGGCAAATACCTATGCAATCTTTAGGTGTCAGATGTCAGAATGTTCAAATGTTTGCATGGCAAATACATCACAAGATCTAGGGCCCGTTTCTCCTTTTATTGGAGCAACCAGATAAATGACATTTGGAATCTTTCATTTGTGTGGTCATCCTAGGTAACCAATGCAAAATTCACTATATTCCTCTTTCCCATGGAATCTACCAGTTTTGGATTCTTGAGGAAGGAGGAATTCTACTTTGGGAAAGTTTACTAAAATATCACTTTAGTCTCATAGATTGGAATTTTTGTGTTGATCTCAAGGCCATTACTTGTTAAATGACAATTTGGATGTGGTTTGGTGGATTATACTGCATTTTTAAAAACATCTAGAAATTTTTTTATTGTCATTGCAATGGACTATATGTTTCTTGAAAGATGTCTTCCAACCCAACTTTAGAGAGTAGAGTGGCCCAACTCTCTAGCTTGCCTAGACGTAGACATGCTAAATGGTAATCTGAAGGAAGTCAAACAGTTAAAATTGGATTGGATATACAGCACGGTCTACCTAGTGTCAAGTTTCTATGGATGTTGCTAAAGTCTTAGTAGGGTAGTTGGTGAAGTGGAATGGACTTGCCATGAAGTTGGCAGATAAAACAACCTATTTCAACAACTGAGGAATATATTAGCTAAAAAGAAAATGAAATTAGTGGTGCAACCCAACCTGAGCTTCAACTTGTGGGTTTGGGTTGGATTTAGTTTAAATTCAGGTTGATTTATATATGCATTGGCTCAGGTTGGGTTCAGGTTAAATTTGGGTTAGGTCGGGTCCGGGTTGGGGTTGGGGTTGGTTTGAGAATCAAAGAGCTTGAGACAATTATTCCTGATATAACTCAGCAATTTAAAAAAATAAAGAAAAAAAAAGATGGTAAAGAGGGGATCGAAGAGAGGGAGACCTTTTGGCCCTAGTGGTTTTTCGAATGGGGAGGACAAAGAGGGAGCCTATGTTGGCGGTAGAGAGGGCCTTATTTAATATGACACGGAGATTGCTGCGGAACCAGACCATTGTGCAAAAGTGGAGGCCAATTGAGGGATCAGAGCACTGCGATGGGTAAATCAGGATTAAGGGGGGACGAGATGAGGTGGAAAAGTGTGGACGATTGGGATGGATGGGTGAGGTAGGAGCCATGATAGCCATGGAGGGGAGGAGGGGCGGAAAGAGAAGGATGACAGTAAATGATGAGACTATGATCCTTTGAAGTGCAATATGGGAGATCTAAAATACTTGAATGGTGAATATCATTTTGAAGATCCAACTTCTATAACTCATCAGACTCTTTCAAAGTTTAGATGGAAGTCAGGCTTTGGTTGCTGACCCCTTTACCCAAGCCTGACCCATATAGGTCAGGTGTAGATCAGATGGGACAGGCTGATCTCGTCTGCATTACTACCTATGCCAAGGATGCCCAAAGGTCGGGTTGGATCAGGTTGCTGCACCCCAAATTGATACTCAACCCAAGTATTAAAGGCACACTTATCAACAATTTTTCCTATTTAATATGAAATTGCATGGTTTAGACTAGTTTTCCACAATTGATAAATTTAAGTGACATCTGACCAATTGGGACTATTTCCTAATTCCCATTGAACTTTACTATAATTTTTTGAATGATAAGAAGTAATGTGGAACTTTTTTACAATTTTTAACCATCAGAAAAGATAATTTTGGACATTGTTGCAGCTTCTTGTACTTATTACGCTTTGTGCTCACACTTTCCTGAAACATTTTATGTCTTTTGTATAATTTCTGGTAACTAAATGGCATTATATTGAAAGATCTTGCATTTATTCCAAATATAGATGTCAATGAATTGAATCTCTTCCGATGTTAGTTTACAAGAGTAAATGTTGTGCAAATTATTGGAAGGTTTATTTATCATTAAGTACACTAAGCACATCCATTTGCAATCCAGTAATAGATTTGACCATTGGTGATTGGCTCAGATCAGCCTTTGACTCTGATATTTTCTTTTCATACTAAAAAAAAATGCATCTGTATATGCAGGATTGTGCAATCATCTTTTGATGATCTCTCCTCTGCAGAATGCAATAATTTTGAGGAGCCTATACCGCAGAATGCAATTTCATCAGATACATGTTCAATCACCATTGAAGTTACTAAATGTACCGATACGGATTCAGCTAGATCTCTGACACACTCATCAGAGGAGAATATTGTTGAAGGAGATCCTTGTCATCTGAATGGACAGTTGGATACAAATAGAAATGTGATGATCGACTGTCCTAGTAGTAGCTCAAATGGTACACATGAAACCAGTGTTTCACCATCCGAAAATGTTTGCAGATCAGCAAATCCTGGAAGACAGGCATCTTTGGAAGCTATAAAATCATGGAAACAAAATGGTTTTACAAGGTATTGAGTAGATCTTATTTAACCTATGTGAGTTTTTATTGCTCTGTCTCTGTTCTAATATGCTCACACATATGCAGCATGATAGTTGCTGCTCCAGAGCTTGATGTGGAAAGTATAATTCAGGATCTTCTGCCACTTTTATCATATTCTTCTCCTTTTGCAATTTATCATCAGTATCTTCAGGTTTCTTCCTCTCTTTTTCTTAAAGATTGTTTCTCACATGCATCTAATTTAGTTGGTTATATACTGCCACAATCTTGTGCCTTCGTTATATGCAGTTGCAAAACTCTTCTTGGGCATTTAAGTTCTTTTTTCCCTTTGTAGTCTTGAAAGATATTTTACAATGATTTGATTGATTTGAAACCTTTTTTGGGTTAAGCATGTTGTATTGTGATTGTAATTTTTTTTAATAGTAAAGGTATCAAGTTAAGATTAGCGTGTTCCCTAATGATTTTACTCATAGTTTAAAAACGTGCAGACCCCATATGCGGTGGGGTCATTTGAATCCTGCATGTACCATACATGCGGCCGCACATTATATATATATTTTTAAAATTTTTTTTATAGTATTCTGGGTTCGAATGCCTAAGGGTCATTTGAATCCCATTCCAACAGAGTTCGAACACATGGCCGCACTTGGGCAATACATGCACTGCACCAGGGTACATGTGCGCCTCCGTATGTGCGGCCGCACTTTGAATTATGATTGTACTCGACGCTAATTTCTTAGATTTAAATCAGATGTTATTCCAAATTAAAGTTAATTTTCACATCTTTATTTCTTGGATCACCCATCTTGATGTAGGATCAGGATTTTTTAATGTAATTTTTGGGATCATTTTTAGGTGTTTTTATGTGGTCAGCAAGAGTTTCATGTAATGTTATTTGTACCAGATTTAGTAGTGTTTAGCAGTGTTATATTCTTAGAAATTATTTGTCTTTTAGTCAGGAATTTGAATGTAGGACACTTATCATGGGAACTATAAATGTAGGTTGTATTTGCCAAAATTAGATTTTGATGAATTGTGTAAAATTTAGTTATTTACTTTACGGGAGGATACCCTCCTCTGTCCTCATCCCTTGTTATCTCCTCTCATTATTTTTCCCTTCTTCAACCCTAAATCAGTCTGTTCTTTAGTCCCATATTTTCTCTACAACTGTGTTGTGTCACAGCTGAAGATCTAAAGTTGAATTACATACTAAAAAAAGCCGTAAAATTAGCCTGCTTTATGAATGCCATAATTAAAAGGGTGTAACCCTTAATGGAGCTGAATAATTAAAAAAAGATTCATGTAGTGGACCCTAAATTTTTTAGGTTAAAGGTTTTTTCTTGTTCTATTTATTTCTACACGTTGAATGCATGCCTTTTTAAAAGTTGATATTTTTAAATTGCTGTAGGTTCTTACTTGAATTCATTTCTATCCATTTTACACTTGTTTATTTCTATATTGTTGGCATCCTTGTTTAACTTTTGACCTGGTCAATTGTTGGGTCCTTTCCATCTCAACAACACCCATTTGCTTCTTTGGAATTCTAGTAGCTGGTTCATACTTATATGCATGTGTTTGTGTGATTTATGCTATCACATTAGAAATCCACATTGTGATCTTCGGGCATTGAAGATCCATTTACTAACCCATTTATTGCTCAAACCGTGCAGCCTCTTGCTAATTGCATGCATAAGTTACAAGCTGGAAAACTGGCAATCAATTTACAGATTTTGGAACCATGGACACGCGAATATCAGGTCACTATTATCTTTCAATTTTCATACATTCAACTATCTTCATGTATTGTTTTGTGATTTGAATTTATGGAGTTTTCTGTGTGATGAGTTCCAGTCACTTGTAAGATGTTCCCTAGATAAATCACATCAGTTCATGTGAATATAAGATGCCATATGAGATCCATGAAGTCTTGGAAGATTTTTTTTTGAAATGAGTGTCAATTAAGATAATAAATTCTACTCTTTTTCTTAAACCCGATATATTATGAATTATAAATTGCAATTTAAGATATAGTGTTCTTAATATTTATTCACTATGAATTAGTTATAGTGTTATTATATGGTATTACTAATCTTTATCATGCATTTAAACATCACCGTTGTGGTCTCTCTCTCTTCAGAGCTTTTCATTCGCTGTCCCTTTTCTCGATATTTTTTTTTCTTCTGCTGTTTTTCTCAATCTGTAACTGATTTGGGCAACTTGAGCTAGTGATTATTTAGTGAATGTATCAAGCAGCCACCACAATCATTTGATCAGCCACCAGAATTTGATATCAATCTCTTGGTTGACAAGTACTAGGAATATAAAAACTTGAATCAACATCTACTGATTTTTTTTTCTTTCCTCCCATTTTTCAGGTTCTACCTTCCCGGACTCACCCGCACATGCAAATGAGTGCATTTGGTGGATATATTCTAAGTGGTATCAGAACATGTAGCAGTGTTGATTGTGCCCAAGGCAACTAAGTGCTTGAATTATTTTCCTAGTCCTTTGTATCAGTAAAATAGATGATATATATCTGCTCCAATTAGCTAAAGCTTCCATCGTCCATTATGGTCTAGGAAAGCAATAATCCACTTGCTTTTCTATGCTGTCATGTAATTTAATCATTTTTTTTTAACTTTATGAGCCATTGTTAAATTAAACTAATTATTTAGACGTTGCCCATCTTGTACTAATATTGTAACCGTGGTGACTTATTGCCCAATTTTATTATGTTATTGGCTGCTAGAATTTTCCAGCCACTTTTGTTTTCATATATGACAATTGTATAGTTTGAGCTTTCCTACTAATTGGAGATGCCAAATGTACATGAAATTTTTTTTTGAGTGCTCTGAATGTTTCGTAGGATGATCTAGTTGATTTTAACACCTACTTTGTTGTGGCTGAACTGACCAACTCCAGTTGATTGATCATGATTTTATTTCAAGATCTGGTGGTTTGGTTGATGTTGTAAAATGGTTAGATTGGTCTTTGCAATATTATAAAGATAGGATTCTTGCCTGCTGATCTCGATGTTATTCTTTCAGACCTATGCAGCGTTTGGGAACAAATATATAACCATCTTTGGGGATTGTTATGCATGAAAGTCTTATTTTATTTTTACATAAAAAGCTGAATTTGGTCCTAAAAAACCACGGGTTTCACTGTTTTGGGATTTTGAAACACAAACCGTGGATCCTAAAAAAATAAGTACTTAGTTGTGAAAAAAATAATTGCCAAATATTGTTTTAAATGAAAAAATGTTTTGTAAACTTAGGTCCAAACACTACCTTAAGTGATTCCAGTGAGGGTTTGTATGTGATTTTATACATAACCGGGGGTTATTCCAACTGTTACTAGATCCTCATCCCCATAAAGTAGTACTCAAGAGTATCACGTCGCACTCAGTTTAAATACACATCCAGTAACAAAAACACAGTTTAATTAAACCCCATTGTCTCAAAATGAAACTATATTCCATAAGTCACTTTTTATAGTTCACACTCATCAGTTTTTCACTAATCATTTAAGATAACAAACTATGTTGACTAGTCAGAGACTACAATCAGCCAAACAGATTTACAAACTGTCAAACCCCAACAACAGAAACAGACACGTGGCACTCAATAGTGTCCAAACG
The DNA here is from genome assembly GCA_030737845.1 of Acorus calamus. Classification (NCBI taxonomy): domain Eukaryota; kingdom Viridiplantae; phylum Streptophyta; class Magnoliopsida; order Acorales; family Acoraceae; genus Acorus; species Acorus calamus. The sequence goes on along the minus strand of CM060872.1, from coordinate 5,447,635 downwards.
TGGACCCAGGAGAGTGGAGGCTGAGCTGTAGCGACGGCTGCGATGACTCGTCCGTCAAGTACCACGGGTTGCTGTTATTATTGTCGTAGCATTCATCCGAACCGTCCGATCTCCCCAAGCACACATCCTCACCGTGCATGGGAAACAACGGCAGCGTCTGCATGTCTTCCCCCATCTCTCCTTCTCCCACCTCTCCCTGGTGTGGGCATATCCTATACGGATCCATCCCCACCCACCCGATATTCCCACCCACCGTTCCATAACAATCCTAATAACACAAAAAAAAGTTAGTACTGCATCAGACTTTATAATACGTATATAATAATATATGTATATATGTCACCATGTAAGCTCTCTCCATGAGTAGAGAACCATTGTTGCCAACCATTCCAGTAGGAGAAGCTGATGAACAACATGCACCACTCGTTAGACCACCCATAACAAACAAAAAAACAGAACACACAAAATATGTTTGTAATACCGAAAGTGGGGATAGAAGGATTGTTGGTGGGAGTGGGGATGGGTGGGGTGGGGACATCAACAGTGAAGCGTTTCTTCTGGCGTTCGCGGGCTTTGTGGTTCTGGAACCAGTAGAAGACGTTCTTGCCTTCGATTTTCCCATACTGCCTAAGCCTGGCTGAGATCCTCTGTATCTGTTCAGCGCTTGGTGACCTCACCCCACCATTGTAGTAGAGGTCTCTCAGTATCCTTATCTGCTCTGTTGTTGGTATCCACCTTGTGCTTGACTGCCTGCATAGGTAGCTGCTCCTCCCACCTCCACCATTGACACCACCTGCATTGGTGGTGGTGTTGGTTTCTTCTTGTTGATGGTGGAGGTGATGAGTCTCCATGGTGGAGGAGTGTGTGAGTGGTTGAGTGAAGAGGAGTTGTAGGAGTTGGGGGGGGGGGGGGGGGATTTAAAGATGGTTTGAAGGGGACAAATGAGAGACTTGAGAGGGGGGGGGGGGGGCCAACTGTGTGAGTTTTTTATATTTATTTGCTTGGTTGTGAAGTCATGCAAGTGAGTGTGTGTGTGAGAGAGAAATAACATGATTGCACAAAAGAAGTTCAGTGTGTGAGTGAGACAGAGAGAGATGGAAGAGTACATTTTGTTGTGATTATATTAGCTCAAGTGAGAGAGAGAGAGTGAATGAATGAATAAAGGGAGATCATATGGGACATATGAGACTCACATATTTATTTTCTAGTGAGGAAGTTATGGTTTTTCCTTTCTTTTTCTTGTTATAGGGTGTACCATCTATTCATTTTTTTATATAAAAAAATTTGTACACATGTTATAAAGGTTTCATTATAAAAAGAATAAATAAATAAATTAACTCATGTGTTCCACCACACCCCTCTACCCTCTAGAAATGGAGAATGTATATATATGACCTAGACCTATCTAAACTCTTTGTTTTTTATTACTTTTAAAGCTGTGTTGTCATGTGTGTGCATAAAGTGAGCCTTGAATAATAAATACATGGCACCAAATACTGCTATAGGGTTAGGGGGGGCCACTAGCACTCTCCATCAACACCTCATCATTTTTGGGCTTTCCCACTGCGGCTACTTTTTATTTCCTCTATATTCAGATTTCATGTGGACCCTCCTCTCTCAGGCTTTCAAGGGTTTAGGGTTTTTTAAAGTACCCAAAAAATTGGTATTCTCTCTTTAGGCCACAAAATCACCACATGACCGTACTTCCCTATCTATAATTAGGGTTTTTAAGTGGAGTTATTGACCAGCAGAGACAGACCAGTCAAAATTAATAGTAGACAGAAATACCCCTCAAAAGTTCTGCTTCAATGGAGGTTAATACAGTCATTTCCAAGGTGTGGGCACGAAAACATCCACTTGGGATTTGTCAGCCGCAGTTGTGTTCAGACTTCAGACTTTCAGTGTGTGTTTGAAACTTTGAAAAACTTAAAAAAGAGAGAGAGACAGAGAGAAAAAAACAAACACCAGATCCCAAAAACCAAACACAATCTCTCCAAACCCCTTTTAAATTCTCTCTTTCATTCCTCAATTTTTTCAACATCTCTGACTCAAAAAAAAAAAAAAAACACATCTTCGTGGGCCCCCAACAACAACTACGTCACCACACAACACAAATCATAGTGTTTAATCCATCTGTGAGTGTGTCTTCAGTTTCAAAAGGGCCACCTTTTCTTCAGATTTTGTGTTATTGACACAACCATCATGAGATCTCCCTAGCCTTCCTTGTCATGCGAACGCAATGCCCCAAACAGAGATGAAGAAGTCTCTCTCTCTCTCTCTCTCTCTCTCTCTCTATAAATTATGTGTAACCTCATATAGTGACTGACCTCTAGTGAGCTAGGGAGAAGGTTGTGCAACCCACCTTTTTTTTCGGGTGATAATCATATTCATCTATAGTGATCTCTCTCTCTCTCTCTCTCTCTCACTCTCTCTATATCTCCAGATCTCATGAGATCATGAAGATATCAGAGAAGATACGTTCCATTCACTCACTCACTCACTCACACTTTTGCAAAAAAAAAAAACTCAAACACAAAGCCTCCCTGCAGTCCTACAAAGGCTATATATTAATGATATGATGATGTCCTCTGCTACCATATATTAATATATATATATATAAAATATAAAGAAAGGGACGTGCATGGATAGAAATATAATTAAAAAAGCATGGTTTCATTTATAAGACAAACAGAGACGAAAAAGAGGGAGTTGTGCATGACTTGAAATGGTTGGAAACGCATGTTCAATATGTGTGGTTGTCCCGTGAAGCCTCTCTTTTTTGTTCAAAATGGGTCCACAAAGAAAGACATGAGAGAGGATGAGCACAGAAAGTATACGAGGTTAATTGTGAGTGTGAGTCTTTTGTTTGTAAAGGGCACCTGATCCTTTCCCTATTTTGAGCACACAATCTTTTGGGGCTCTGCCAGGGACAACCCCTCCTCTTTTTTTCTTTTTTTTTTCTTTCACCAGTCACCACCAGTGGAGATATCAGTCTCATTTATTTAATTTATTTTCTAAAATGTTGGGTTGTTTGAAGTAATCAGTTTGATTTTCAGTCAAGGTCCATGTGTTGAACTTGGTTTGGCCAAGAAAGACTTGTACTAGTGACTGTGACAAGGAAACCATATTGCATATGTAGGTGCATGTTTTGCATTGTTGTGGCAAAATTTGAGATGTCTCTTATTTTGCTCTGTTGTTAGTCTCTTAATTTGTTCGTCGTGTTTTATAACTTTATTTGCTGATTTTTTGTTTTTCTCGCTTTTCAAACCAGTTCAGATATGACTATAATTTTCCAAAAAAAAAAAAAAAAATTTGTGATGTGGTGGTGGGTTAGCAATGGAATGTGCATGGTTCATGTGTTAATTTTGGACAGGCTCTAAAGAGAGGAGCTTTGGTTCCAAATGATATATAGTTGATGCCAACCTTAGGCATTGTTTAATTAATCTGTACGTTTTGGTGAATTTTATGATCCAAACGTCAAATATGTCCAAATGATTTCTGATAAACGTGACGATTTCTCAAAAAACAAACTGATTTTTTTTGAAAAGCTAGGTTGAATGGAACAACCAAACTGGACCATAGCAAGGTTGCATAATACTACTCAATGCACATGCCATGGACGTATCACAAATAAATATACACCCAAATGTGTGTATTTAATGTTTTGTTGCACCATTAATGGATTTTTTTTATTCCAATGGTTCTTGTTGGGACTACCACTACACCTATTATTATTAAAGCTTTGTTTTTTTTTATAGTGTGAAATGTAATTCTATATATCTCATTAACTCTACATACTCACCATAACAAGGAATATATTTTGTTAGATTTTTTTAAAATTTTTTTACATGAATCGGGCCGACCCTGAGCATAGGTGACCAAGACAGTTGCCTAGGGCCCCCACTTTTTGAGGGCCCCAAAATCCAAAAAAAAATGTTATTCGTTCCTATTTTATTGGGATTTTAAATTATTTTTTATTTAATTTTATTTTTATTTTAAATTCTTTTCATATTTTATAGTTGTTTCTAATTTATCGGGATTTATTTATTTGTTATTGGGATTTATTTATTTATTTGATATTTTATTAGGCTTAGTTGTTATTGGTATTTATATTTTATTTCATATTTTATATTTTATTGGGATTTATTTATTTGTTATTTGATTTTAGGAAAAGAAACTCAGTTCACACATTTTTTTTATGATTTATTTGGGTTTGTTTGTTATTTTTTTAATTTGTTTTTATATTCTTTTTGAATTTCTGTTTTTTTATCCCTACTTAATTGGGATTTTGTATTTTCATTTGTTATTTTTGAATTATTTTAATTAATTTTAAAAACTTATCTATATATTCTATTGGTTTTGTTTTTTCTCTTTTATTAGGCTTAGTTGTTTAAAAAAATATAAAGTAAATTTTTAAAAATATAATTTTTTTACAATAATAAAAATTAGAATAAAATAAGTGAATTTAGGGTCCCTTTTACAAACACCCATGGGGCCTCATTTTATTTTGTCAATCTCAGGCCGGCCCTAACATGAATGATATCATTTAATTCATTTAATTCATTGAAATAAATATTTCACTTTTTATAAAAATACATAACTTATTAGATAATGTATATGATTTATTGTAACATTTTTCTTATTATTATTTTTTTACAACCAAGATTGTGTGATCCTTGTGGACGATTTTACAAAAAAAATTAATTTAGAAGACGAAAAGTTATATTTAATGAAAAAGTTTTCACTTTAATTAATATGTATATAAATAGTCATGGATGCGTTGCTATTTAAATAATTTTACGTTATCTATGTTTTTTTTTTTAAATGTTGCTCCTCATGATTTAATCCCTTGATTAAAGCTCAATTAGCATGTGTTATCTACGTGAATACTATGTTTCTCTAATAAATCCATGTGTATCTTTCCGTGAAAATTGGGTAAGTTTTATGACTTTTTGTTAAAGCAGGGATGAAGGTATAGTACGATTTATGTTAAACGGGGTGATTACATCACACCATGCATTCACCACTTGGTACACTGTATTGTTGACATGCTTGTAAAATGTGATCCAATCATTCTAGAAGTGAAAAACGGGTCGTGTCGTGTCGGTCTTATACGCTAGCGAATCAGACTCATGGGTCGTGTCATGTTAGCCAATTATTTGTACACGAGTCGTGACATGGCATGGTCGACAGAAGGTTGACCCAGCACGGTCTTCTGTGCTAGCCGACGGGCTTAGAGACAGTGTCATGCTAGTTTATTTACGAGCCAACAGGACTGCTAGTAAAAATGACCCATTTTATTTTTAAAATTAATCATTTTTTAAAGTTTAATATCTAATTGTTATATGCTTACATATCTAATTGTTGAAGTTTAATTAACATATTAATTTATTTAAATTTAAGTTAGAATTAAAATTTTAAATTGTTAGTATTAATTCTAAGTTAAAAATGTAAAACAAATGAATTGAAGACAGACTTTTAGAAAAATAAAATTGAAAAAATTAGAACGCTGTATGATATGCATAAATATTTATGAATGAATACAAATATTTGACATTGAACAGTGATTCATTTAGTACATTAATATATATTAAATAAATAAACAAGAAATAATACATTGATTAATAAAAATAAATAGGCCAACGGGTCATGCGTGCCAAAAATGGCACAATGGGCCAGGGAGAGGCCTAGCTGGTCTGCACCCTAAACGGGCCGACTAAAAAACACAACCCGTTTTGTTTTACGTTTTGGGTGGGGCTATTTGCACCCCTCTGTTTGCTGAGCACACCCCGTGTGTGAGCACACCCCACCCAAATAATTTGGATTTTGTATACACCCCAATATTTATGTAACATTTTATGGTGATGTGTCTGTCTACGCGGCATATTATCATCATTCATGAAACAGGAAAGCAGAGGATCCCACTTGGGGGGTTAAGGGGTCTTTGTTAATTTATTTTTTAAAATAAAAAGATCCTTATCCTCCAGAGTGATTTGAGATGGAGGGATTTTTTTTTATTAATTTTATTTTTTAAAATAAAGCTTAAGTTTTTTTTGGGCCAGTTATCTTCTTATGAAATCTTTAGGCTAGCAAAATACAAAAATTATACGTATAATTCATTCAAATATATATTTTTTAATTTTTATAAATAAATGAATAAATATATTTTAGGAAAAAACTCCATATAAACCCCTAGAAACTACCCAAAATCTATGTGACCCTTTCTAGAAATCCATATGGTTTATTGAAAACACTTATATAAATTCAAATATCACCTAAGCTAAATTTTTATTGATAAATGATGAATATTATGAGAATATTATGTTCGATTAACTTTGGCTAAAAACACAATATATCCAAAACCAATATAATATGTTAAAGACGTGGGAAAAAAATCCGCTGATGATTTTACACATTGTAAGGGATATTTGGTAAAATTTGTTTTCAGCTAGGGTTAACTAAACACAATATATACATAATATTCTTTATCTGTCAACGAAAGTTTTAATTCAGAGGATTATTTTGATTTGCATATGTGTTTTCAGGGGTTATATGGATTTAAAGAAAATTGTATGCATTTACATAAATATTTTCAGGAGTCATATGGATTTTAGGCAAAGACGGGAGTTATATGGATTTCAAGTATTGTACAGGGGATTATTTAGATATTTCCCTATATTTTAAAGTATGTTCAGAGGATGACTCCTGCTCCTAGCTCCTAACATTTTTCCTAATATTTACTTTATAATATTATATATATGCACCTTAATTTAAAAATAAATTATATGTTCTAATGAATTATATATATTCTTTGAAAAAAAAAACACACCTAGCTCATTTATAACAAAACATATTTTCATATGACATGCATAAGACTGCCTGTAACAACAAATTAAATATATTTTTCTCCAAGCTCAAGATCCAACTTATTTCCATGCCCTAGCCAAAGATCAAGCCACGAGTGTCTCTATATGTATATAGTGATATACACAGTTTTACAAGAGCATATAGAGTACACAAAACTGTGCATGTGTATGTACAGTAAAACTCAATATATTAGCCTTTGTAATAAACATAGCATACACACCTCATTTAATTTACAAGTACATACATACATTGCATGCCTATTTTATGTTTTGATCTATGACCTTTTCTTTTTATTATAAAAAGGAAGCAGTCCTTTGCATCTCCTGTACCACAGCAATTCTAGAGTGCAAAGGAACCAACAACAAATACATTGAAATCAAATCAACCAGAGACTTCACTGTTGGCCAGTCAATTATTGTACAGAGAAACCAAGTCTGGATATTCGAATGTAGCTTTATAATTGGTTCACCTCGCTGTGGAGAATGTCTTGGCCAGACATGCAAACTTACTTGACTTATAAGTGTTCAAACTCCAATTTGTTGAAATTCTGATAATAATAATATGAATGAAAGATATCAAGCAACAAGAAACATCCTATATTGACTAACTTCATAAAACATATATATGTAGCATTTTCTAAACATAGACTCCATAAGTGAATGCAACAGTGAAGGTTCAGGCGAAGTATGGTGGCTTAAAATTTCAAACTCAGCCTGATGATCCAAGCTTAATCAATCACTCACTTGGAGATGACGCATCTGTTGATGTATTAGGTGACGATGTGTCAGAAGTGGAAGAAGCCAATGCCTCATGCACCACGGAATTGGAAGAGAACACAATTGGGCTATCCTCCAACCGCGACATGATGCTGCCCAGAATCTCCCTCATAGTGTTCTTGAATTCTGCTTCCTCGATGATCTTCCCCTCATCTGCATTCACCGTCCTGAAGGCGGCATCCACCACCATATCCATCTGATTAAGATCAACACAAAACATGTTAAATCTCAGCTGAGAAGTGATTCATGGATTTGATTGCGTTCTTTTCATAATGATTTTTCAAATTGACATCAGAGAGAAACGGCAACAATGTGCATTTACCTTGTAACCTTTTGGATGTAACTAATAAAAAATAGCAATACAAATTCTTTTTTACCCACCAAAAAAAAAGTGTGTATTTACCTGACTTAGTGATCCATAAGGTGTTAACCCGGCTGATGGGGCCACCACATCTAAAGCAACTCGGAGATGTTCCACGGGTGTTTTCTGACCGACAGTTTTTTGTAGGCCTTTCCATGAATCATCCAAAGCCTATCAAAGATAAATTTCATAATATATACAGATGCTAAAAAGGAAAATAAAAGCAGAATAATTTTTTTAATTGAATTGCATTAGAATGATTAAATTCAGATGACAGATATTGATTTTGATTTTCGATTTTACATCAAGAAGGCATGCACTGAAGTGTATGGGCAGAAAATGCATATATGAAGATCTGATTTTAAACAAGGAAACAACAAACGAGCAATAATAAATGGTAGATAATGCGCTTCTCTTTAAGATGATGGTAATGATAACCCATAACTTTTAGGTGAAAGATATTCTAGTGCAGAGAGTCCCAGAAAGCGCCTAGACAAATTTGTTTTGTTTTTTTTTTTGTTGGAGGCAACATAGAACAAATTTGTTAGGAAACCACAAACATTCCATAGGGAAAACTTGTTGACTATTGTCACTGTATGCCACATCTAGATGTTCTTGTTGTGCAGTGCAATGTAGGATTAGCAAAACACAGTATTAGCCCTGTTTGGTTAGGGATAAATGCAGGAACAAGAGATAAAATAGAAGTATGGATTGGGATGTTATTCTTGGACTGTTAACTATCCTTCTCTCGCTCACAACTAGGGGTGCAACTTGGACGGGTTAAACCCGACCCAACACGATCCAACCCGAAATTTGGGTGGGTTTGGGTTGGGGTTTTGGTGTTCGGGTTCAACCCGAGCTTGAACCATAACCTAATTTGGGTTGGGGTAGGGTTGAGGGTTCGGATAACCCGAACCAACCGGAAACTGAAGTTTTTATATCTAAGTAATATGTTTTAAGTAAAATTATAATTTTTAAATTTGTATAATAAAAATTGAATTGTACAATTTATTTTTATCTATAATTTTTCACTTCTATAGTTTCCATATCTTTATTATCTAAATAAAAATCTTCCTCATTTTCATTTTTTTTATTTTTGTTGTGCGGAGAATTGAATTTTACAAAGTTTTTATTGTTTAAAATAATACATTTTTCAAGTCAAACCCGAGCCCAACCCGAACTCAATCCAACCTGAATTAAACCCGAACCCAACCCGAACTCAAACAAAACCCGACGGGTTGGGTTTGGGTTGAGCTTTTCAAACCCGAGAGTTGGGTTGAATTGGGTTTGCGTTGGCTTTCTCCAACCTTGGTTTGTGTTCGGGTTAAGCTCCAACCCGCCCGAGTTGCATCCTTACTCACAACTTCCACTATTCATCAATCTAATCAAATAATTAACACATAAAACAAAACTAAAGCCAATTAAACAATTTTTAAAGGATAGCTTTAAAAAAATGGTTTTTTGGTATAAATTCCCTCCAATTCAATCCCCCAAAAGAACAAGGAATTCCTTTGGGCTCCTCTAACATTGGTGACTAATATTTGCTGTAGAGAACTAAATCCAGATCACTAGTGATGTATTAACTCAAACACATTGGTTAGTAAAATATTCTAGCTTCATTAAGGTGTGGTGATCAAACATCAACCAAACAATTTTGTTCTTACCCAAGTAATGTAAATTACTAACCTTTTCCAATTCAAATTTGTTCATCAGTAAACTCTTTATGCTGCTTCCATCGAAAGTGTCTCCACTATGAGCAACTATGACAGGATGCTCTTTTAGGCGTACAATAATGTTCTCCACAACTTTCCTGAATTCACTTAAGAATGTTTCTTGAGAAGCAGGTTGGTCGTATTGATTATCCGCCAAAGACTGCAGGACTGGCTCCACAATGTTGTTCAAAACCTTCAAAACCGAGAATCAAATCAGCTCTTTAAGCCCGTAAACAGAATCGTTAAACTCAAAGGTTCAGACTCTTTATATGAGTGTGAACAATTCTTAGCATCTTCAAGGACTTACCATTCAGTTTCATATGATTAAATTTCTCATCATGACCATATCCTAATAATTATTTGACCAAGCAAGAAAAAGGCCATAGCCTGGCCCCTGATTATGTTTAAAAAGTAACAACTATTTAGTTTCTTTTAAATAAAAATAGAACCTTATATTAGCAGTAACAAATAGCAAGAAATGAGGAAAGCATAAAATCATTGGGTGCATCAGTTACCCATGAGTCATTTGAAGGTGGCATCCCATGATCAACTGTGAGCTGTTCCAACGCCCTGATAATGCATTCCTGAAGAGACAAACCAGAGGACTCCATGCGGGAGAAGATGGCAACCACCTCTGGCTCAAAACATGTCCCATTGACGAACTCCTTGAGGTCCTCTCCATCAATCCTCAAGATAACAATGGGATCCCTATCAAGCCCAGCCGCCATGCCCAACAAAAATTCGGATAGCACTTCTTTGAACTCGGTCTTGCTCACTTCCTCTTGCTTCCAATGCATAAACTCATTCAATACCTTCAGAAAAAAAATCACCAATCCTCAAAACAATTCAATTCTTAGATCTTCATCCACCAAATGACCAAAATTGTTGTAAAAAGTATTGCACTCTAGTAGAAGAGCGCATATTCTTGAAGCCTGAACAGGGAGGGCCATACAATTTGTACATCTATTTTTTAATCTCTTCCTTTATATGGTTAAGTGAGCTCTCTTTGTTTTTTTGGGTGACTATTGTTTGAGTTTCTTCATGAGAAAGGGGAGGCGATGAGCAGAGAGACTCAGAGAAATATCGTCTCCTGATTACTTATATAGTGAATCGATTCCTCGTCACTTCTGTGGATGTAGGCAAATATGCCTAACCATGTAAATCTGTTGTTATATTGTTTGTTTTAATTAATTAAAAAAACCAAAAACAAATTTTAAAAATTTATTGATTGTTTCAAATTTTATGTTATTTATTATAGAAACACATGCATTGGTAAAATACATCAATTTCATGCTATAGTGAACTCCAACTAGGAAAATGTTAGGAACAGTCGGTAGATAGTCCCCACATGTTTTAATTTTTTTCTAAACAGCAAAAATCGTCTAGTGAGACATATTTTAATAAAAAATGTATTTCATTTCATTTTGAACTGAATGAACTAATTTTTAACAAATGTAAAATAAAAATAAAAATTGAGGTATATACTTCCCCTAGGGAAGGTATATACCGTATACCTCACTGGAAAGCTATCGAGGTATATGAGATTGTCTGCGGAACTATCCACATAGGGTGCGCTCCTCCAACTAGTGTGATGTATGCTTTCTTTAATTTATAAACCCAACCTTGAATCTCTCTCACAAACAGATACCCACAAACAATGAATACAATCACATCCTTCCAAAGGGTCACTTTTTCCTCATTTCCAACACCCCATAAAAGCTCAGCCACAATTATATCACAAACCTTCATATAAAAAAAAAATGGAAACAGAGAGACACCCACCTCGTTATAGATATGACCCGCCGGAGGGAGACCAAGAGAAGCACCAATAGAGGAGACAGCCGGCTCCAACTCCTTCACAGAGAGCTTGGTGAAGTTGTTCTCATCACCAACAATGTCCATTATATCAGACCCATCACGACCAACCACCACCAACTTCTTCTTCACTTGAATGCCTTCCCTGCTCCCCATTCAAAACTCTCACTTTCACTCACGCTCTGCTTTTGCTATACAAGTTGTCCAGTGTTGGGTGTCTCGTGAATGTAATATATGTTTGTCACGGCCGGTTGTGTTTTTTTTTTTTTGAGGATTGATTGATGAATCTGCTTTTTGTGTCTTTTTGGTTGAGTGAGAGAGTTGATGAAGAAGAAAAAGAGAAAAAGAAGAGGTGGTGGGGAAAAGTGAAGGACATCGGCCACCGTCCACGCTGATTCGTTGACACGTGGTGGTGTTGAGTGGCTTTTATGGTCCGTTGATCAAGAAAGATCCAGAGATTGTTGTGTGCGCGCGAGTTCTTTTTCAGGTGTAATAATTACAGTTTTTTAAAGGAAACAATTCAAAGAACCCACCTTTAAACTGTCTCAATTCAAATAACGTACATGGTTTAGGCATTTATTAAGGTTTTGTTTTTTAAGCTAGACTTCCTAGGAATGAGGGTATCTATAAATAATTGTCATCATATGACATTACGCAATGGACATAAAATAACTTTTTCACTTTTAATTATACTGTTTTTGAAATTGGATTCTTAACAAACATATATTTTTCATTAGATTTTTATAACAAAAAAATCATATTAACTAACGCAAAATAGAATCAATCATTTATATTCCAAAATGATGAGGATTGGTTTGACAAAAGATTAAAATTTTAAAGATAAGTTATCTTAATTTTTAAAAATAAAAAATTTATCAATTTTATTCATATTCACATTTGTTAAAATTATAAAAAAAAAATGTTATTCTAATTTATCATCATTTTTATTTTAAAATTGAAATAACTGTCATGATTTATACTGATATTTTTATACACTAACATCTGAATCATTTATCTCCTTCTACCGTTTATTCCATTGTCAAACCAATCCTAAAAGTGAACTTCAGTTAACATAAGAAACTTATTAGAAATTAGTGAAAGGCATTTATAAAAACTACAAAGTGCAAACATTATTTCAAACACCCAAAATTATGAATAAATAAATTTTTTTTTTAGGCAATGAATAAATAATTGTTGACTCAATTTTTAGGATTTATTTGAAAACACAATTTTGATACCTAAAAATAACACTTTCAATTCTAGAAATTTCTTTTTTTGTTTTTTGTTTTTAAATTTGAAGTGACATTTATAACAAAAATATCAAAATCACACTTGATAATTAATCATCCAAAATGTTGATTGTTTCAAAAAAAACATTTTCAAACGCCCCCTCAATTTTTGGTAATCAATTTTCAAACATTTCCAAATGCTAAAGCTGCTTTTCAAAAAGCAGAAAACACTACTTTTTGGTAATCAATTTTCCAAAGCAAAAATGTTAAATTTTGAGAATCAAACCGTGTTCCAAACACAGCCAAATCTAATTCCCACACTATTCCTGAAATCCTACTTACCAATACGTAATGGAAAATGAATTTTTTTATATTACAAAACCTACAACTATTTTTAAACTAATGTTTATCATGACACCAAAACCACAACCCAAAACACCATCTTCACTGATCGGCCATTGATCTCGCCCTGTCCTGCTCTTCAATTGGAGATCCCATACATTAAAATTGTCTGCTAGTCTCCTCATCCATGTCCCTCCTCAACAGTGTCCCGAGCCTTGAATTCAAATGCCCATCCAGTCTGACACATTGCAGTACGCCTTCTCCGCATCAATGATCATGTTGTTGAGGTCTCTGAGAACTCCAGCAGTGCCTCAAAATATTGAACCAGCACCAATTTTTTTCCTTGTGCCATGCAGGGGGGAAAGGCCAAGGCAATGGTGTCGAAGGTATAGTTGGTGTAATTGTTGTAGCAGTTGGTGATGGAGGATATGTAGGTGCTGGGGAGCCTGGGGGGGTGGAGGAGGGTGGAGGGGGGACGATAGAATAGTAAGTGATTTTTTTACTTCATTCCGACAAAGGATCCAAGTTTTGATAAATCTGGAACCCAAAACAATAGCTCAGTAGAACCAGTTGCAAACATAAGGCTGCTCGGTGCCCATTTTATGACCGGCGGCTCAAATGCTGTACTTGGCCAACAGGCAACCTGAGAAGAAAAAAATGCATCCATAGGTCAGGTACCAAATCTCAAGAGAATTAGAACACGTATGGAAGGTGGCAAGGATGCGTATCGTACTTTACCACTTCTGACACTCCATACATGAACTGTGCCATCACCGGACCCTGTCAATACCGATATTGAATTTGCTACTGACATTTCTTGGAACTGATGATAGAGTGGAAGTATTCAACTGGAAATGGATATGAATGATCATACCTGATATGACGAATGCTCCATCTGGGCTAAAAGATGCCTCCAGGGTAGAACTAGCTGAAACCGGCTTAACATTGTAGGTGGACATCTATGTCAAAACATAGGCGAAGAAGAGATTAATTGAATGATTCATGAACTTTCCTCTCCGAGGAGGAGGTTAGGGAATCAAATCCTGAGGGGCACCAATTCTCAAAAAAAAAAAAATCAAAAAATGGACATAGAGCATAACTAGGAGAAATCAAGAAGGGCAAGTGATAAGTTTGATATCTGTTTATCACTAGCTATCAAATGAATGTCAACCCTCTGAAACTCTGTCGGATTGTTGGTGTATAAGAGATGACCTTGCCATGATTTCCTTGTTCAAATCTGGTGGACAGGTAAAACCTACCCTAGTGGACATACTATTTAAGCTCATAAAACAAACCATGGAACAACTCTGAAACCCACCAAGATTTGAAAATATTTATTATGGAATTTGCATGTATCTATAAGAGGCAACTAATCACCAACTGAAATACAAACATCCGACATACTTGAGAAATATGATAGAGAACCACCAAAGAAATGCAAATAAGAACTTACAGCCGTCCCACGGAATGAATCAAGTATGTGAATATGCCCATCGGTTGTGGTCAAGAGCATAAGCCGTCCATCATTGCTGAATTTTACTACATTGGCTTCAGAATCATCCCCTCCAACAGAAAAGATATCAAAAGGGCCCTGACAAATTAATATTCCAAAATTACAAACGAATAATTTATATTTCTGAAATCACCCACCAGGTACTTGCCTTCTCGTACATTCTAGCATCAAACATTCTTATGTAACCTCCAAAGGCAATTGCAAAGACCAACCCTTGATCATCATAAGACACAGCAGGTCTCCCTTGTACACGTAAAAGACCCTGCAAGCAGTAGTATCAATGATATTCAGCATCCAAGATGTATAATTAATCTACACACGAATGAAAACAAGTCAGAACCCTACCTGTGACTTGTCTGCCCGTTGATCCCAAAGTAAAACAGTTCGATCAAGAGAACCAGAGATAAAGCATTCCCTTCGAGGACACAGTGACAGAGTAACAACTCTACAAGAGGAAATAAACAGTTGAATGTCCAAAGAAACATTAAAACATAGGAAATAAAACACAGCGTTCTAATCATTGCTATAAAAAAAAAGTTGATCCACAATACCTATCATGATGGCCTTTAAAATACCGCAAATACTTGTTGTCGTTTAGGGAAAGAAGTCGCAGTGATTCTGAATCAGTATGTCAAACTAAATGAGAAATGCTCCAGTTAACAGAAAAATCTAATTTCAAGTTACAAAATGACACCATACCATCCCAACCATTTTTTGAGGAGTATAATACTGTTGTCGGATGAGAGGTGAAACAAACCAAATCCACCCCGTACTTCTTGCTATTAATGGTCTTCAAACAACTGCATAAAAAAATCAGTCATATTCAAGAAGGCAGGCAGGCTTCCAGATGTATATGACAACATACATAGTAAAATTCTCAGACAATGACAATAGTAGTAAGAAAATAGACAATACACTTAACAAATAAACTTTAACTACGATGTTATACTTGGTCCTCCTAATAAATCTTAAAGCTGCAGACTCAGCATAATCTGTTTGGAGAATCAAAATTCAGCTTTGTCCAACTAGGATGGATATGTACAATAATACACTTGTCGATGGAATGACCTCTCACAAAACCTATGCTGTATGATCTAAACCATATGAAACTAGATTATGCTATTTTTTATGCACAGAAATTTTTGTTTTGTATGAGCAGTAAATATTCAATCTGTATTGATCTTCACTGCTCCAACCAACTACAAAATGTAAGAGACATGGCCTTTGTCGGAGTGAGGCTTTGAACAAATGATTATGATCTCAGGGTTCAAATTCCATCTTTCCCATAACCACAGAATGTCTAACGTCATTTTCAGACCTCACACTATCAAGATCACACCTTTAACAAAATTATAGACTCCAAAAATGATACGCAAAAAACATGACAATACGAGAAAATAAAAATATGACCACGGAAGTCTGAGCGCATAAATTTTCCTCATTTGGCCAATTCAGAGCAGTACTAATCTAAGGGTATCCGAAAAAAAGAAATGGGCACCAAAAATACAAACATAGGGTTAATTCTTTAAAAAACAATCTTAACAAATACAATAATATTTCACTATGAAATAGACATGGAGAGATTGAGAGAAGATTAAAAGAATGTCAAGAAAAAACACTCACGTGGCATTCGCGATATCGTAGAGACGAATCGATTCATCATCACTGGCCGTCACGAGATAATTCGAACCCCTATGAAAATCCATCGAACTGATCCTACCATTCTAAAATCAAAAATTAAAATTAAAACAAACAAAACAACTTGAAATCTTGAAATACTCCTATTACACCCATATATAACAGCAAGGAATGAAAACCCACACAAGATTTTCAACAAAGAAACACAAGAACTTCATCTCCAACAACATAAAACACAATTGAAGATCCAAGAAGGAAAAACAAGACGCAAAAGACGAATTGGGGGAGTGGGTTACGTAGTCTCTGAAGGCGGCGCCAGGTTCCATGCTTTTGACGATCTCCTCAGTCAGCTCCATCGACACCCTCTCCTCTCTCTCCGAGGGACCCCCTTCAAAATATCAAACCTTGTTGGGGTTACATGTTTTTATGGTGATTTGAACACCATATTATGATCGGAACACAAGATTTGGAAGGAAATCTTTACCTGGCATCTCCGAATTTGATTTCCTTTCCCGAGCTTCGCTCGACGGGGAAAGGTTTATAAGCATTGGATCTTGGGCTGGGCTGGGCTGGGCTGGGATGGGCGGAGATGAGCCGGGTTGTTCCATTCAAATGTTAGGGCTGGGTTGGGCTGAGCATTGGACGTGGGCCGATATTCATTTTTGGGCTGCTTGCACAGATCTGACGTTCGCCTCGTCGGTCGTCCGTTTGGTTATTTTTAAGGGAAAAATCCATATAACCCCCTGTAAACTGTTTAAAATCCACATAACCCCATCATCTTTTCTAAAGTCCATGTGACCCCGGAAAACAACTATGTAAACTTAATAACCCCCTAAGTTACGCTGCCGTTGACAGTACGGATATTCCTCATCTATCAACGTAAATTTAATTTAGAAGGCTATTTGGATTTATATAGGGGGGGATTATATGAATTTCAAGAAAAGTCAGGGGGTCATATGGATTTCATGCAGTTTACAGGGGGTTATTTAAATATTTCCCTATTTTTAAAGGTGCTTGATGCAAACTCATTTTTCAAGTATATAATCAAATCAACTGTATATACACAAACATAAAAAAGTGAAATATTGTGATGATTCTTAACAAAAACATATATCTTACTGGAGATGTGAGATTGTCGTGTGGCTAAAAATAAACTGTATGTAACAACTTTGTTAGTCTTTTAAGTCTAGTTAGATTCTCAATAACAGCTATTCAAGCTTTACATAGTGAGAAAATGGGTTTTTTTTGTTAGGAAAAATTGAGAATTTATATCTCATAGTTATAAAATTTATTGTCAACCAGTGAACTATAAATCTAAATTACCCTAAATAGTTAAATTTGGAATGAATTAGTAAAAATATTGCGAGGGCGCCTTTTCTTCTCTTTCTTTCAATTGGAATTTCAATTTAACAGTAGATATGCATGGAGATGGAGATGGATAATGTCATCGGGCAACTATAGGTTAATTTTCCAACCCTATTATCAAACTACTAAGTTCTTGATGCATTTCGGGGTATGAAGTGATGGGCACATCATGCTCAACACAAAAATTTAAACATAGGTCATGTACTTTATTTGTGACTTGATATATATGTTTGGATTCATGTTTAAATGGATTTTACGATTCAACAATCAAGCAAGGATCTAAATGATTTTAAAATGTTTCACATTTTAACGGTCATTTGTATGTGTATTGTAATTGTTAAAAATCCAACATTTCCAAAACTATGAAAAACAATGTTTTTGAAAAACAAAACATATTATAAGAACCACTCATCTAAATGGAAAACTACAACCTCAAACATATTGATCCTAAATTATGCATCATGTCCCAGTTGAAACATCAGATCCAGCTAGAGATATAATTAATCCTTTCAATGATATTCTTTTCATGAAAAAAAAATCCCATTCATTTCTTTTGCATCTACTCATGCATTTGCAAACCGATCGATCTGATACAAGAGAACTCATCAACACCAAACTCCAAATGACTCACCTCAAAATGTATATCAAAACACAGCATTCCCTTCTCACTCTCCCAGAATGCACACCCATAAAAACCACTCCATATAAAAATAAATAAAAATAATGAGATTTTTTTCTTATAATGAAATGGGAGGCATGTATATATCCAAATCAAAACAAAACATGTCCAAAACATAAAAAAAAAGTAGATGATGAGTCAACAAACAAAACACAAAGCAAAGCCTACCCCTCAATCACTATTTTCCCCCAATATACAACACACAAGCCTCTCACAAGCCATCCCCCAATATCTTATAAAGAATTATGAGATTAGACAACATATTATATATAACTCCACATGCGACACTACATGACCTGCACAGCCGACAGCACCACCTGATCACCGGCCTCCGCCACCACCTCACCAACCCCCTCAACATCCTCCTCAGCCGCCGCCTCCGCCGCCACTCCCGCCGACCTCTTGAGGAATTCTATGCAGTCCTCCACGGCCTGGCTGTGGTGCGAGTCATGCGCGCCTGCACGCGCGCATCGCTGTGGCTGCGCCGCCTGTTCCTTGGTGATGGCGGACAACACGATCAACCGAGACACCACCTCTCGAAACCGTTCCAATAACGTCATTGGTGTCGTCACGCGGTGGTGGTTGTGGTTGTGGTGGTGGTTGGTGGTGGTGGTGGTGCTTCTGAGTCTGGGCATGCATAGTGCCATGGCTACAGCATCTTTTACGTTTCTTGGTTTCAGGCTTCTCTTCCTTTCCATGGGGAGGGCTATGGCTTGTATTTTGGGACTTTCTTGATAGGAAACCAAAGGTCACATGCGTGAATAATATATATATACCTCCTTATATATATATATATATATATATATATATATATATATATATATATATATATATATATATATATAGGGAGCCGATTAGGTGCGGTGTGCGGTCGGTGCGGTGCGCGATCACGGGCCGTCGATCACGGGTCCATCGCATCGGACGGTCGGGTGCGATTCACGTCGACCGTTGGATGCGATGGACCCGCGATCGGACGACCCACGTCGCGCACCGCACCGACCGCACACCGCACCTAATCGTCGGCATATATATATATATATATATATATATATATATATATATATATATATATATATATATATGGGAGCCGATTAGGTGCGGTTTACGGTCGGTGCGGTGCGCGATCACGGGCCGTCGATCATCCATATATATTCACGTCGATATATGGACCCGCGATCGGACGATACGTCGTATACCGCACGTATGTATGTATGTATGTAATGTGAAGGCCAGAGTGTTCTAGAGGATACACAATTAACAACATTAAGCTAGCCCCGTTTTAATTTGTTTTTCAGACGACATGTTCATTTATGTGTATAATTATCCATGCATTTCCAAAATGTACCATAGCTATATTATGATGATATAACAACAACAGAGAGAGATTCAAACAAACAAATTAAAAAAAAAAGATATAGCAATTTAATCAGAAATTTTTTTATCTTTTAAGTTAGTATAATTATTTTATGTCCGAATAAACATTTAGGAACAAAATGTGGAAGGGTATATACAGAAATGCTCCATCCATTGATAAAGAACATGACTGACAAAAAATCCACTTGTACCAGAGTTTAATTGGCTCTAGAAAAATATATGGTTTGTTTTTGTGGAATATGTTTAATAACTTAATTAGCATTATAAACCAAACGTGTATTGTTGTATTTTTAATTATATTTATAAAAACACATGTTTAATTATAGTTATACCCTCATCAGATCATGGTAAAAAAATATCATTTTCTCCATGAGAATATTCAGTTAGTGTGAATGGTACATCATATCACCAGCACAACGCATGCAAGCCAGGAGAAGAGACTTGGAATTCCACCCATGTGCCATGGAAATTTTTTTTTTTAAACGAGAATGTAGTCATTTCTATTTCATGATTGATAAAGAACATGACTGAACGGGTTGAGAATAGAAGAGTAAAAACATAAACAAATACATAGAAATTTCATGTGCCATGGAAGTGTTTATGCACTGAGACATGGTGAATAGTTGCTTGTTTTCCTCTCTATTCCTATTTTTAAGACATGAAACTTTGACATTAAGTCCAGCGGTTGCTTATTTTAATACCCCCATTGTTTGTTTTTTTTTTTTTAATTGGTAATTTAGTACTTTGTATTGCAATGAATAAACGAATGTACATCAGTTACCAAACTTATAAGAGAGAAAAAATAAGCCAAACAGAGGGAAAGGTGAACAAAGTCACCCTGCATCCTGTCTAAAAGTCACCCTGCATCCTGTCTAATTCTTTCGACTCCCTTAGAAGAAGCAACCTTGTAATAAAAGATAAATGAATAAAGCTACATCAAAATGACAGCTTATACAAAGATACTGTGGAGCTCATTGTTGGACATGTCGCCTATTTGTAGCAAGAGTATAGGGTACCCACTTTATCAGACTGTACTGATGCTTCCAGCTCCGGCCTAACAAGGTGGGGGAAGATCAAATGCTCACCCATTGTCTGCCTCCTAGATGCCAATATGTCCGCTGGATTGTTTCCTTCGCGAAATATATAATACCCCCATTGTTGTCTCATGTATTTTTTTTTATTAATTGGTAATTTTTTTTATTATCAAATCTGTTTCTATCAGTAAGTGGCAAGACTTTAACACATATCCCCTTACTAAAAAGAGGGTATCTCTACCATCCTATTAAAATGATATTGTCTCGTGTTGCGTTGTGAAATGTTTTTGGATTTTTTCACATAAGTCTGATGATGTTTGTAACTCAAATGTTTGTAGAAGTTTTATCTGGTGAACGTCTATTTCTTTAGTTTCTACCTTCATTGTTAGAGTTAATTAAGAGATATCAATTTTTAATTACAAGTGGTTGTACAAGTCTATTTTGAGAGAAAGGAAAGATCGAGGAGAAAGATTTTTTAGATTTTTTGATTACTTGTACAATCAATTTATCTTCACGTAAGTAGACAAATTTATTGATCTCTTGTTTTATTATGTGTTTTTAATTGAATTTTTTTTTCTATTATTGAACATCAGATGATAAGGTTGCATCAACACTCTATCATCCCAAAGAAGTAATTAAAATGAAAAATATACATATATTTCTTTTTGTTTGTGTGTGGTTGAGTGAGTTGAGTGAAGAAGGCATAAGAGTCAACAACCACCCCCAACATTAAGGAATCGGTTCTCCTATAACCACTCAATATATATATGCTCTTAGAATCAATTCATGTTCACTTATCAATTTTTTATATGGGCTTATGAGAAGGGTCAAACCTTCACATGCTCTCATCTTCTGCTCTTTTAATTTCAAACTTGTTTTTTTTTTTACTGAAATGGTAGGCGACGCCTTATATATTAATAAAACGAAAGCCCAAGTTACAAGAGAAACATAAAGGAGGAAGACCGACGCCCCTTGCTCCTTGATAAAAGATCTTACCAAGGACCAAGTCTAAGTGAGCCCGATCGAAAAAAATTAATCTAATACAAGTCTACCCTCCATGAATTTAACATCACCCTCCCCGATACAATAGGTTCCCCAATCCTGAATAAAACCCTTGGTCATCTCCCAAATGTTTTCGCCATACGGACGTTGACCCTTGAACGAAACCTGGTTGCACGTCAGCCATGTCGCCCACACTATCACTGGTATTAGCAATTGGGACACCTTTGCCTTCTTCGAACGATCACCCATACGACGCATGCGCTTGCCTGCCACCCACATACCTTCTAAATTGGTGAAATCCACCTCTAGCCCTGTTGCAAACTTGAGCTTCTCCCACACCCCTTGTATCATTGGGCACGAAGTGAAGAGGTGATCCGCAGACTCGTCCTCTTCCCCACATAATACACATGACCGATCCATCCCTGGAATCCATCTTGCAAGCCTGGTTTTAGTGAGAATTCTCCTTTGATATAGAGTCCATAAGAAGAACCTCACCTTGATCGGAGCTTTACAACCCCAAACCTCCCGTTTCTTCACAGATGCAATGGTCAAAGATGGTTCCATCCTACGTAACCATTCGTAGCCACTCTTCACCTTGAAACCCGCCAGCCGCCCCGGCTTCCACTCTGCTAGATCTGGCCCTGCCGATCTACCCTCCCAACCTTGAAGAAGCTCCAGAAGCTGAACGTAACCTTCTACCTCTTCCACCTGCAAGGCCCTCGTTAGGTTCACCACCCAATACCCCTGCCCGCCCCTATCTCTCCAAAACAAGCTAGCTGCTCCTTGCTTAAGTCTTGCGATTTGATAGATTTCGGGGAAACGCTCCTTAAGAGCACAGTCTCCAATCCAATGATCGTGCCAAAATCTGATCTTCTCGCCCGTCCCCATGCGCCAGAACACCGCCTTGGAGAAGCACTCCAGTTCAGCCAAAATGCCCTTCCATATCCATGAAGTATGTCTTGTAACCGTAGGGAATCTGCTTCTTGTGTATGCACCACCTCTGTAGCATTCCCGAACCACCCGACACCACATGAGGTCCGGGCAAGAGTCCCATCTCCACAACCATTTTAAGAGCAACGCCCGATTCATGATATCCAACTAAAGAATCCCGGCTCCCCCTTTCTTTTTACTTGAGCATACCACCTCCCACTTGACTAAATGAATACGCCTTTTCGCTTCTTTTGCCCCACTCCACAAGAACCTACGCCTGCATCCCTCCATGACTCCATCTTACCCAATACCCCTCTCGGAATTCTAAATATAGAAAGGAAATATATGGGCAAGTTAGACAACACCGCTTGCACTAAAGTCAGGCGTCCCCCCATGCTCAAGAACAAACTTTTCCAACCCTCCAATCTCTTTTCGAACCTCTCAACTAGTGGTGTCCAATCGTTCTTCTTCAGTCGGGAAAAATGCAAGGGTAATCCAAGGTGCATCAGAGGAAAAGGTTTCACCTCACACATGAGAATGTTCGCTAACCTCGAGAGAAGCTCCTCTTCCACATGTATCCCTGAAATGGAGCATTTTTGAAAATTTACTTGAAGGCCCGATACTAATTCGAAGCACCGACAAACGAATTTCACCCCTCGAACCGCCTCTTCACTCGCTTCACTAAGAACTATCGAATCATCGGCATACTGCACATGTGAAACAAAAGAACCCCCTTCACCGCATTGTAACCCCTTCACCCACCCTCCATTGGCCGCCAACCTCATCATTCTACTAAAAGCATTTGCCACAATAACAAATAGAAGAGGAGATAGAGGATCTCCCTGTCGGAGTCCCTTACCAAAGTGAAAGAAGCCGCACGGAGATCCATTAACTAGGACCGACCCCTTTGCCGTTGAGATGCAAGCTTTCACCATGCGAAGCCAGTTCGGTTCGAATCCATGACACCCCATCAGATGAAACAAGAAATCCCAGTTAACATTGTCATAAGCCTTTGCAAAGTCAAGCTTGATCACCACACCCTTCTTCTTCGCTCGGTGAGTGGCGGAGATACATTCTTGAACCGTCATGTACCCGTCTTGCAGAAGCCTCCCCGGGATGAAAGCCGTTTGATTCTCATCGACCAAGTCTCCAATAACCTCTTTTAATCTATTGGCCAACACCTTTGCCACCATTTTGTAACTCCCATTTACAAGACTAATTGGTCTAAAATCCCCGATTTCCACCGCACCCTCCCGTTTAGGGATTAGGACCAAGAAGGTAGCATTAAGACTCCCTAACCCCTGAGAAGAAACAAAAAAATCATGGAACATCTCCATCAGGTCCTCCTTCACAAGCCCCCAGAATTCCTGGAAATAACGTAGCCCAAAACCGTCCAGACCCGGTGCCTTGTCTGCCTCGGCCCCAAACACTGCTGCCTTGACTTCCTCCTCCTCAAAATCAGCTTCCAACTTTGATAATTTTTTATCCGGGATTCTTCCAAGGTCTTCATCCAACCAAACAGGCCGCCAACAATTGTGTCTTTTAAATGCAGTCGAGAAGTGAGCAACCAATGAGTCTTCTATCTCCTGCCTCCTTTCCACTCTTTGTCCCTCCACTTGAAGCTGCACTATTTTGTTTACCCTCCTCCTCCCACTAGCGACCTTATGAAAGAACTTGGAATTGTTATCCCCTCCCTTTAACCATATCTCTCGTGATCGTTGCCTCCAAGCTTCCTCCTCCTTTCTAATGTCCATCGTCCATTCAGTTCTGAGCGTAGACCACTCACTCCTATCTTCATCTGAAAGCAAACCCGCTTCTTCCCACCCCTCGAACACCTTTAGTTGCTCCTCCAACTGAACTTTACGATCTCTCCTTTGCCTCGGCTGTTCCTTGTTCCATCTCTTCAGACAAAGCTTCAATCTTTTAAGCTTGAAATTCACCTTACTAGCCCCCCATAACACCCCTGTCGCTAAATTCCATGACCTCTCGACCAATTCCTTGAACCCCGGGGTCAACAGCCACCAGTTCTCGAAACGGAAGATCGGAGGATGATGCTCGCAGTCCCCACTCGACAACAACAGCTCGATCGATCTTAGCCAGTGATGGTACCTCTCTCAAGCTACTCCACGTGAACGCTTGATTCGCCAACGGGATATCAAGCAAGCCTTCTCGATCAATCCAATTAGAGAAACTCTCCATTGCTGCTGTCCCTGGACCCGTACGGTTACGGTCCTCCTCATATCTAGTGACATTGAAGTCTCCTAAGATACACCAAGGCATATGCCATTCATCCCTCACCAAGCTGAGCTCCTCCCATAGCCTATACCGCATTGCATCATCATTAGGACCGTACACCCCCGAACACACCCACCTCCATATTGATGACCTGTCTACCAACCTTATCGAGATAGAAAATTCACCAATCCTCATGTCCTCCATCTCCCAACGCCTCTCATCCCAGCACACCAGAATACCTCCCGAAGCACCATGAGCAGGTTTGAACACAAACTTGGACAAAGCACCCCCACTCAATGCCCTGACATCTGCTTGTGAAACCACCTCCAATTTAGTCTCTTGGAGTCAGCAGAGAGACACTTTCTGCCTAACAATATGTTCCCTAACCGTTGCCTTCTTCCTATGATCATGCAAACCACGAATCCAACAAAGGATATTAAACATAAAATAACTGGGACCCCGGCCTCCCTCCGCTCCCGCTCTCTAATAGCCACTTCCTGCTCTACCCTCCTCCCTCGCCCCTTCGAACATTGCCTCGGATAGAAAATCTTTAAGTCTGCCCTTGAAGATGGGTGACCCCGACAGGAATCCCGCTTCGGAACCTTTATCACACCCCGGTGAATTAACATAGTTCCTCCAAGCCACCTCTTCTCCTCCAACCTCCTGCCCCTGCATGCACTCCTCCCTCTGCGCCCTCGCCACCTCTAAGACTCTTGGCAGTGAGCCCTGTCCCTCCTCTGTCCCTCCCATCACCCACCTAGAGTGCTGAAACCCTGTCCTCCCGTCCGATGCCCGATCCTCCGCTATCTGCTCCCACCCTGTATGAAACGATCTCGATCCTGAACCATGCTCCAGAGAACCGACCACTATGGATTTAAGTTTTCCAGCCGTGCCCTGAGGCTCCTCCTCCTCCTTCGCATCTTGTCCTCCATCATACACTTCCACCTCTTCTAAGCCACCCTCTCCAACCGACGAGTCACAAGCCACCCTCTCCAATATGCGTGAAGGATAAGGAGACCATCCCCAAGAAACATGTCCACCGTCATCCATGTAACAAGCCCAGGACCCCCCACTTAGCTATTTCAATCATGTTGTGAAATAGCTACTAACCTGTGTTTGAAATCTAGCTCAATAGATCATAGATGCAACCTAATACGATATTGATAAGAAATGCTAGATGCGATATTTTCCAATTGTGTGCATATATTTTTATATAGAATATGTAAATTGTGAAAGATATATATTTTATTTGTAAATTCCATGCACAGTTATATAAAATATAACTCAAGTGCAAAGGAATTCCACAAGAGAGAATTTCTAGAAATTATGTCTAATCATCATACATAATTGAGAGACGGGATCTTGTGTTACATACAAATTAAAGAGAGTATCTATGTCAACCAATGACAATATATCACCAAAATAAAAAAAAAAAAAAAAACACTTTCATGAAATTATTCATGCTTTCATTTTTACTCAACTCACCTGACGTAATTGTCTCATAATTGGTTCATACAACAAACCTCTGTTTATTCTTGGTTTTGTTTGGATCTATCAGACGATTCTAATAAAACTGAGTTCATTCATCAGTCATCACACATAATCTCTTACATTTAATAAATTTAAAATTATTTGTTTAACCTAGCAAAAATAAATACAAAAGACATTTACAAGAGACTCGTGATATGACCCATCAATGGGGAAAATAAGTATACTAAACAAAACATCTGATTAAAATGCTTTTGGTATAGTCTCATTTTATTTTACAAAGAGGTGAAAGGAAGTGCCTTGTAATCACATGGCTTGCATGTGCTCCTTTTAAGATTTTTTTTTTGTGCCCGATTGCTTGATCACATGGCTTGCATGTGCTCCTGTATATATATTAATAATTTCCATTAATACACATTTTATATTGATACAATTTACAATGGAACATGTATTTTTATAAAAAAAATGAGTTACCTAAGCATGGATTTTCATTTAATGAGATATATATCTCAATTTTTATTGGATGAATTTTTTTAATTAAATACCAGTTCTTATTGTATAGGTTTTCTAAACATAACCCTGAACATGTTTGGCCTCATTAAACGTTTTGATCTTATTTTAAAAAATAGTTTGATACCTAAACATGGATATGAAGAAAATTGAGAATTCAGTTTGGCTTTAATTGAATATAGTTTAATATGATATATTGTAATGTCACATTTTAATCCCTTGAAAAAATAAAGATATGAAAAAGAGTATCTAATAATTTCTGTAGCTATCAATAATGGATCAATTGTAAATGGGTTCATGAAGATTCACTTTATTAATGGGCTTGGACTATTGGACCTAACCCCCAACCGCTGCCGCGGTCCCAAACAGACCCTTATCCTCCGTTTGGGGTGGAACATAAACATGGAATAGAGAAGAATACAAGAGAATGGTAAAAAAAATTGTTTGTTTTGTTAGAATAAACCTTGATAGCAATGTATGGGTAAGATAAGAGAAAGCCTGATAACTATTCTTAGAAAATGTTAAAATTGTTTATTAGAGCTTATCTATACCAATTGATAAAGATATTCTTCTTTGTCATTTTAAAAAATTTATCTTACCTAACACTCTCTGTACACATTTCAAAAAATGTCACATCTATCATGTCACACACATCTCTCATACTTATTCCCAAACACAAATAATTTGTGGAGGGGTATAATTGTCATTTAAAAAGTCATAAACTCTTATCCATCTCTTATTTACCACTTATTTTTAATTTATCCAAGGTGAACCAAATAACAAAAAGATCAATTTTACGTTTCCCAATGAGAATAATAATAAAGACAACTAAAAAAAAATTTATCTATTCAGCATGGATTGTTATCTATCTCAATATAGTTATCAAGGACAAATAACATTATATCACACCCTAAACGGGGGGTTAGGAGAGTGTGAAAGGGTGTCTAGCTTTTCTTTAAAAATATTTCAAAAAAAAGAAAAAGAAGAAAAGAAGTGGGATTTCTGAAAACCAAAATGAGTTCCCATTAGAATGAAATGCATATTTGATAGTGAATGAGTGACAAAGAATTTTATAGAATAAGTCATACCATTACCATCTAATTTGCATGATAATGAGGGGATCCATTTTCACACACTAGTTTTCCAAGGGTTGGTAATTCATAAATCATCATTATTAAAAAAAATTTGATGGACTATGTTCTTTGCATCACCTTTAATATGATAATCAATGTAAATATAAAAATAAAAACTGAAATCGTAGTAGAGACTTCTTATAAATAACTTTATAATCTTAAACAATGAGAATAAATATTTATTTTATAATTCTATAAGTATTTTAATGGTCCAAAAAAGAAACTGGATATAATTTGAAGTTCGGTAAGTCATATTAGGGATCTTGTTATAAATCTGAAAAACTAAATCAGGGATCTCTTTGTAACATAAATAGGAGTCTAGTTGTGAAACTGGTTGAAACTGAGGGCGAAATTCAAATATCCCACAAAAGGGTAAAAATGCCCATTTTTTCAGGGATCTTATTATAAATAACAAGGAACTTGGGGGACTATCTGCAAATAACCTAGGTAGTTGACAAAATTTGCCGATTTTTTCAGGGATCTGGTTATAAATTTCAGAGAACTGAGGGCCTAACTGCAAATAGCCTTCCAAATTTTCCAATATGCCATCTTAGATGAAAATAGGATACAGTATGCACAAAATAACAGGACAACCCAGAGCATGAAAGTCCGGACTCTTGTGTGATTTTACAATGATTCAAACATACATCATACGGTCCCCATTCCCCATCCATGTCGTATTTATACTCAGTTATAGGAATGATGTACTCATGCATGTAACTTCATTGGTGAATGCAATGATCTACACTTCTATGAAGTTACACATAGGTTACACACGGTTCAGCCACATATATAATATCTTACTATATATATGTTTAGTTCCATATTCTTTTTCCATGTTATATACATATATATATATATATATAGGGAGCCGATTAGGTGCGGTTTACGGTCGGTGCGGTGCGCGATCACGGGCCGTCGATCACGGGTCCATCGCATCGGACGGTCGGGTGCGATTCACGTCGACCGTTGGATGCGATGGACCCGCGATCGAACGGCCCACGTCGTAAACCGCACCGACCGCACACCGCACGTAATCGCGACCATATATATATATATATATATATATATATATATATATATATATATATATATATATATATATACACACACACACACACATAGTTTCATTGGTGAATCACTCGACTATATGGGAAGTGATTCGGTGCGGGAATGCGGTCGTGCGGGAAGCGATCACGGGCCGTCGATCACGGGTCCATCGCATCGGACGGTCGGGGGCGATTCATCTCGACCGTTGGATGCGATGGACCCGCGATCGAACGATCGATGTCGTTTCCCGCATTCCCGCACTGAATCACTCGACTATATATATATATATATATAGTAAATCGATAATATACGGATTAAGGTACACCGTGTGGACAGAGAAGCAATGTATACAGAATCATGTATGCACCGTCCGATCGTGCAATCTCGCGACTTTTCGTGAGATTGTGCGATTGAAAGGTACATAAACAATGTTGTACGGTGTATCTCACTCTACACCATATTACTACTCTGTATACGCACACGTGTTTGATTGAGGTAACTTTTTACAATACCTAGAATGTTATGAACTTTTTTAAAAGTATAATAATGATATTTAGTGTAAAATGAAATATATATTTGAATGAATAATTTACTTATATGTATTTTAGTATTTACCCTAATATGATGGACGATTATCGTTACGAGGTCAAAGGAATGCAGTGCGTGGTTGCTAAATAAGGCTTATTGCATTAGCTTATAGCACTTGATTTATACTTATACATATATAAAATGGAAAGTGATTTAATTAGGACCATCAAAGACACCACGTGTCCTCGTTTCAGAAGAGAAAAAAAATAATGAAGTATATTATGCAGCGTTGCACAAGCTAATGCAAACCAAACATATATACCAAAAAACCAAAAGCTGTTATAGATAAAAGGATTTTAAACATTTTTTTTTTTTTGCGGGCATATTTTTCTTAATTTAATAAAATTGAGATTCATGCTTACCATTCCATAAAAAACAAAACTAAGAATTTTTTTTATAAAAAATCTCACATAAAAAGAGTACATTAAAATAAATAAATAAATGATTGGGAGTGTAGAGGTTATACACTGTATCATTGTCGAATGCAGTAATCAACTTTCCAACCAGCCCTAGCTCATAAGCGATTATGGCTTCTTAAAAATTGATGGCTATTTTTTTAATACAAATTTCTGATATTTAAAAAATTATTTTCGATCTTCAAGAACCATTTAAGACTTAAGGATGTGTTGAGATGTGTTTGGAAATTAGTTTATTCTCAAAATCAAGTTAAGTTTAAAACTGAGTTTGTAGTAAATTCCCTCTCCACAGATTATAAAAAAAAAAAACTAGCTTTTGAGCACTTATTTATAAAAATGTATCATAGTTTTTAATTAAGTTACAACTTTTTTTTTCTATTTAAAAATGAGTTTAGAAAAATCAGATTCATGCAAATTCGTGTATATGTTGAGTTACATGTATATGGTTTTCGGACCTTGGTAAATAATTTTTTTTTGAAGAATGTCTCGATTAGACAAAACAATTATTAAAGGTGATGCAAAGAACATAGTCCATCAAAAAATTTAATAATCATGATTTATGAATTACCAACCCTTGGAAAACTAGTGCGTGAAAATGGATCCCCTCATTATCATGCAATTAGATGGTAATGGTATGACTTATCTATACTCTATATCCTAAAGCATTACAATAAAGCCAAAATAAAACATATCATGAATAACATTGAATAATGCCTTTACATTCAATCCATACACACTTTTTAACTTTACTTTTTACCTCTATAAAATTAATGAATGCACACATCACATTATATGAATGCATACGCATTCTGTGGCATTGAGCAGGCATAGCTTTCCAAAAGTTGATCATCAGCTATTGTATGTATGGAATGAGGGGACCAAGACAAATCATTTTCCAACATGTTCATGTCCAATATGTATAATATAATATATTCTTAATTGGTGTCCCCACAAAATCATGATGGGCAATGGCACACCACTCTCCCAATTCTTTGCTGTAAGGATTCTTAGATCATCTGTTGTTATGGAAAATTCTCTCACGCCACCATGATCACACTTTTGAAGATGACCTCGTAACACTCATCCCCTTCGAACCTTTCACTTTAGCTTTACTTCAAGACTAGGAAACAACATCATTGTTCAACATTCTTTATAAAAACAATGAAAAAAAAAGAGGAAAGGAAAGCTTGTGATATGTTATGCATTGGGTGTGTGTCTTTGTAATCCAATAAGAATTGCGACTATATGATACATACGTGTTATTAAAACTTCTGTTCATGGGGGGCCCTTGGCGGCCATTTACCTTGGCGTCCATTTAATTTGAATGATTCATCACATTCTTTATACTTAAAAAACTGGTTTCTAATTGTATCCAACAAAACATTTATCGAACATTTATTATACACAAAATATACAACTATGATGCAGCTCCAAAACTAGCAATTTATGGAGTTCCTGCTATATATAACAAATATATAGTTGCAAGATACAACATGTATTGAAAATAGTACACAAAATGAAGAAAAACAAATGAAGAAAACCTGCACTTATTTTGGTGTGTATAGAGCCTTCATAATCACTTCCCTCCCCCCACATATTCAATTCAAAGAAACCAAGCCTAATTTGTAGAGGATATTCGAATGCGAATCGCGTTATTTACGCATATTTTGAGCTCTAGGAGAAGATGAGTCCTCTTGGAAACCATTCTTCTTCTTCTTTTTGGAGAACACAAGTCCTATCAATGGAATCAATGGTTTCTTCTTCTTGTTCTTCTTCATCGCGCTGTCCACCGACATCTGTCTATCTAGCACCCGATCCTCCGATGTCATCACCTGAGCCAAAGAAGGAGGATTCGCGAACTTCACGTATCTCCTCTTCTGTATTTCTACTCCTCCATCGGTCATCTCGGTTGGCATCGTCTTCTTGACCTCTACATTCTTTGAATTCTCGACGAATTTAACAACCTTGATCTCCGAATCAACCACATGTTTCTCAATCTCCTTGGCCTTGATCCTTTGGAGCTCCCTTTTGGTCTTCTCAAGCTCTTCTTGAAGCGAAGCAACGCAATTCGCCATCACAAGCCCTTCTTCCCTCGCCCTCTCGAGGTTTTGCTTCGTCGCCTCCAATTCAACCGTCATTGCCACGAGCTTCGACGGCCCTTGTTCGATCTTGTTCTCCGCAATTCGCATCTTATAAATAAAAAAATATGATCACAAGATCCATAGATTCTCAATATTTGTTGTTGGGCTAGAAACTTTTTTAGTTGAATTTGGTTATACATCTAACAACTATGATAAGGATTCTCGTGTTTCATTTCATGTTTCAGAAGTAAATTTTATTTTACATAAACCAAAAAATAAAAGATGTATACCTGGTTAAGCTTGTTAGCATAGACTTCCCCAGCAAGGACTCGCTCACCGAACAACATGACGGCCTCCCTCACCGATCGAAAAGGCGCCCTCGTGTCGATCTCCGCCCTCCCATCCACCACCGTCGCCGCCGCCGCCTCTCCCACCTCCATGATATCAAATACAAAAAAATATAGTCCAACCCTTCTATGTGTATGTGGGAAACATGCAAAGGAGATGGTAAAGTTTATATAGTGTGATGTGGGGTGGTATCTCTAGGTCTCTTTTAAATGTGTTTTATTAGTTGATGTTTTGAAAGATAAAACAAAATCATATGATGTGTTCGTTTCTTCGCGTCCACTTCACTTGTTCCACTACCACCACCACCACCATAACCCAAGGTTTATTCAACGTGAAGTCTTGAATGGTGGTGGTGGGAATGATCGGACGGTCCTGATGTTCTCTATCCACATGGTATACCTTAATCCGTATATTATCGATTTACTATATATATAACATGGAAAAAGAATATGGAACTGAACATATATAGTAAGATATTATATATGTGGCTGAACCGTGTGTAACCTATGTGTAACTTCATAGAAGAGTAGATCATTGCATTCACCAATGAAGTTACATGCATGAGTACGTCATTCCTATAACTGAGTATAAATATGACATGGATGGGGAATGGGGACCGTATGATGTATGTTTGAATCATTGCAAAATCACACAAGTCCGGACTTTCATGCTCTGGGTTGTCCTGTTATTTTGTGCATATGGTATTCTTACAATAAATAAAACATATCATGAATAACATTGAATAATGCCTTTACATTCAATCCATACACACTTTTTAACTTTACTTTTTACCTCTATAAAATTAATGAATGCACACATCACATTATATGAATGCATACGCATTCTGTGGCATTGAGCAGGCAATAGCTTTCCAAAAGTTGATCATCAGCTATTGTATGTATGGAATGAGGGGACCAAGACAAATCATTTTCCAACATGTTCATGTCCAATATGTATAATATAATATATTCTTAATTGGTGTCCCCACAAAATCATGATGGGCAATGACACACCACTCTCACAATTCTTTACTGTAAGGATTCTTAGATCATCTGTTGTTATGGAAACTTCTCTCACGCCACCATGATCACACTTTTGAAGATGACCTCGTAACGCTCATCCCCTTCGAACCTTTCACTTTAGCTTTACTTCAAGACTAGGAAACAACATCATTGTTCAACATGCTTTATAAAAACAATGAAAAAAAAAAAAGAGGAAAAGAAAGCTTATATGGAGTGTGATGTGGGGTGGTATCTCTAGGTCTCTTTTAAATGTGTTTTATTAGTTGATGTTTTAAAAGATAAAACAAAATCATATGATGTGCTTCGTTTCTTCGCGTCCACTTCACTTGTTCCACTACCACCACCACCACCACCACCATGACCCAAGGTTTATTCAACGTGAAGTCTTGGATGGTGGTGGTGGGAACGATCGGACGGTCCTGATGTTCGCTGGGGAGAGGGACGTCTCACCAGCGATTGTGGGCGTGGTTTGTTGTTTTTCACTCGCTTAGTTATGCCCCGTGTTTTGTGGGGGGTTTATCGTTGTTGACCGTTTGATTGGGATGGATGGATGGTGTTAGTGGAACCGCAGGATACTGTGTTTTAGGATTTTATTAAATGTCGTGAACTGGAAAGTGAAAAGGGGGGTTGGGAGATAAAAAGAGATTCTCTTCGACCGTGCTGACCTTTATTCACTGTAGGTTGACTTGGAATTCCTGAGTGACTGTATATATTTTATTTCCTAACGTTATTATGTTTATGTTGTGTTTGGATATCAGATTAAAATATTGGGATTTTCAAAATTTTATGTTTTAAATTTAGTTTTTTAAAAACGTTTTTTATTAATTTTTCGATCGCAAGATTTTTTTAGTTTACAAAGAGAAGATGGTGACTTGAAAAGCTAAATACTAAAAATGTGTTTCGATAAATTTTTAATTTTTCAAATGCAGAATATACCTATACGCCTATCTAAGCACATTTGGATATAAAAAGACGTTTTATTAATTTTTAACTGTTTTTAGTGTTAAGGCCCGTTTGATCTTCGTTTGGGTAGATTTTGCATTTTAAAAGTTAAAAATTTTTAAATGTGGATATACACACATTTTCAATGTTTAGTTTTTCAAACCACCATCTTCCTTTTTTAGACAAAAAAAATTTGTGGTTGAAAAGTAATAAAACAATGCAACAATATTCAAATGTTGAGATTGAAACACAAGATTCTAAGAATCTCAGCATTTCATCTCACATTCAAATGTAGCAATCTTTTTAATAATCTATAATATAGTCTTCTATGTATCGTTGAAAATTTAGTAAAACATATATATCGATGGATGAAATATATATATTGTTTAAACTTTTTTTACATTTAAAAAATTGATTCATTCAATTTGAAATAAACCAATATACATTTTTTTATGGGTAAAATGCATTTAAACCCCCTGAAGTTTTTGAGACCTACAGAAACACCCTCTAAAGTTTAAAAACATGCACTTACACCCCTGCCATTATATTTTTTCATTAAGATGTGACATAAATAATTTAAAATTACTAGTTTACCCTTAACTATCTAAATATCCATAGAAAAAATTAATTAATTAATTATAGACATGTTTTATGAATATTAACTTATACAATAATTAATTCTTAAAATACATCTGAATGCATTTTTGTGAGAATTAAGTTATATAATGGTTAATTAAAAGGTAAAAATAGCCCCCCAAAAAATGAAAACATGATAAAAGTTTAATTAAAAAGGTAAAATCGTACTATTATCATATCTTAATAGAAAATCCAAATTGCAAGGTGTGTAATTACATATTTTTAAACTATAGGGGGTGTTTCTACAAGTTTAGAAAACTTCAGGGGATCTAAGCGCATTTTATCTTTTTTTATCAAAACATATACATCGTTAGATTATGTGTACTAATTTAAAAATAATAATAACATACGTTTTGAATAGTAAAAAGAACTAAGTCTAATATTTTCCTTTCTTTATTGGATCATATTAGTTTCATTGGCACTTGTCACTTTATATATTTATTGTTGAATTTCATTTGGGAATGACAATCACTAATGAGATGCAATGAGATGCAGTACTAATTGGATTTCATGTCTATTTCTATAATTATTCCTCACCTAACGCATTATATGAAATCTCTAATAAATATGTACTCTACTATTTTATTAGATAAATATATACTTGAAAAATTCATATTGTGTTCTGTGTATAAAATGGAAAATGATACATTCAGCCCCCATTGCAGTCTTAATTGTAGTTCACATCGGGTTTTTTTTAAAAAATCATATACTCTCCAAATGAAATGCGTGTTATTATATGAAATGAAACATATAGTGATATGCATTATATTTCTTTTTAAGTTAAAAAAAATTACACCATATACTATGATAGAACATCACACATTATGATAGTATAGTATATATTACATTTTCATAACGTATGGAATTGCAAAATAGACTATAAAATGTACTGCGTGTATGAGCGCTCGTATTAAAATGATTGCAAATGACAAGAGTGTAACATTTTTTATTGGTATTGGGTTTGAAAGGGGCTTATTGGCCCATTTATAAGCATACTCAAAAGTCAAACAGAGTGATGACATACTCAGCTCCGGAGTCATGTCTACTACACCCAGGAGATGGTGTCCAATGGATTATACACTCCACGACTGTAGTATATATTGTTTTAATGAAATATATACTCCACTAATGTATTATATGTTTAATTAAAAAATTATTTAAAAAATAAAATAAAAAAATATGTATTACTTTTATGTAGGTGTATGTTATATTTTTATAACAATATAACACTTCATCAGCACTGGCGGAGCCACGTGGGGTTGAGTGGGGGCAACTACCCCCACTCGGTTTTGTGAAAATGTATTATATATCATATGTATGTTGTTAATTTACGCGTGTTATAAATTGGTATAATATTAATAAATTTTAATTAGTTATGACATGTGCATGTATATTAAGTAGTTTGACTATGAATTAAATTATTTATATTTATATATATCATTGTAGTACATTATCACATTATGAAAATTTTTACATTCTAAAAAAAATAATAAACATCGTTTAATAAAACATATGTTTTGATTAAAAGTGTATATTGTTTCATTTTAAATTGAATGAATTCACTTTTACTAGGTGTAAGAAAAAAATTAATATATACTTTGTCTAAGATGGTATATACTTCACTTGACAGCTAACGAAGTTTATGAGACTGCATTTGGGACTGTATAAAAGACCGTGTGCATGTAACAGGACCCTTTCATTTTTTGTTTTTGTACTCTTGATTGGTCGATGGAGAAATATTTGGGTATAAAATAATATTGTCTATCTATTTAGTTAACTCTCTCTTTTTTTTTCCCTGTATTATTGAACTGCAAATGAAAAATTAGAACATTTTTTTTTCTTATTTTTCTGAATAGATTTAAAAGAGACAATTAACATCATTTTTTTTTTTGTTTGAACCATTTAAAAACATATTTTGAAATTTCTTATATGTCAATATAAAAATAATACTTTGAAAAGATGTATAATTTAATTATTGTTGTTTAATGAAAATTTTTAGATTATTAATGTTTGTCCCCACTAAATATAATTTCTGGCTCCGCCACTATTCATCAGGTTTGGTTTATATTTTTTAGGTAAGGAATGGATATTAGTCACAAAAACGAATAGGATTGAGAGTTTGAAGAGCGGGTAGTATTTATAAAACATGGATAACTAGTTAGAGTTTAATTTGGTTTGGTTTAATTTTTTTGGAATGTGAACCAAACATAAACCAAATTAGAACTGTTTATTAACCTCTCAATCCATAACTGAACCAAACCAAATAATTATTAATCCAAAACTTAAAAATCGATTTGGACTATTTCAGATTCAATTTAAAATCGACCCAAGTTGCACCTTAGATCCATTTATAAACACTAATTAAATAAAAACAGGTGTAAGCTTCTTCCTATATGATGATAAAAAAAAAATGAGCATATGTTTTATAACATCTAAGAAGCGCCGTTACAGTTCAAAAAAAAACAAATAAATAAAATAAATAAAAAATATCTAAGAAACTAAAAATATGTTTTTCCAGCTGTCTTGTTTGTCTGGAATAATCCCCAAAAATTAATAAGAGCAGGGATAATTCATACACTTAATCCATCTGGTAAGAATGGTTTAAATAACATCTATCGTTTTGGTGGGTGAAATAGATATAATTATTGTTTGGACGGAAAATATTATATTTAATCATTCCTATATCACTTTTACAAATTTCACATGGTTTGGATTTTCTGTGAAGAATATATATTTTGGTCATTTCGTCTGATTTTCGTTGTTTATCCCTTGAAATATTATTTATATATTATTACATATTTTGTTTACAATGTTAACTGGTATACTGTATATATCATGTATTATAATATTATATCAATTTTGTATATTGTTGTGCATTGAATTTGAATATACACTTTTAAATTACGTATACATCATTAACTAACATGCACATGTAAATGATGTTGGACTTAAGAAAAATTATAGCGACTAATGTAATGATGCTTTGGTATATTATAGCGACTAATGTAATGATGTTTTGGTATACTAAAAAAAATTGAGGGACCAAAAAATAAGGGATTAATAAAATACATGGGAATAATTTTTGCTAAAAAAATTGATAGTGCAAACAGTTATTGAAAAAAAAAATTTAGGGGATTGAAATTTTATCTATGAAAGGTAAAAAATAAAAACTTCTAGCTTGACACTTTTCTATATTCTATATATAAAGCGGTAAGAAGGCGACAAAATTTCGCCAACGGGGTAAAACGGTCATTTTGTGAACATTTTGCGGATAAGCCCCCGTATCCGTCTTATTTATGAATAGGTCCTTATAAAAGTCGACTGTGGTCGTGAGCCATGCTCGGACGTTTTGCGGATAAGACCCCGTATCTATCTTATTCATGGATAGATCCTTATAAAAATCGGTTATGTTTGTCCTTTTCTGTGGTTATTTAGGCCATGCTCAGACATTTTTTTGCTAAGCCCCCGTATTCACCTTATTTATTAATAGGTCCTTATAAAAATCAGTTATGGTCGTGAACCATGCTCGGACATTTTGCGGATAAGCCCCCGTATTCATCTTATATATGAATAGGTCCTTATAAAATGTGGCTGGATTTGTCCTTTTCTGTTGTTATTTAGGCCATGCTCGAACATTTTACGGATAAGCCCCGCATCTATCTTATTTATAAATAAGTCCTTATAAAACTCGCGCAAAGCGCGTAGATCGTCACTAGCTTTAATAAAACAACATGATGGTAGAGATGCTACAGAAGCATCAACAACCCCGTGTTACCAGAATCTGGCTATGCAATTAATGTACAGCCATCTTGCCTCGTAATTCCCTCCCTCCCAATCATCAAATAACATGGCAACTGGAAATAGTCATGTTTCCATCCGTCAAAATTCCAGCTATAACTGTGGTGGCATGGTCGATTATAGCTTACTTTCATCCCAAACAATTAATTCCAGATTTTTCTGACAAATCTCTGAATTATTTTTAGGTCAATAGAATATTTAGATTTAATTTTATGTTTTTATATTATTTAAAGTATTCTTTTTTAATTTTTTATTTAATAGGATTATCTTTTATCTTTTTTTTCAGTTTTGCTTCTGAATTCACATTTTGAAAAGTAGATTTTAGAATAAAGCTGATTTTTAAGATGATTTTAGACCTTTGACTTTTTTGGGATGCTTTTTTTAATTCATGAATCAATATTTGGAAGGAAGCCCCGTTTGGTTCCGCGTTGGGCGGATTCCGCTTTTTCAAAAAGCGGATTCCGCCCAAACGCGCAACCAAACGGGTCGGATTCCGGCGGAATCAAAAGCTGGATTCCTTTTAATTTCTCTCTCGAAATCTGTGTTTTTAAAATCTCAAAAAGAACGATTTTTGGTCGGAATCGATTTTTTGAATTGAAAAGCAACTTTTTCTACCAAACATTAAATTCCTTCCAAATATTGATTCCTGAATTAAAAAAAAGCATCCAAAAAAGTCAAAGGTCTAAAATCATCTTAAAAAGCAGCTTTATTCTAAAATCTACTTTTCAACATGTGTTTCCAAACGGACCGTTTGGTAGAAAAAGTTGCTTTTCAATTCAAAAAATCGATTCCGACCAAAAAGCGTTCTTTTGAGATTTTAAAAACACGGATTTCGATAGAGAAATTAAAAGGAATCCAGCTTTTGATTCCGCCGGAATCCGACCCGTTTGGTTGCGCGTTTGGACGGAATCTGCTTTTTAAAAAGCGGAATCGCCCCCAAACGCGCTACCAAACGGATAGTGCTCTTCTCCCCCATCCACACAAGCAACCCTAAAATATAATAAAATTTTATCATGTCACAATATAATGACATTCATAATAAGAAAATAAATAATTAATGTATAAAATTTATCAATAAAATATACAAACATTTAACATTATACACAGACTTGTTAACAGTGTACATAGATAATTAACAATGTATAGAAACAATAAAAAAAGAAAAATATAACTATAGATTTTCACACGGTGTACAAATGGAAGGACTCATAAATACAAAATAGGGTACGAGGACTTAAAAATAGTTTTACGAACTTAAAAATAATTGAGATTCACCGAAGGACTCGGAATTAATTTCCCCGATAAAATATCGTACAATCGCCAAAAAAAAAACCCTCCTTAATCCGAATCCAACCATTGGATAACCGACACGTGGACCAAAACACAGTGCTCTCTGTCTTCAGACGCAAAGACACGCTGCGCCACCATGTCTGCACCGTCTGATCCGCCAATCCATCAACAACGAACAAAACAGCCGTTCGTTATTTCAACGCGCGACCGAGAGAGATATTTATTTCAAAAAAACAAAGTTAAACAACACCAACCCAGCAAACCAAAGGAATAAAAACACAAGGCAGTGAGAGAGACAGAGATGGACCCGTTTCAGTTCAAAAACCCCTCTCTCGTTCTCTCCGTCGTCGTCAACAATGTCGATCACGGCCGCCCTCGGATCCATCTCCTACGCCCCTCTTCGATCCCGACCGTCCGATCGGACGACGCCGAGGAGGCTTACCGTGGCCGTCCGATCCGCGGCCGGCGACGTCGCGCTTGCCTCGCCGATCCTTGAACGGCTCCGGAGTGATTGCGAGACGCCGGTCCCGGTGCTTCGCAGGATCGCCGACGCGATGACGGCTGATATGCGGGCCGGGCTGGCTGAGGAGGGTGGAGGGGAGCTTAAGATGATCCTCAGCTATGTCACGGCTCTCCCCACTGGGTATGATTTCCGAATTTTTGTTTAATTGATGCTGAGTTTCCTTTGTTTTTCTTGTTATCTTGTTTTGAAGAGGTTGGATTTCTTGGGGAGATGTGGATTGTGGAAAGGTAGTTGTTTTGAGAGGATTTGGGTTTTGATTGATTAGGGTTTTTTTGGGATTGTTGTTTTTAAGTATTCTTTAACGGCTGGTTTGCCGATGGGTTAAAAGTTTTTTATTGGATTAAAGTCCATCAATTTTATCTTTACTTAAATTTGTCTAAATCGGAATAAAAAGTGGAGATAATGTTATTTCAACCTCTAGGTAGAACAAGAAATCTCATTTTCATTTCAAAATCAGGACAATTGTCCGCATTTTATCCCAATTATTTTTTTTATACCAAATGGATGATGAAGTTGTTCTCCCCCTACTTATTCCCAAAATTATCATCTTATCCCACCACTTATCCCCTTGCCAAACCAGCCCAAGGTTTGTTGATTAGAAGTGGCATGTATGGGTGTGATCATAAGGCAGAAGCGAGAATGAGTAAATGTTCTGAAGAATCTGATATGTGATACCATGCCAACTGGAACTGAATTCTGTATCATGCACTATCTTTTAGATTTTTATTTAGTTGTTTGATTTAATAATCGCGTGTGAATGTGGAGATATCTTAAAAAGAAAGCAGATCACGGAATAAATTGCATGTTGAATTTGTGTGATTGGAAGAGAACATGATCACAAATATCTTGCATGATATAAGCAATTTCAGGAAGTGATACTGCATGAGTAAATAAATAAATCCCTGTTATGGTTTAATAAAACACAATGGAAGAATACTTAATTTTTTTTTAATCATTTTGTTGGTGAAGGTGGTCGACCTTTGTTCAGTTTTACGGTGTCCAGTGGTTTTCTTGATTTTTGTTTTGATTTTTATTTTTGGCATTTATGTCGGTGCTTGTGTGCATGAACTGTGAGCTGAGGCACAACATAGTCCATGGAGGAAACTGGAAACTATATTGTGGAAATCAGAAGATTTAGTCTGACTTCAATTAGAATATTTCTAAAAGTAAAAAATGCATGAGTTGGATTTTTAATGCTACACTCTCCCACTGATCAAATGTTTTATATTGCATAATAGATGTTTTTCTCTACTTGAAATAGAATATGGATCAGGCTGTTTGGCATGTCAAATAAGAACTTGACTTGACATGTTATCACACATTGTAGCATTTTCATATAAAACGAGTGCAATTATT
The DNA here is from genome assembly GCA_030737845.1 of Acorus calamus. Classification (NCBI taxonomy): domain Eukaryota; kingdom Viridiplantae; phylum Streptophyta; class Magnoliopsida; order Acorales; family Acoraceae; genus Acorus; species Acorus calamus. Next base: position 5,405,582 of record CM060872.1, on the reverse strand, counting down.
AGCATTTATTCACTTCTCATTGGGTAATCTCTTTTTGATGCATTAGAACTTAAAACTGTTGATCTAATGTGCTTCATACTGACAAGTCTCTGAATTAGGCTTCACTATCAAGTATATATTCCATTTAGTTATAATGATCTTTTTGTACTGAAAGGAATGAGAAGGGTCTGTTTTATGCTTTGGATCTTGGTGGCACAAACTTTCGAGTGTTGAGAGTGCAACTGGGAGGTAAAGATCAGCGTGTTATTGACACGGAGTTTGAACAGATGTCGATTCCACAAGAGCTAATGTTTGGTACTTCTGAGGTCAGTTTCCAGGCAAAATTAGATAACATATTTCATTCCATTACACACCATGGTAACTGTGCTTTATAAACAGGAGCTATTTGACTTTATTGCCTCTGGGTTGGCGAGGTTTGCTCATGAAGATAGTGGAAGATTTGATCTGCCTTCTGGCCTGAAACAGGAGATAGGTTTCACATTTTCTTTTCCTGTAAAACAGACAGCTATAGATTCTGGCATATTAATCAAGTGGACAAAGGGTTTTGCAGTCTCTGGAACGGTTAGTACTTTTTTGCTATTCTCTAGTTACTTTCAGCTTCTTTTTGTTGTTTAATGAATAAATTTGAAGACTGCCTTTTTGCTTATCATCGGAGTATTTTTTATGTTTGTTCTTTAGACTTTCTGTAGACTCCCCTTTTCAGTCTCCAAAAACATTTTGATATTATGTTATATAACATACTCTATGCTTCATTCAAGTTCTCACATGCTTCTTCTCCACCAATGATTTGAATTGTTGCCCTTGGACAGGCAGGAAGAGATGTAGTGGCTTGTTTAAATGAAGCAATGGAAAGACAGGGGCTGGATATGCGTGTATCTGCTTTGGTAGGTTCAAGTGCACACACGTCTTCCAATTTACATTAAATATATTTATGCTCCTAACAAATATGACTGTCATTAAATAGGTTAATGATACTGTGGGAACACTGGCGGGAGCACGCTATTATGATGATGATGTGATGGTTGCTGTAATCTTGGGAACTGGTACTAATGCATGCTACATAGAGCGGCTGGATGCTATAACAAAACTGAAGGGTCTGGCACCTCTTTCTGGGAGCACGGTTTGTAACAAATCATTTTATAAATGGCTTTCTGTGTAGCAATATTCTCTGATGTGATATGTTGTTCCCTTTTTAATATTTTCTTTGTTACTACTGGAGGATGGATAAAAGAATTATGCCTATGTGACAAGGAGTTTCAACATTTCCAAAATATTGATCTTCTAACACTGACCATTTTTGTCTATAAGAAAGGGGTATTTTTTTCCTTAAGATACATTCAAAATCCTACTATGTATTTATAAGGAAATATATACACTTGTTTCATCAAATAATTGTATGCTTGTGCATACAATTATTTTTCCATCAAAGTATGCTTGTTCCATCAAATAATTGTATGTTTGTTGTACATCATCTGCATGTCAGGCAAAAAATTTGAGTGCGTGTTCTTTGCAGTACTCTTTTAGCTTTGGCTTGATGATATTTATATCCATGTAGATTATTAATACTGAGTGGGGAGCATTTTCTAATGGTCTTCCTCTGACTGAGTTTGATAGAGACATGGATGCTGCTAGCATAAATCCTGGAGAGCAGGTTTACATCTCCCCAACTTGAAATTTAGAGGGCTTGGCTTTAGCTTTCTAATTGAATATTGTTGATATTACTTATCTATAGTTCAGCTAAGAGTGTGTTCCATAACTAATTGGTCACAGATATTTGAGAAGACAATATCTGGTATGTACCTGGGTGAAATTGTAAGAAGGGCACTACTGAAGATGGCTGAAGCAGCTGAATTGTTTGGCGGTATTGTCCCTGACAAGCTTTCAGCTCCTTTCACTCTGAGGCAAGTGTTGATACTCCAACCCTTGTGCTATCTTGTAATGCAAATTATTCATGTAACTGGTTTATTACTTAAATAGAAGCATTCAGTTCATGAGATTTCTCTGTCCCATATTCTGGTATTTGATTCTAGGCTGTGGACATGTTGAATGTATGCCCACTAATCTCAGAATCTTCTGCAGGACTCCTGATCTTTGCGCAATGCAGCAGGATAATTCCTCTGATCTAGAGATATTGAGAGGATATTAAGCGATGTCATTGGGGTAATTTTCTGTTCCTTTCTATCCTTTTTTTATCTTCTTTAATTTTATGGTCATTGATTGACATGCATTCCAACTACAAAAGAAACCTACATTATAATATTAGGGAATCCTTTCCACTGCAATAGAGTTTCTTCTCAACACCACTGTTTCACTAAATGCTGGAAAACTAGAGATTCTCTTTTTTGTGGAGATGTGATATACATTTATATCACACAATGTCACGGTGACTAGCAAACTTATAAATGTGAGATATCACTACTACACAAACAACTATGTTCTTCAGACAAAAAAATTTCTGTATGGAAACATTTCCGTTGCTTTCATAACAGCTAACTGAACATAGGACATTTTATTTCATTTTTTATAACACACATCAACAACAGGTACATAGCACCTGGAGCGCAAGAAAAGTTGTTCTAAACGTCTGTGACACAATCGTGAAGCGGGGAGGACGACTGGCTGGGGCGGGCATCGTGGGGATCCTGCAAAAGATGGAAGAGGACTCCAGAGGCCTCATCTTCGGGAAGAGGACGGTGGTTGCGATGGACGGAGGCCTGTATGAGCACTACCCACAATACAGGAGATATCTACGAGAGGCAGTCACAGAGCTGCTCGGTCCGGAGGCCTCAAAACACGTGATCATAGAGCATTCCAAAGATGGTTCTGGTATTGGAGCAGCTCTATTGGCGGCGGCAAATTCAAAATACGTGGACAAGTTCTAGAGAGGAGGTGGCACCAACCAATGTTTAGTAATTTTTTTCACTCCCTTCTGCTGGAGCATCCATATAACCAGTGTTTGAATATTTCATTCTTGTGGCCATTCCTAGGTAGCCCAGGCATACTTTTATTCATTTTTCCCATAAAATCTATCAGAATTGGATTCTAGCATAATGAGAAATTCTCTTTCTTGACAAGAGTTACCAAAATGGCTCTTAGATGTTTTTTTTTTAGTTGGTTTTATTATCATTGTTTGAGGATTATTATATGGTATGAAAGATTATTAAAAACATGATTGTGAATCTGTGAACTTGTTTTTCCTTACAAAATGTTGTGATATGGTGGAGTGGTTCAGCTTGTATGAAAAGAACAGCAGCGTGAACTTGTAAGTGTATAATTTTATTTTATTTTTTTTGCTTGGTTATAATTTTATTTGTTTCTTGTTCTATAAGATTGATTCCTGAAGTTTGGGTATGTTCTTTTTCGGGGCAATGACAAATGTAGAATACAATAAATGGATTCACAATGTTTTCTTTTCTAAAAAAAAAAAAAGTTAAAACAATAACAGAATGACCTTGTGTCATGGATGATGCATGAGGAATAATTCACGAACAATATGTAAAAATAGTGCATATTATGAAAAAACGAAAGACTTTTTTTTGCTTAGAAAAAAAAACGATATATTTAGATTTAATATTAAGTACCTAGAGTTTAACCAAAATTACATCTATAATATGAACATAATATGTGATTAGAAGGTCTTTAATTAATCACCCTTATACGTCCACGACTTGGTACCTGCATAAAGTTACATACAATTCAACTTGCAGTTTCATATATGATTTTGATTTTTTTTTTTAAGATTTTGTTAATAAGTGTTTTGAGGATATTAGTTAACCTACATTTATTGTTAACATTTTAAAAAATCCAACAAATCTAATTATGATATGAATCAATGAATTAAAAAAAAATTTAAAATACTAACAATACCTCCGATAAATTCATCACTTTTTTTTTCCATCCCATACTCAATTTTTCCCTCCCATGTGTGGTTTTTAATTATCTAATATTTGGTTAATTTACACTGTTCATCATATGTAAGGTCCTATTTTATTTAAAACAATTACAACAAATCACTCAAAAAGGTCGCCCGAATTGAATTATGATTTCAAAACTTATGTTCCACAATTATATTTCTGCGTGTAACAGTCAAATTATTATTAGCTTTGAAAAATGTGATCATGGGGCAACTCCATAAGTCTGCTCAAGAGGATGTGTGACCGTCGATACGCATAAATTGACGGTTGGATTGTCACGCATTTTCAATAGGGAAATAACACGTTTTCTTCATCCGAGTTGAAACAGTCCCCCAATTGAAGTCTGTACCCTCTCTAACCTCCATTTCAACGGACGACTCTCTCTCTCATCGCCATTTTTTTCCCTTTGAAGATCTCTCTCTCTCTCTTTCGCGGTCGATCGATCTTGATCTTCTATAATGGTACATAGAGATCTTCAAATTCACAAATTTTGATTTTTTTTTCACTTCTGTTATCAATTGATAGATTGATCGTATTTGTTGCTGCAGATCCGGTTTATATTGCTGCAGAACAGGCAGGGGAAAACCCGCCTCGCCAAGTACTATGTCCCCTTCGAAGAATCCGAGAAACACAAAGTCGAATACGAGGTCCGTTCACTCATCCTCTCTCTCTCTCTCTCTCTCTCTCTCTCTCTCTCTCTCTTTGAAACTGATTCGTTGTTTTGATTACGAGGGACTCTTGATTTTGTTTTCTCAGGTTCATCGGTTGGTGGTCAACAGGGATCCCAAATTCACCAACTTTGTTGAGGTTCTCACTCTAGTCTTTATCTGATTCAATTGGCTTTTTTTAGGGTTTGATGTATCGTTAGATCTTGACCGTCTGGATTGATTTGTTTTTATAATTGTTCGTAATGTGATTCAATTTATCATTTTTCATGATGGGCTCGTGTAATTTTTTGATGGAGGCGGATCTTATGAAAGATTGTTCTCAGTGGGGTTTGAGTTGAGATGCTCTTGACAATGAAAGCAGGGAGGGAGGGGGTTTTAGGGTTTTTCTACTCATCTTCCAAACAAAATGTGCTTCATTTTCTCATCATTTTTTTACTGATCCCACCTTCACTTTTGTTGTGAATGTTTAGATGCCTTTTATGATTCTCATGTAATTCTTTCGTTTAATGATGTTACTTGTAAAATGCTACTCCATAGCTTTAACTCCCTTTGTTACTCTTTCATCTCAAATCTTTTGATATGTCATGCTTAATCTATTTGTGCATCCATGCACAACATAAACAAGACTTTATAATTGTTTCGTTGTCTTATACTATTTCTGAAACTATGATTTATAATTGACTTACTTGCAAAGTTTCTGTTTATTTTTATATGAATTAGCTGACTAGAATTTTACCTCATAAACATCCTCCACCATGCGCCCTTTATGTTTACCATGACATTGATTGCCCGACATTGGATATTCTTCTCGCCTGTTGAATGAAATTTCTAGTATTTGAAAAATGTTTGTTTGGGGGCCTTCATTATATTATAGAACACGTTAATGTTTTACGAGAAGCAAAATACTTTAGTCTTTCGGTCTTCTGATCATTTCTTCAGCTATTTTCAGTAATGCAAGCTCAAATTGAAAATTGATAGGTTTTCTTGAAGCAGAATGCTATGCCCCATACTAAGGCTGTTTCAGGTGTCATGCTGGTTCCACTACGTTTGAAACATGGGCATGGACATGAACATGGACAAGTCTATACAAATGTCTGCTGGAGATATTATATAGACATCTTATGAAACAAAGAAAATTATATCACATATAGTGGAAAGAAAAAAAATAGTTTTTCCATATAGAAAAGCTTTCAAGTCTCTGGCATCGGTAAATTTTATTGTAAAAAATTTGTCCAACATTGGTTTGCCACACAGAATGATAAATAATTTCTTTCCAACATGGAATGCGTGGTATTTGGCCAAAAAAAAAAGTACTATTATAATATGTGCAATTTGTTGTAGAAGAGTGCAACATAAGTGAGGCAGGTTGGGATTGGATCCCATTGAATAAACTAATTAATATTTGATTTAATGACCTTCTTTGTATACAGATGAAAAGGTATTTGAATATGATTTCCATTGTTATAAATATGTTTTCCACTGTTGGCTTCTTTCAATTTTATGTCATCCCTTATGACGAGAAGGGCAGTAAATAAAAAAATAAAAAAATGGGATGCAATTACTCCATGAATAGACTTTAGACTTACTATGGTTACCTAGAACCGTAACTTAAATTAACATAGGGTTTGTAAGGCCTCCTCCTCATTGTTGAATACATCAGAATTATGATGTGACAAGGAGGATGCAGACATTGTCTTAAATAATAACTTGATGATTTAGATTTCATTATATGCATACGATGCGTTCTTAATTTTTTTAGGGAAGGTTAGAGATTTTAAACAAGAAGAAACAAAATGAAAAATTGAATCAGTACAGATTTGTTAACATTTTAAATTGTCATCAATAAACATCTCATCCCTGGTCCCTTCCCAAGTTTGTGAGCTAGATCATTATTTGACCTGGGTACATATTGTTCATTCATTTCATTTTCTGTCAACTGGCATTTATTAATAAGATTATGCTGCCCCCATGTCCCCATTGCCGAACCTTGACCCAATTGGAGACTTGTCTCTCTTAAAATCTATGTTGCACCTTGACTTTTTTAATAAAATTGTGTTATTTTTTAATGATTATGATCTAATGGACTCGATGTTTAGAATTATAAGTTTGATTCCTTTTCTTGATGCAGTTTCGTACGCACAAGGTCATCTACAGGCGTTATGCAGGATTGTTTTTTTCAATGTGTGTTGACATCACAGATAATGAGTTAGCATACTTGGAGTGCATCCACTTATTTGTGGAGATACTGGATCATTTCTTCAGCAACGTGTGCGAGTTGGATTTAGTCTTCAATTTCCACAAAGTCAGTACTCTCTCACCTTTTTAAATTCTTTTATCATCATACTTATTTTACACTCACCATTTCCTTGCATATATAAGGTTTATCTGATACTTGATGAATTCATTCTCGCCGGGGAGCTTCAAGAAACAAGCAAGAAGGTATCTCCTTTTCCTCCCCCCGGCATGTGACACACTTGCACCAGTATAACTTTTCTTTTGATTCAGAATTAAAGGTTTGGTGCTCTAATTTATCATGTTTCCATCTTGCAGGCAATCATCGAGCGACTAGGAGAGTTGGAAAAGCTAGAATGAGATACAACATTAAGAAGATTGTCCAAATTCTTGTCTGATCTTGCCATGGATTTATTATTCCAATTGTGGCAGCCTTACTGTTTTATGTGAAATACAAATGAACATAATTTTTTTTTTTGTGGATGTGTATTTTTAGCAATTTCCATCATTGCGGCGTTCCCATCTTTACTCCTGTTTCTGCATCATCTAGTTGTAATCATTATTTTCATATATGTTACTCATGTTAGACCTGACAATTATGTCAATTGGCTTTTTTTATATACCATATTGATTTTGTGTAAGAAAACAATTATGATAAAGTCAAAAAAAATATATATTGATTTTGTGTAAGATTTACTTGTTTTCTTTCTCTGAGGTAGGCATGGATGCCTAGTGGTGGGTGGATGTATCAGTTCAGGAAAATTTCCTCACTTCCCTATTAACTTGGGAGGTCCACATATTATTATTTTTCTTACATATACTGTTGATAAGCACCTTTATTGGTAATAAATAGAACATTGGCATCAAATTATAATGTTAATAAATTCTTATATCAGTATTAACATCTATGCCTATTCAATGGTCACTCAAAAACACAGTCAAAGGTTGACTGGCTAAAAAAGGGATTCCCAAAGCCGCCAAACAACACTTTCCCCGTAGGACTTGGCATCGACCTTTGTCCATGAGCAGCCACAGCTGAACTTCCCAAAGCCTCTCCCTTTGTTTTCTAGTTGTCTCTCTTGCCAACCTAATGCAAAGCAACAGAAAGTCCATCATCTTCAAATCTCCCAACCTAGTACATTCATGTCATCCTTGTCTTCCATACATGAAGAATCGTATCGTGTCGTGGCCTTATGCCTCGTTCGCTCTACTCTTTCTCTTTCTCCTCCCTCTTTAACTACTCTTCATCAGTATTTTCTTAATTGTATGAGTTCTGGCAGATTGTTACGACCCGTTGGACCCGAACGGAAACACAATGGTGACGTTCGACATCCACGACTGGACTGATGACGGCTACCTGGTGAGTGTCGTGCCCATCCATGCTGATTCGTGCATGGCACGATGGGCTGGGCTGATTTTGTTCTTTATTTGGACTTAGGCCAAGGTGACCATACAGAACTTCTATCAGTACCGACACGTAGAGAAGCCCGGTTGGAAGGTGGGCTGGATATGGGCCGATCACGAGATTATATGGGCCATATCCGGATCCCTGGCGACCCAGCAAGGCAACTGCTCATCCTTCAAGAACCGGATCCCCCACTCATGTCGGCCCGACCCGATAATTGTTGACCTGATGCCTAACACGAGGCCCGATAACCGGTCCGCTAACTGTTGTCAGGCGGGGGTCCTGTCGGGGTGGGCCATAGATGGGCTGAACTCGTTCTCATCTTTTTAGTGGTAGGCGGAATTGGCAGTGACCCAGATAGGGCTAAGCCGCCTACCAACCTGACGTTTATGGGACCCGGCCCGGGATACACATGTGGCCCATTGGTGGAGTCAAATGCGACTGTGATACATGTGCTCGGGGCCGGAGGAAAGAGCAGGTTTTCAGTAAGAACTTTGTGTCATTGAGGTTTTTCTGTTACATGTCACATCAACATGGAAGTCCCCGTGTACGTATTCGGTATTCATGGCGGCTGAAGCTCCAACATGTTGTGTATCGCTCTCAAGCTTCTACAGCCATACGATCACGCAATGCCCTTCGTGCAGCTGCGGTTGCAATGGCGTATGCACCAGGTACGTCTTTTAACAAGACAAAAGTCATTTCCTGTCTTTTGATCGAGTTATCGATGTATTGCCATATACGATTCGTGCAGAAATCGAACATTGGATCCATTGCTGACTGAGTTTGCAAAAGCTACCAAAGCAGTGCAGTGTACAGACCACATGTGCCCAGTTCGATTTCACTGGCACTTGCAGACCAACTACAAAGAGTACATAAGAGTAAAGTTGACAGTGTCCAACTACAACATGGGAACCAATTACAGTGACTGGAACCTACTCATTCAGCACCCAGTTCTGAGTGGCTTTTTTACCTCATATAGTTTCAACTCTACGACGCTTCAGACCTCCGGCGATGCAGGTAAGGTAACTCATCATGTCATTCTCCTTTAGTTATGCGTCTTGGGCTAATCTGACTTAAACAACTCTGAGTGATGCAGATGAAGTGGCACTGTTTTGGGGGTTCAAATACTACAACACAGACCTGTTGCAAGTAATTGAGGATGAGCCAGGGTCAGTCACGACAGAGATGATCATACGTAAAGATGCGAACACGTTCACGTTGAGGAATGGATGGGCTTTCCCAAGGAGGTCTACTTCGACGGGGACGAGTGTGTGATGCCTTTGCCGGATGAGTTCCCACGGCTGCCCAACACCGGACACTTGCACTGCCCCAGCTTTGTATGCTGGCTCTTGTTTCTGCTTAGCATGCTTGTGCTCCAGTTGAGCTGATCATATGAACTGAAAAAATTGGTTCAAGTGATTGATGTAACAAATGTTCACACTGTTAGATTATGCAGGCTGACTGAATCCAAAGTAGCTCTGAAATAATACAAGTACACACAATGCGAGCTGCGGAGCCTGATTTTTCATTGACACGTATATAATCACACAACATTAAATTCGCAAGAGAAGGATAAAAACAAACCCATGACATCAAAATGAAAGAATGTACATACAGAAGCACCATAAAACATTTGTTATCTACACCAAAAGATCATTTGTAAGGAGATACCAACTCTTGCACAAAAGCACTTCTCATAGTGTAACCAGTTGTTTTTGAGGATTGTTTCGCTTCATCAACTGAGATTGATTTCCAGAAAGTCTAATCAGCAAGAGGAAGTGAATGCTTGGAAGACTAGACAGCGATTACGCTAAAGAAGATGCCAAAAAAAGGCCGCATTGGAGAGTCCCTTCATGTGCTATTGTTTGCGAGGTCGAACACCGGATGGGCTAGGCAAATTGTGGGAACCCATGCTTGCTGTTCTTAGTAGCCTTCGGAATTCTGGCAAACTTATCTTTCCATCCTTGTCAATATCGGCCTCTTCTAATAATGGATTGATGGAGCCCCTCAACCCGGTATGCTGTCAAATAACAGGATGAAAGACGATGAGAAAGAAAGTAGAATGTGTTAGAATGACTTAGGGACACAACTGACTCTACAATTATATTTTGTTTTATACAGAAGTTGCGCACACTAAATTATAAATTTGGAAATCACGGAATGGTTGGAATTCTATATTAGGGTTTCAATGAGAATGCATAAACAGAAGAAATAAACAAAGTACCAGTCTAAGTTCCTCGGGTGTGATATAACCATCTCTATCCACATCGAACTTCTCAAAAGCAGCTTGGGAGCGTATCTGCCACTTTTCAGAGTCATGCTCCTGCAACTGATGTACATGCAGAGTTGCTGCAACAAACTCTGAGAAATCCACGAGACCATCTGTATTGCTATCGATCTGGACCAAGCAGGATAAGATGAATTCAGAAATGTATATTCAGGCCATAAAAAGTTCGCTGTTAGATTTGGGCAGTTAAATTCATTGCCAAACCACAACAATAGCAACATGTAGATCATTTAACTACATTTGATGATCACAGAAATTAAACATAATTTGATCAATTAACATTTATGAAAGAAAATAGTCAGTATATTGCATCTTCACACCGATGAATATTTCTTCCTCTACCACATTCAAATTGAATACATTACTTTAGCAATTAAAGGAGTAAATCTAAGGGCTTCTGAACCAATTCCAATTGCAGTCTAAAGCATGCATAGCTGGAAATCATTAATCATTCAATTATGGTGTGCCTGTAGTTTTAAGATAACAGCTTTTTGATAGTTTCCATATAAACAGTTTACACATGATTTAGTGCCTTTTTTCAATTGTTTTCTAGGATGCTATTTGATTGTTTTCTGTTTTTTTAATGTTTTAGAAGATATCTTATCTCGTCTGTAACTTTGTATAATCAACATTTATGAATAAATGCTGGATATCACACCCCATTCTCTTGGACATAGAAGTCTATAGAGGATAGCCAATACTGCTTTTGGATAAACTCATAAAGAAGCCATTGAATGTTTCCTTCTTTTTATGCTGCTTTGGAATATATATTAATGGGTCTTGATAGTTCATTAAGCATAGATGCCAAATAAAACTACCATGAGATAAAATCATCCATGTGATCTGCTTGTTGTGGGGCTATCCAGTGTACATGATTAACAAATGATTTCAAAGTTCCCATTCTGAATAGTTGACTAACAATCAAAAGTACGATTTTCTATTGTAAAATATATCACTGCTGCTCAGGTGCATGAGAGTAACAATTAATGACTTGCATGAATGAACAATCCAGATGTTGCATCTGTTCTGCAGAAAATATACCTTTTGTAGACATAGAGACTTTTTTTAAAAAAAAGAAACAGAAAGTGAAGAATCATCTATGGTTGCACATAATTAGTCAATCTGAAATTCGTGGATAAGCTTGTTTGATTAATGGTTTGCCTCAAGAACTTAAACTGAAGTTATAGATGCTCACAATACTAATAAGAGGCTGAAAGAACTCAATACTTGAGGACAACAGGATTAGCTACAAAAGAAGCAATCTAAAAGAATGAACCATGAACATTGATATATTCACTTAGTATTTGACCTACCGCTTGAAGAATCTCTAAAACCCGTGACTCCTTCAATTTCCATGGAACATCTTTCTCAAGGGCCTACACAATTCACCAACATAATTAAATTTTAGAAATGCCTATACGTTGTGTTATGCTTCTCTAAAATGGATCTCTAATTAAAAATTTACAAATTGAGGCAGTCATAAACAAAATTTGAACAATTAAAAGAAATACATGTCTCATCTCCTCGAGTGATATGGCCCCATTTTTGTCCACATCTATCGCATCAAATTGATCTTTGAGATCAGAAAGCTCCTCTTCATTGAGTGTACTTGCTAAAGCCTAAGGAAAAAAACAAATTATTGTTACAATAATATTAGATTCGAGATACAAGGAGTATGATTAGGTGCAGTAAAGAAATTATTTTATTTTCCCTAGAAAGGTGCAACAATCACTTACCCTCAGTGCAAACTGCTTCAACCGGCTGTATTTCACAAACTGACGCATATTGAACAGAACAGATATATCCAATGGTATCTCTGATGCACTTCCCCCTTCTCTCACCCATGGATGTGCTGCAAGTATAAACACAAAATCATTGTGGACTTCATTATATTGTTTGCTTAGTAAATCACGTCGTGTGCATGTTTTTTGTCTTTCATTCATCGGCTTAAGCATAGTATATTTTCTATTACTTTTATACTGATTTGGCTTCACTTTTACATATAGCAGAATAGCAGAACTGAGTTAAGGTGTGGTGGGAAACCCAGTTGTTTAGCGTGGTTTAAAATTTCTCAATACAGTGATATCTGAATATCAAATATGATGTGAAGAAACGAAAAAAAAAACAAAAAAATGATGTGAAGAAGAACAGCGGAACTGAAAAAATTGGAACACAGAGAAAGGGTTGTAAGGACTGATCTTCAAAGGAATAAAACTATAGCAGGTAATTTCTCATCACTTCAAAAAAAAAAAACTGAAACAACAATCCATGCCTATAAAATGGTGATTCTAATAATCCTTCTAACCAACACATAAATTAAATCCTCCGCAACATAAATTAGATACATACACAATGCTTGGGCCGCAGTCAGTCTTGCTCGAGGATCCTTTACTAACAACTTCTTGACAAAATCTTTGGCGCTGGTGCTTATGCTCGGCCAAGGCTTCCGACGGAAATCAGGCTTATTTCTCAAGACCTACAATCCATCATCTTAGACATAAGTATTTTATGTTATTTTTTGGTAAGTATTTCATGTTATTTAATTTCATACAAAATTCTCTTAAAAAAGCCTCATTAAGATGAGACCATTCAAAGTTATCAAAAGTATATCCAGATAGGCATTCAAAAGCATCTGACTCATGGTAGTTCCTTTCAATTACATATGAGACCACCTTCAATAACATGCTCAGACGCATCATTGGAAGGCATGGAATCATCAACAATTCAAATTCCATGGAAATGCAATGTGAGCAATGAGAAATGGTGAACAAGAAGCTCTGTTCAATTAAATATGGAGGTGTTTATTTTTTTTTATCATGAACTTTTATCATGAACTGTCTTGGGGATCTATGGGCCTTCCAAATTACTTGTCATTTAGTTTCATAGGCCCAGTGTTCAGGTCTTGTTATGGTGGCATAATAAAATACTCAGAGTTTGACAAAAATAGGGATTAGTTTCATAATTATCCATGTGGTTTTCTGGAAAATTTGGCACCAAGCAGTTCTTAAAGGTGATATTAGACAATTAAATTTAAGATGTGAAGAGGATGGCTTTGATGGTTTCTCTAATAATTGTTTCGAACTCTACTAATGGATTCCCATGTTTTAAGGGGACATACATGTGTCGGCAACCTATTTTCCCTTCCTCTTCATTCTATTTTGTAATTTCCTCCTCATACCAAATCACTAAATTTAAAGATGGAAAAAGCTACTAGCACATATGTTACTTTTTGGTATCTACACAACATTTTAAGATCGTCAGTATAAGCACTTGTCACCAATACGGAATTCGGGAATAATGGGCCAAGGGAAAAATTTTGAAATACAGTCAAATTCGGTAAAAGTTCAGGACAAATTCAGAAAAAAATCAGAACAACAAAAGAAATCTAAAATGCTTCCCATCAATTCATGATTTCCAGATGCATCAAATCAAAAGAGGGCAAAAAACTTGTACGTTTAAAATTCCATACTATAGTACTTTTTTTTTAGATCAAGCAATAACATTAACATAAATATCAAAATCTAATAGCTCAAGTACTTCAAAATTTACAAAAATACAAATTCGCATAAAAATAGAAGATTTAATGTGTATTTCAAAATCCCTTAAAGCATTTAGTTATTGTTCAATCTTCAATGCGCATTATGCGTTTAATACGCGTATTAACCATGCATTACGTGTTTAATGCTTGAAATCTGAATGTTTCCTTTCATGCGCCATTATTAGAGTTTAATGATTTTCTTCATTAATATGTGTTTCATATGCAAATTTTTGAAAAACTTGGCATCTTCGGTAAGCACAACAAAATAAATAAAGAATATTAATCCAGACAGTCTAGTGGTGTACCTCCTTGAATATACCGTCTTCTGTTTTATCCCAAAATGGACGTCTCCCACAAAGCAATATGTATGTGATCACACCTATACTCCACACATCAGACTCAGGGCCGGACCTGCGTTTTAGCACTTCTGGAGCAACATAATATGCACTGCCAACAATGTCGCGGAACTTCTTCTCTGCAAGACATTGATGTTATATACCTATGAGAAGCAAAAATATTTCTCGATAAAAAAAAATTTGTCACCATAACCTAAAGGTTCTAATAAAGTTCAAAATATTGTAAGAAAATCTTTTAAGTACTGGACTTTAGATACACTTGTTTAAAAAAAAAAAAGTATAACTGACCTGGTTTAATAAAATCTGATAGACCAAAATCTGTGGCCTTAAGTGAAGAATCATCTTTTGGTGATTTGAAAAGGAAATTCTGCACAAGAAATGACAATAACTATATCATATCCAAGAAGAAGTATTGCCTAATGCAATTTTTTAAGCTGATGGTTCAGCACCAACTGTTGTAAAAGAAGTATACCTCAGGCTTCATGTCTCGATGCACCAAACCATGCAAGTGACACTCGGCTGCAACTTTAAGCATCTGCCGCACTACAATTGCTGCATCTTTCTCAGTGTAACGGCTATCCTTTCTGAATGAAAGATTCAGTTAATGAATAGTTAAACTGCGCTTATTAATCTTACTCATTAACACAGGCAATAAAACAAAATAATATAAGTGCATAAAAAAAGTGAGAAATAATATAATGAATTGATTAAAAAATTAAATGAAAAGTGGCATAAAACAATGGGATGCAAGTGAAAAACAAAGCAAAGGAATATGAAATATGATTGAAGTGCCTTACTTGGACAATATCCGATCCAGCAGCTCACCACCCTCACACAACCTGATAAGAAAGAAAACTAAATTATATTTGCCATTAAAAAAAACAATATCTTTCAGTAACTTGCTACTTAAGTTTGAAAAAACTCTTATTAACACCATCTTAGAAATTTCCTTTATTTATGGTAAAAGATCCCAATCATCATTCTATATATAAGAACATTTGTCATCGTATCAAAGGGTCACAAGTAAGTAAAGAAACAAACAATGTTCACCAGTTAGAGGTGAGTGCTCTGCATGTCTATTTTGAGAGAACAATTTGAAATTACTATTACAAGAGGGTGGAAAGAGAGTTTTAGAAAAGAAGAGTGATCAAGAAGGAAACAGTATCTATTAGGCGCATTGCATCAAAAAATAGAAATAAATAAATTGAAATTCAGTGAAAACAGTTCTTTCCCAGAAAACCAACTTACAGCGCTTGAAATACACATGATTCATTCCAGAAACACACCCAAGGCTCCCAACTCAAGGACACTTAACAGTACAAATGGTTACAAACTGGACTCATGTAACCTTTTTTATATATATAAACCAGTATTCTCACATGACATGGTGGTACAGTCACATATGTAGGTGAAATACTAATTAACAAAACTCATGCATATATTTTTAAAAAAAATTGGTGTCTCACTGTGCACATTTGACACGGTGGGTTTGATCCTTTGACCTCCTTTTTGGAGACAAGGGGCTAACTGATTAACCAAAGATCGCTCATGTGGCTGAGAAGAACAAAGCCGCATACCAAATGGTTGGAATCCTTTTTTGCCTAAAAATGTTATTATTTATTTGATGGTTTATGAGTATACAATAATAAATTATGTTTTATTTTTGAAAAAGAATATAAAAAAAATAGGTTAAGCTAGCAAAAAGGAAAATAGTTTAGTGCAAATGAGGTTAACTCATACAAAAAACACAGTAGTCAAAAAAACTATAAATCAGAAGTAACACAGGTGAATGAATGACAATGATTTTAAAAAAATCACAAAACACTTACTCCATAACTATATACACATATGAATCATCTTCGAAGGCATTGTGGAACTGAACGACATTTTCATGGCCTGTCAAAGCTTGTAGTATCTTGACTTCTCTCTTGACATCCTCGACAGCAATAGGAAGAATCATCTGCACAGAATACCAAATATTAGTCTTTTCAACCATTACCATGCAATCCAGCTTGGCTGATCGTAAATATTTTAGATGACAATAACTGCTGCATTAGCCTCAATGGATGATGGAAGTTGCAAACTCTTTTTACTTTAACATGTACAAGCGCATTTACAATTTTTAAAATTATTTAAAACATGATTGAACGTACTGTCAAAAGAATATGGTCCAACATTCAGTGACCCATTCCATGAATCAAACGGGAAGATGGATCTGCCGATCCAGAGTGAAATATTTCATTGATAAAAATACAAATTTAAGTGGAAGTAACCAAAGTGAACTGGGAATCACAGCTGGGGAGGAAAACGATAAATTAAGTAACAAGATTATTTATGGACAGTACTAAAAGGTCTACTTATTTGTTTCTAAATAAAACCGAAAGAAAAGTGGCATTTAAAAGAAAAAATAGTTTCCTTTTTTGCATGTTGGCTAACTTCGATGTCACTAACAACAGGTGTGGCCCTTTGAGAATTTTCTACAAGACATCAAGGAAAGGATGAATTATAAACTTGCATGGGAATAGAACTGAAGTGGCCAAGTGGGTAATGAAGACATTGAATCTTAAAAATAACCACTGCTACAATAATTGTAGCAGCAATGACTTGAGCACATAATCCTTTATGAGCATGAAATAAAAGATATTCAGTTGTTCTGTTACAAGCATCAATGTATAAAGGGAAGGCCAATGATAGAGATGAAGATCCAAAAAATAGACGAGGTCAACCCTCTAAAAAACTAGTATTGATCTTTCAACTTGCTTAATCAAAGGATTATTTGAGTCCTATAACTAATCAGAAGGAACAGAAAGATCATCACCAAAACCAGTCCCCGAAATCCATAAATCTATGTCCATGTCACATCAATATCACAGATTCAATAAATTATAGTTATCAAGGAGAATTGTTTCTTCTATTTGTTAAGTATTAAATTAATAATTCCATACCCAGGATGTTCAATCACAGTATCACACGAAATTACAGGAAGAAAAACTAACCAATCATATTAAAAGATGATCCGCTCGAATTCAATGGGGAAATCAAAACCCAAAATTCCAATTCCCATGCAACCCAACAACCCAATTCAAATCCAACCCCACCCAAAAAAAGATCCATTTTTTCTCCAATCCCAAAATACCCATTTCCACAAATCAAACAAATATACCTTATTCTTCTCGATTCGCTTGACGGCGACACGATCCCCATTGGAAATATCCGTGGCGACGAAGGTGTACCCGAACTGCCCGTGCCCGAGGAGCTTCCCCATGGTGTACCTACTCGTGAAGTCCTTGGCGTACCCGAAATCCGTCCTCTTCCCCCACGGAATCACCCCCCCAGTTCCACTGCTCCCCTTCCTTCTATGCCGATTATTGTTATTGTTGTTGTTGTTGTTCCCCGCTTCGGCTCGGACGGCTTGTGAGACTCTCCATGGTTGGTGTTAACAGTCTCTTTGTGGGCGGTGGCTTTGATGGCGATGGTGGTGGTGGTGGTAGTGGGTGGGGGAGCGGAGGCGGCGTTGCTGGTGGAGGAGGAACCGCTGACCTTTGTAGCGGAGGAGAGGCAAGAACCCATGTTGTTGTGACGACGGCGGTGGCGATGGGGGTTGTGGAGGAGGAGATGTGACCATTTAAAGATGGGTTTCTTGAATTAGGTATGGATTTAATACAGAGACGGAAAGATTGAGAGAGAGCGCGTGAGGGAGAGAGAGAGAGATAGAGTAGGGAGGAGGAAGAAGGGAAGAAGGATCTTGGTCAAAGGAGGAGACTTTTTCTTCTCCTCCCCTTCTGCTTCTTCCCTTTGTTTTTGGGTTTATATTTATTTTAATTGATTTTGATTTTGATTGAAATTGTTTTGTAGGGTTAGAGAGAAGGTGGTGAAGAAAAAGACACCACCTTTCTCTTCTTGTGGTTTGTGGGGGGGTTGTTTCCTTTTCAGTTACCAGTTTCCACCATTAGGGAATGGGGAGGGAGTTGGTTTTTTTATTGTATGCCCTCCATAAACATTGTATTTGTATGTATATCCTTGGTAAAGATTTTGTCTGTGACTTCTTTTTTTTGGCTATCCTAATTCCTAAACCCTTCCGGCTGGTTTGGAAGGGGACAAGTGATGATATAACTGAATAAAGGGTAATTATAAGGATATATGAATATGAGAATAATTTATTCCTGTTTGATATAAAATAATCGAGATAAGCTACAGACAGTTATTTCAATTTTGAAATAAAAATTAAGATATTTTATTCCATCAAAAGATTGGGATAACATGTATTCTGCTTTTTATCCTAATTTTGACAAATATAATTATGAACAAAATTAATGAATTTTTTATTCCTTAAAATTAGGATAACTTATTATCGAACTTTTAATCTATTTTCCAAACTAATCCTTCCAGAGAAAGACTGATCCTCTTATTTAACATGCCACATATTTAAGAGTTGACATGGTATATTTGGTATAGAAAGAAAAGTTCTCCTTTGTCATGAATCTAAATGATCATATAATGAAAGATTTTAAACGATATTTTATAGTACCCAAACATAAGAATGTAAAAATAATTAGTAGACTTTTATAGAAAAAATTGAATAACCACATTTATAAAAGAATAATTTAATGGTGCATCTTTTCTATTTATATTCAAAACATATTTAGGTCAATAAGGAAAATATAAAATATTTGATAATTACTAATATGACAATTTTAATTATCAAAATTTACGAACCAATTATAAGAATATAACTATCTATATGATGTGCACTTTGATCACTGATCCAAAAAACAATTTGAGTAATTAAGACAACATTTAATTGCACGACTAAAAAGTTGCAATTGATTGAAGTTGTTTTTGAAATCCATCTTTTAGAAAACATATTTCCTCAATTTTTCAAACTCTTCTTATTTTACACTACAAACGTTAAACTTGATTCTGTAAAATAAATTTTGTTTAAAACATATTTGATTTAAATCATGTTGTGAAACACAAAATTGACTTAAATATGCAATTAAACGCTGACTAATTTAATCAAATTGTGTGTGATAGGCTCTTGTAAAAAAATGGTAACCTAATGTTTAATGTTTTGGATTTGTGTACTTTAAGGTAATAAAATCAGGATCACTTTTGAATATCCCTTTTCAGTTTGGATTTTTTGGACCATAGTTATAAGTTTTTTTGGACCAGAACAAAAAAAGGGAAATGAAAATAAAACTCGATCACATGGAAAGTTTGGATAAAGACCAGTCACAGGTCAAACAGAGGAAACAGTAAACAGTTTCTGTGTCAATCAAAACAGAGGGTGACATGAATTAATCAAGTCATTATTGACATATTCAACAAACTGTTTCTCATCTCATCTTTTAATAATGTATACTAGGTAGTAGCTATGTTTATTCAATTAACCATGTTGAATTCGAGAATAAATCTGATATAAATTAGAATTAGTTGAAATAATTTTACTATGGATGTTTGGATGACAAGAATAAATGAGAATTTGTATACCATAATTAACTAGTATAAAGTAATATATGGATTCCATCCATTCAAAAATATGTGTAAGTCAACTGTCAAATTAAATGTCATCATTTTTTTGCCTTTTATAAATTTTTTTACACATTTTATTCACATTTTTTTAAACAACAAAAACTTTATTATTACGTTTCTTAATGAGAATAATTCAAAACACAATCAAATACAAAATCATTTCATCCTTATTTATACTTGAATAATCATAAATTCTCATAA
Source organism: Acorus calamus (assembly GCA_030737845.1). Classification (NCBI taxonomy): domain Eukaryota; kingdom Viridiplantae; phylum Streptophyta; class Magnoliopsida; order Acorales; family Acoraceae; genus Acorus; species Acorus calamus. The sequence goes on along the minus strand of CM060872.1, from coordinate 5,385,449 downwards.
TAATTTAATTCTCGAACCAAATATGGGCATGAATAGAATAAGTTTTTCTAATGATAACTTATTCAATCAAAACAGTGGACATATGCCATATAAAAAGTTTGATAATTCCACATTACTCAGATACACATTAAATTATCAATTAGCTTTTCTCTGGATGTTCCCCAGAGACCCTCAAAATAGAAAATTTATTCAATTTATTCAATTGATTGCTAACAATAATTCTATTTTTATTCATTATTGATCATATCTTTTTTTTTAACGTATAAATGTCAAAACAAAAATGAACTACCATCCCAAAATTAATTATCTTGTTTTAAAAAAATTGACACCTTTCATTTCCTAACTAACCAAACTACTAATCATAATTTTCTCCCTCACTTGTAAATTGTAATATATGGTCATAATTATCATGTCATTAGGAAAATTAATGGCTTTAATTTCCCAACCAACTTAACCACCAATCATAATTTTCTCTGTCAATTGTAATTAATTGTAATTATATATAAAAAGATCTGGGACTCCATAATTTGTTCGTTTTAATGTCCACCTACCACTATAAATGTTGAATCTTTCAAACAACAAGAGATAGTGATTCCCTGAAGAGGCCATTACAAAAAGAAGAATCACATATAATACAAAAACAAATTCTATTTTTATCAATCACTGGATCATAAGAGGATCTCTCCCAATCCCAACACACATTGTCCACCATACACATAATACAACCTGTTCAAATATATCATTAGCTCTGATGGTTACACCTCACAATAAGAACTTTTATATCACAACACTTGGTGGGGAAGAAAAGAAAGGGTATGAACTTTTTCACTAGTGTCGTGCAGTGGAAACTGATCTGTATAGCTTTTGAAAATTCTGGTTTCTTTTTTTTTTCAGTAGTCATACTTACTCAGTTACTCTAATAATTAAACTCAGTTTACAAACATCTCCAACAAATGTCCCTGTTGCATTAATTCGTTGATGTTCTTATACTTTTTTTTTCTTTCATATGCTGTTATTCTTCTATTTTTTTCTCATCACCATTTAGACATAGATTATTTCATATAAATGGACATGTTCACATTTTAATTAAAAAAAATCTTGACTTTTGAAAATAGAAAGAAAATTTGGTTTTAGTTATAAATTTTTTTCTAAAATTTTAAAAAAGCATACATACCTCCTAGAATGTTCTATTATGGAACTAATTTAAATAAAAAAAATTTTCTAAAACTTATTTCCAAACTATGCAAATTAAGAAGGTTTGAATACGAAGAATCACTTTTTTTTTCAAGTATCAATACCCAGCTTACATTCAGCACACAATACCCAGATTACATAACAGATAATTATATTTGAATTATATATACAGAGTGTTGTTACATTCAATCATTTTTACAATCAATAATACAATTTCACATACATCATTAAAAAATTTCATATTTATCAAAAGCGAGTTTATTCAATGTGAATTAGAGTATTATTATTTTTATAAAATAAAAACATTTATAGGCTGCACTTTAGACTATAAGATAAATTGAGTCTAACATTTTTAATATATATATTTAAAAAAATTATTTTTATAATAATGTTTATCCAAGCATATAATATAAATAATATCCCTCAAGTCGTATACACATTTATTTCGAATGCCGGATAATTGGCGTGCTTATACACAGTGAATAGAATAGCAATAACGGTGAATAAATTATTGGTGCATTCACACACGAATTTCTATGAGAACAGGTCATCAAATGACGACGACAACAACATCTGACGCGCCCAATTCCGGTATATATAAAAACAAGGCTTGTTCAGTTCAGACTCACAGTCACTTCATCTTCCAAAACGGGTATTTTAGACTTTTCCTTTATTTTTCATATTGGACCTGTTCTCACTACAGACATTCATGTTGACATTATCATTGTAATGTGAAAAATCCATAAAACCCCCTGCTCGAAATCCGTTTAACTCCCTCAATTTTTTTTAATGTCCATGTAACCCTTTGAAATCATTCATATAAATTCAAATAGTCTTGTGAGTTAAATTTTCATTCAAAGATAAAAAAATATTTTATTTGATTAATCTTAAGTGAAAATACAATGTACCAAAAAACATATACAATGTATTAAATGTGAAAAATCATATGTTATTAATATTATTTATTACACGGTTCAATTATGGTTAATCCGGTTATCATTGACTATTCGGTTTTTAAAACATTAGCAAAAGACTATCAATATAAGTAATCTCATACTGTCTTGTCCTATTGTGAAATTTCTTAAGAGTGCTGATACATGTAGTCTGTTTTGCAACATCATGCGTTATGATAACGTAGTATATACCGCATTCTATCTTAGTGTATGACTCAAATTTTTCTTTCATTTTTTCACTATGAAAAAAATACACTAATGTATATTAGTACATACTTCATTTCATGTAACAACATGCACTTCAAAGGGTGAGTATATATTTTTTTTATAAAAAAAAAACATGATAAACTGTAATTGGGGCTACAATGAGGGTTGCGGGTATCTTTTTCCATTTCTTAAGCCGGCCTCAGTTGGATTTTTTTTTCCTTTTCTAGTCTTAATTATGATATGGAGTATACATTATATCTAATTCACTTGAATAATAATACATGTTCTTTTTCTATAACCAAGTTCATTGAAAGTTCTCATACTTCAAGTTGGCAAGATAGGTTAAAATGTAGTCTCTACGTCAATCTGCAACTTTATTTTTTTCATGGAAATGATAGGTATACGCCTTAATATATTAAAAACAAGCCCAGTATAAATATTTTCAAAGCAAGGAAGCAACTTTAAGTATTATATATAATTATTGTACAATTTCGGTCATGGTACTTTTTCTTCATGGTTGATTTACTATTCGGATTCAATTAAAAGGATTCCCCCAGTCAACAGTCAATGTTACAAATTCCACCTTGACTGCATTGTTTTATGTACTCTATAAGCCAATCTGTAACCCTGAATTTACACCATCACTAGTATCTGAATTTTAGATTGTATATTTCATTTTTATGTTGTGTATCCTAATGTAGGGCCACTTTAACTAAGTTTCAGTATGTATACATCATATGATTTAATACGTATCTGATCGTAGAAACAATCAAAATAATTGATTTCAGATGCACATTTATCTGAATTTCATAAAAAAAACATTTAGAACTTGGACAATGTATCTGATTTTTTTTATAAATAAATTGCAATTTATCTTAACAATGCAACTATGACAAGTAAAATGATTTTCATTGCATAACCATTTAATTTATATTTGCTGCAGAACTCAAAAAGATTGATGATTACACCAGTGAATAAACATAAAATAACAAAACATTGATGAAACGATAATCAAATCCCTCCAACACAAAAACAGTGGCTAAAAATCCTATTATCTTTAATCTTCTCAAAGGCAAGCTTGATATGGTACTTTGTCTCTGTTTTTATCTTAATGAGTGTTTTTCATCCCCACCAACATCTTTATCTCCTCCTCCCCAACCATCCCTTCCCGATCCATCACAACCCATCTCTCCATTGACACGCCCATCGTCGACGCGAGCAGTTATTGTTTGAATTTACTGCACTATTTTGGATCTGCTATCTCTGGTATTAACATATACTGATCAAATGATTTATGTTATGGATGAACATAATTGGAAGGAATAAAAAAATCATGAAAAATAAATGACCCGCATGTTCACATACATGGAAAAAAAAAAGGTGGCTCTATTCAAAACCCCCCCCCCCCCCCAATCAAACCCTTTTCATTTGCATCCCCCTGTATATAAAGGCATTTTAAGTTTTGTGTGCTTCCCCTCTAGAGTTTTATCACCAATCCCTTTCTCTTTTCCCAAAGTGGCCTGGACAGGAAAAAAAAAAAAAAAACCATTGCAACCTCCCCCTAGTTGTCAGCCTAGTTCTCTCCTCCGTCTCCGGTTCCTCAGTCATCGTAGTCAGCCCCAACTCTGATTTTCTCTTCCTCTCGACAAAGGAAACAATCACAAACCCTAATCGATCTCCACGTGGTTGAATGATTAAAATATACTTTGCTTGTGGAAATGCATGTTGAAGTATTTGTAAGTGAATTTTTATGCATGTAATGATTTGATAGAAAGTGGTGAATTTTTTCTTTCAAATTTTATCTTAAGGAAAACCTGATAGATTCGACACTGATTGTGATTGTGTCGACAGAAGCAGTCGACCAAGAAGAAATACATTGTGTAGCTTGAACTGAAGGCATCAACACTCCAACTATTGACAGGATCCCCTTCTAGCGACACTAAGAGTGTCGACCAAGATGAAATGCCCTTGTTCTGACCTGTCAACAAGATGAAATGCCCTTTTTTCACAAAAAAAAGACAAATACTCCATCCATTAAGGTACATTCTGTTATAAAAAGTGAAGCATTCACTAAGAAATACTTGTGAATTTTTTTATTTGAAGAAATTATTTTTAAAAATATTTGCATATATTACAATAGTGCAGAATACACTGCGTATAAGGGACTGGGAGACCGTTTTTAAACTACAAATGGAGCTATGAAACAGACTGATATATCGGTGTTCATCCCCAAATTTCAATCACCCCAAACCCAATGGCTCCATGTTAGGTTTCAGACCCCGTAACTCGTATAACTCATATCCCATATCCAACCCATTTTAAATCTACCAACCTCATCCCGTCTCAAGACACATTACCCACTGCAATGGGTTAATGCCCTATCAAATGTTATGAGGCTCTTTTACATAATTTTTTTAACAATCCAAAATAAAATCTTATATACTTTGTTAGAATTCATGTGAAATATATACATCGTTAATTTTTTTTTATACTTATTAAAAATAGATTCATCAACTCAAAATAAAACGATACATTTTTTATCAAAAACATATAACTCATTAAATAATGTTTATTATTTTAAAAATAAAAACATGTGAAATCTAAATTTTAAACAGTAAAAATGATTGAGTGTAACTTTTCCAAAATTCCGAACTCTATTGACTTTTGTTCATTTTTTTTTTTTTGTTGAGATTTTCTCACTCTAAAAACTCGTCTATTATTTTACAAAACCCTACAAAATAGAACCTTATGATTCATGAACTGGCTGTGGTCAATGGCCATGATGGTTTGACTGGTCACCATACCAAAGGTTGAAATTTCCTTGCATATCCTTGTTTATGGTCCCAAACACGCTTGTTTACTTCAACTATTTAAGCATATAATCCCCCATAAGAGACAAAATATGATTCCATACCAAGATTCAAATTTCCTTGCATCATTGCCTATGGTCACCAACACGCTTGTTTACTTCCTCCCCCAGAGACAAACTATGATTAATATTGTCTTCAGACTTTGGGGAAAAGCCTCAAAATCAAGCCAAAAAAGGTTGAAATCTGGGTTAATCAGAAGCTCTCTGCTTCTTAACTACCTTTTTAGTCATAGTGGTGAAGTCATCATCGCTGTCTTCATCGGAACTCTGGTTGGCCTTTCGCTTCTTTGAAGCCTTGGGCGTAGTTTTTGATGCGGAGTCAACCTTCGTTACCTTGACAGACACTGTTGAAGTCTTCTTGACAGACACAGCCTTGACGGGCGAAATGAGCTTCAGCTGTTGAGCCTTCCCAATCTTCTTCTCATAAACCTTCTTTGCTTCATCAAAGGACAGCAGGCCCCATTCCATCAGCCTGTGCTTCTGATAAGTGGTTAGGGAGTTGATAGAGTACTTTGAACACAAATAGAACACTAAAAATGAAGAAAGATGTGAATTTAAAGCTGGTTTGGCGTTCATTCTCATTCTCCTACTGAAACCCCTAGATAAATGGCTCCCGTAGTCATTACTGGGCATCACCGGTAAATTTTTCTCCATCTCCTCATGGAATTTTCAGAACTACATTCCTGGGGAAGTATAAATCCAGAAGATATTTTCACACGGATGGTCATTGGACCTACAAAGATAATAGTGAGCCCCTGTTGGCATGAATAGGACCATATTTTGGTTTACTATCGCTTTCCAGCAAAAAAACAACACCCAACAACTAAAAAGATGGTCCCCTCAATGACCTCTTCCACAACCAGATGGACCATTAGTGATTAGCCCCAGTTTCTGCTCATTGAGCACATATGTTTTTATATACTAGTCAAGCATTAAATGTTGTTAACTTGTTATGATATGTAATCTTCTGAGATTGCATCTGCATCACATGGGCCAATTCAAGAAATGAGATGTATGAATAAGCATGGGCGGTAGGAAAGAGGAATTTGACTCCAAAAGGTTCTCAAAAGAAAAAAGATTCAATGTTTTATTCTTTTGTGCAGAAGATTTCAAAGCTTGGAAAACAGACAAAACGAAACAAGATAGCGCGAGTAACACGGCCATTACTGAAGGATCATATCAGAGAAGTGATAAGCATAATGGATATTCTTATCAAGGTGAAGGGTTTGGTAGGCAGGAAAGCAAGAGATTCCACATGTAATGCAATTATAATTTCTTCAAAATACACATCAGTGGAGAAGAACAATGGTCTCATCGGACCTCATTTTTACTGCTTGTAACTAAGATACCAATCATACATGTGAGAGAAACTAGAACAGATACATCTTTTTTTAACCCTTTTAAATATCTAAACGTCAAGTTCATTGAAAATGGAGATCAGGAAATGTGACAATCACAGCACCAAGTATATCACCTATTATAGATTCCTCAGACACTGTTTAAAATGGCGATCAATATAGCGAAATATCGAATGCTATACCGAAAAACCACACGAATCGCAAAATTCACCTGGTTTCACAATAATTTCACATTCATGACAGCATATATATATCATCGATAAAACAACGAATTTTTTTTATATATATCGCTGGTATATCGCTGATTTGGGTCGAGTAGCCTGTCAAAATCGTTTTTTTTTTTAAAGTATAAGATAGCCATTGGAGCTATCTGGCATTGGGGTCCAACGGATTATGGATCAATAGTCATTGAACCCCCACAGTTAGTAATCCATCCGTTGAGATGGAAGTTTGTCAAATAGCACCCCCCCCCCCCCTTTAAGTCCCCAATTCCCTAACCCCATAACCCATTTTCACAACAACAACTCAAATTTCAACTTCTCTACTACTAAATATCTACTACACACACTCTACTACTCATATCTAGCAAACAAATTTTCCCAAAAACCCCTCATCTCAAAAAAAAGCCCCAAAAAATTCCCCAAAAATCCGTGAAAAATCCAAAATGCTCCATTTTTCTGGGTTTTTTTTTCACTTTTCTTATTTCTATTTTGTTCATTTTTTCCCATTTACCAGGTAGGCTAGGCCATGCCAAAAGAGATCTTAGGTTTGACATGGGTCAAGAGTCCTCTGACCCCAACCTAACTTAAACCACAGAATACATACCATGCAAATGTATTGGAATTCATTCTACATTTGAGTAACTTGAATGAAATGGGTCATGTCAGACACGTGCCAACATTCTGTTAAAAAAGAGATGTCCCCAATACATATAGCACATAAAGACAAAAACCAGGGAAAGAGGAGAATTCTATTGAAGCACCAACCCCCCCCCCCCCCCACCCACGCAGTACAAACCTACTCCTCAATAATGAATTTCCCACCCAAGTACAATACCCGACTCACCCCAGCACAGAATCAACCCCAATTCTAATGAACCATAATACCTACTCCCTACTCCCAAATATTCTCCTCGTACAAATTATCACCCTTGAAGATAATTTGATTGCGAGCTAACTATCACCCAAATCACTGTCAGAACAAAAGATTTGGAGGAGGTCTTGGCTTTCATGCTTCTATATCACCCCTTTATGAGCTTTTCACTAACCTCCCACATCCCCTCTAGCGAGGAAAAATCACCCAAGATCCTTTACACTGCCAATATTTAAAACCTCTTCTCAGTCTCCAAGCCGAATGAGATTGCATGTGCCATCATTATAAGATAGTTTTCATTTTTTAAACTTCCAAGTTCCAATCCAAGACAAACAAGATGAAGCCCATCATTGGCATTTTCTTATCAAAGAAGGAACAAGCTCCGCCTTGTTCATCGGTATTCCGATATTACTAGGAACAAGCTCCTCACCATCCACACGAATCCCCAATAACAATCCAGCTTCACAAATTTCAGCCCCGGATTAGTTTTGCCCACATCACAAAAAATTCTTCAGAAACCCAGTTATCTATTTGCAATCCATCTTACACTATAAATTTGAATGCTTGAACAATGATGTATTGGTATATGCAGATAACACACAATCAAAAAAATGGAAAAGCATAATTAGTTGATTCTTCAAACAAAACCTTGCTTTTAACTTGAACAAGGTGCAAAATCCTACACGGAGTAGTAATAAATTCAAAAACTCTCTCACAACCAAAGAAGAAAAAGATCATACCAAAAAGCAGCCATTTCGCTGTTCGGAAGTTGCTTATACAGAGATTCATAGAAAATCCTCAATGGGTCTCTCTGCAATCCCCAAGTAAAGACACCAAAATCAACAAAACCCATCATTCAAAACTTAAAAATTGGGTGAAACTCAAATCAATACATCCACATTTCTTCCAAATACGACCAAAAGAGAGTCCTTACTTCATTAGGGGCTTCATGCTTCTGCCCCGGCAAGTCGTAGACCTTCTTCTCCTTCTTCTTCTTCTCTCCTTCTTTAGCCTTCCCCACCAAATTCTTCTCTTCCACCTCCTCAATCATCTTCTTCACCTTCTTCTTCACCACTTTCACCCCCTTCAACAAATACATATTTTTAACAACGTGACCCATGCAAAACCCAAAAAGGGCTGAGGATCCAAGAAACCCAGATGAAGAGGACGACGAACGTGTGAGGGGGGTTTCACCTTATCAGATTTTGTGCTCGCGTGAGGGCCTCTCTTGGGGTCTCCGGCGTCTTCTTCTTCTATGGGTTCTTCTTTCTTTGCTTTGGACGGCTTCGGACTAGCGGATTTGGGGTTCCCGTTGGGCTTCTTCTTGGATGTGGAGAGGGAGGAGAATGTATCGTCGTCGTCTTCGACCTTCATTTCCTTCTTCACTTGATTTTCCTTCTCGACAGCCATGGCTACTGAGAGAGACGGATCAAGAAGGTTCAAACGCACAAAAGAGCGGTTATATAGGGTTTCTTCGGTACCAAAATAAATAAATAAATAAAAATATATCCGAGACACAAATTATTATAGAATAACTATTTTATTATGTATTACACGTCAGTGTTACAACACTAATCGGATCTTCTGTGGAGAAACTACATAAGTCCTTAGTGCAACCACATGGAGAGTGTAAGTGCATTAAAAAAAATAAACATAATTTCGAAAGCCTTTTACTAATTGGGCCGCATACGTGACAACTAATGAATGGTTGTCAAGAGGGGCGGATCCAGAATACTTTTTTGGGGTAGGCTAAATTAATAGTTTCATAAATTTATTTATATTTGATAAAAAATAATAAATATTATTTTTTGTAGTCAAATGATACACTTCAAATGAAATAAGTTAATCAAAAGATTAAATAAAACAAAATAAGTTCACTAAAATAAAAGCTGATAATCAAATATTATATTCAAAATAAAAAAAGTAATAAGTTAAGAAATTTATAATCAAAGACAAGTCAAGAATAATAGAGAGAGATTAAAAAACCATATAATAAAGCTTGATTGAAGTTGATTATTGGAGTGTTTTAAAGAGTAAAATTCAAACCATATAATAAAGCTTTATTGAAGTTGATTATTGGGTGTTTTAAAGAGTAAAATTCATCTATTATGCCTGAATCAATAATTTCATGAATAAATAGTATATGAGTTTTCTAGATTATATATACCGATATCATATATATATATATATATATATATGAAATTATGAATGATGAATCAAAAATAAAATCTTTAAACATTATAATAAAAATTTTGTCCTTCATAAAACAATCCATCCACATCCATTCATTGATTAATCTCTCCAAAAGTCATATATTGACGGATTACTCTACGTCAATCCAAAATTCACACTACCCACTCTCATTCATTGATTAATCTAATTCAATCACCCCATGTAAGTAAGAAATAAAGACAAAAAAACACATAATGAACTGAAAGAATAAAAAAATACACCAAGCAAAAAAAAACGAATACAAAAATAAAATTGAGATTTATATAGCATACATACTATTGGTTGGTGTGAGGGGATTTTCATCATTCACGGCTAAAAGATGTAAAGAAAAAAATATATGTTCAATTAGGGTAAATTGAGATTTATATAGCAAGTATATTTTGAGGTTTTTTTAAAATACTATGGGCCGGACTAGTATTTTGGGGTTGTTTAAGCAAATTATGGGTTGGGCTGTAGTGTGTGTTTCCTTATAAAAGTTGTTTGGTGGTTTGGGCTGCTGTCTTGGGGATTTTTTTTAACAAAATCTGGGCCGGGCTACAGCCCGGCCCAGCCAACCCGTGGGCCCGCCTCTGGACTTGTCAAATGATTTCTATGTGGTTTCACCATAAAGAATTTGAGCTCGTTCCAATAAACCTTGGTTTAGTGAACACTCCCTCATTGGGATTTTGTCCCTGGATCAACCCTTTGTTATAAGTAAGAGAAGTATATATCAGTCCCCATTTACAGTCTCAAATGCTTTTAGTATATGGGTGTTGTTACACATAATTTTTTTAAAATTCTAAATAGAATCTCATATATTTTGTTAATCATCCAATGAAGTATATACATCGTTAAAAAGTTTTTTTTACTTATTGAAAATAGGTTCATTCAATTCAAAATAAAATGATATATTTTTCTCTAAGCATATACATCATTAGACGATGTGTATTACTTTAAAAAAAATTTAAAAGCATATGTGGTCTGCATTTTAAACGGTGAAAAATACTCAGTGTAACATTTTCCCAAAATGAACTATTGCAGTCTAGTTGGGTTGGTTTCAGTGGGTCTTGCTCACAGTTTGTTAAGAGACTATCCATATTGGGTCTAGTTCCGATTAGTTTAAATAGTTATGTTTTTAGAACTGTGTCCGTGTGTCATCCGATTCCAGCCTCTGTAACAAAAACAAAAAATGATATAAAAATATATTTTTATATTTTTTAAAATTATTCTCATTGAAAAATATAATAATAACAAATTTTTTATTGATTATAAATAAATTATGAATAAAATATTAAAAAATTATAAAATATAATATTTTTTAATCATATTTTTAATTATAAGATTACAATGACCATTATAAATAAAAACCAAATTTTAAGAACCCCACCAAATTAGTAGGATTTTATACTGTCTTATTTTTTCACATATTTGGATTTAAATCCAGTCAAAACCCACTTTTTATCAATAATACTACTAACCAAACATGTACATTCTAAAAAAATTCCTTGTCATGAATCAAAATCCCCTTTAAAAATACCACTAACCAAACAACAGTGCGAGTGTTTTTTGTTTTTTGTGCCCACTCTCTTATGTTTTTTGCTTTTATGTTTTTATATATTATGTAATCCGGCCCCCATTTGAATATTATTATTCTAAATGAAATAAAAATGATTACATTCCAAAATATAAAAAAATAAAAACATTGTGCGAGTGATCGAGTAAGAAACATGGTCCAGATTTGGTAGAAATCTTTTATACCCGGCCTTTGTTTTGCTTTGTTATTTTTAATTCTGTCTCTCTTCCTCTCACCCCTATTTACACCAACACTATTTTATATACATTTTTACGAAATAAAAATGCAATTATTTCACTAGCACGGATCCAATCTCATTGTACATTTGCACCCTAGTTTCTTCAATGACCATTTCTGATTATCACTCGTTAAACCCGGCCCCATCACCCCCAAAGCATCTCACAACGTGGAACTAAAAACATGCATGTACTACGTTATAATATTGGGAAAAATCCAAATAACCCCCTATAAACTGCTTGAAATAATCCATATAACCCCTTCAAAAATATCTATGTAAATTCAAATAATTTCCTGAATTAAACTTCCGTTCACAATGAATAATATTATATGAATATTCCGTTTGATTAATTTTGATTAAGAATACAGTATATCAAAAAACCATTACAGATTGTTTAAAATGCAAAAATTATATATAAATGACGATTTTATCCATCTAGATAAATTATCAAAATTTATCCAGATGGGTAAAATCGTTATTTATAGGATTTTTTATATTTTTAATACATTATAGAATTTATATAGATGTTTTTAAATGATTATATAGACTTTAAATAAAATCTAGATAGTTTATATGGGATTACATGAATTTTTGCCAATAATATCAAAGTTATCCTGATCCACCGAGCCTCAAAATCGACAAGGTGGATAATGAGTAAATACAGCCTAGTTGGGCTGTTTAGAGGCCCATGTTGGGTCTAGTTATGTAGTTGAGATTAACGTCGTTATGTTCGGATATCTGTATTAGGCATGTCAATGGGTCGGGTCTAGATCCGGACCTGACCTGATCTAGACCCGATTACACGTGTAATATACCCGACCCGATTTGGATCTGACCCGAGTTGGACCCGACCCGGCGGCCCTGAACAAACAAACGGGTCGGGTCTGGGTCCACCCGCCAGACCCGACCCGTTGGACCCGAGACCCGATTATTTTATTAATATATGTTCATATATTATAAGACTATTTGTATTAGTTGATACATAATTTTATTTCTTACTTAACTTATGTTTGTGTCCATAAGTTCATAAATCATTGTGGAGGGCGAATTTTCTACTATTCCCCTCCTGGGCCGGATCCTCGTTGATCCGGGCTTCTGAGGTGAATCCGGAGAGATGGTGTGGGCCTGAGCTCCTGCTTTCGCCGATCCGGTTAACCCTTCAGATCCTCCACGCCTTCACCAAGCCGAACAGCTCCTCGTCGGCTTCGGTCCTCATGTACCTGCAGCTCACACCAGTGTGGTGCCGGCTAACGCCCTCCGACGCTCAAGTCAGTGATCCTCCTTTTTAGAAGAACCTTCGACCAAAAGAGAGAGAGAGAGTGGGGTGCATTCCGCATACCTCAGGAGGGAGGGGTAGCCTCCCTTTTATACTGGATTGGGGCATGCCGATTGGGACATCGGGGGGTGTCCATAACGTGATATGACACCCCCTGCAGGGCCTACAGATTCGGGACACGTGGCGCCTAGGGATCATCATTCGCCTATAACGGTTTTCCTGACGCACTGTCCTTTAGGATGTCAGATAATATTCCCTTTTATAACCGTCTTGCTCTTAGTGAAGGGCTCATGTCCGACCCACCGTTCAGTCATGAACACCGTTGTGCCCGTTGATCGAGGTGAGCTGCCATAGTCTTGACCGCCCTCGTGGTTACGCGAATAATAGCTTCAACACTCTGGTCTGGCAATCTTACCCGTGTTGAGCCGTAGTCGAGCATATGACCTGCCCGTCCTGATTCTCCTTTGTTTTTCTCATTCGCTCACATCTGGGTCTGTCAGGCCCATACGCTTTGCGGGCAGTGGTGCCCTATCCTGGTGTTGCCCGATGGGCCCGAGCTCGCGGTTTGGCTTGTGGCTCATCGGTTGAGAGATGGGTCATGCTGTGTTTTGTTTCTTATTCTTTGTCCTGGTTGAATTCGCCTCCTACAATCATAATCATAATCATAACATTTTTTCGTTGTGTTGATGTTGCAACTTGCAAGAACTTGATTGTTTAATATGTAATAAACTTAGTAATATATTATCGTCAGTTTGTTTTGGACAATTAACTTATTAGCTTTTGAATTTGTATAATTAATTAGTTTGTTGCATGATTTATGTTTATTATTTTAGTTAATATGTTAGTGTTTATTGTTTTGAATGTTGTTTAGGTTAATATTGTTTTGAATGTTTGTATAATTAGTTATCTTTATTGTTTAGGTTAATATGTTTTTTATGTTAGTGATTATTGTTTTAGATATTGTTTAATAGTTCATTTACTTCTTTTGAATTGTATAAGATTATGTTCAAACATAGTCTCATTAATAATAATGTTTTATTATAAAAAATTTCAAATAAAATGATAAAGCAAACAAATACATGAGTTCTTCCTCCTTTTTTTCTTCTTTTTTTGCCAACCATCCGGGTCCGGGTCCACATTTCTCCGGACCCGTCGGGTCTTGCCATGGGTCGGTCCGGGTCCACCCCGACCCGACCCGTTGAGAGGGCTACTCTGTATCAAAAAAAAAAAAAAAAAACACGAATCAGCCCTTGAGCACGTGTCACTCAATCAATCCAACAATAAATCAAACCCACACAACTCCTCCACGTGCACCAAATATTCTAAAATAAAAAATAATAATTAATTTCCCTCTATTGATCCTCCCATTAGTTTTAGGTACATTATTTATTTAAAGATATCTTTAGGCCCTTTATATTCTCATTCGATAGCTGGTCCCTAAAATAAACATCTGTTAGATTAGATATTTGTGGTACCAAAAATACTCTTTTAGTTTCTTCTACTCGATCTCTTCGAAACACTTTCATCAGTACTTGAAAATCTTTGGTTTTTACTCTCCCAAAAACCCTCTATCTTCCATCTTCCACTAATGTGTAGATACTATAACACATTAGCAATGTATCCAGATTATCTAATAATGTAACTGACACATAGACAATTTAATGATATACACATAGAAAAGATATTTTAGATATGTGAACTGATATACATAGACGGTATCTCTGTTAATTTAGACTTCAAAATAATAAGATACTGAAATAAAGATTTAAAAATATCTTTAAAAAGACTCGAGACTAAAATAACCTTTATTTAATTTCTACAACACACACATACACCACAAGCATCAGATGCTCCCAACCCCAAAAAGAAAAAGCACCCACCACTCCAAAACCCAGAAGAATCCATCAAAGCAATATACATACATACAACACCCCCACCACCACCAACAAAACACTTCAAAGCATGGCTTTGTGGATGGAAAGCCAGAACTGGAAGCACAACCGAAGCTGGAGGACCCAGACCCTCTCCCTCCCGCCGCCCACTCTCCTCCTCGTCCTCTCCATCGTCCTCCTCTTCCTCTCCCTCTCCGCCTACTCCGGCCTCCGCTCCGAGGCCCGCCGGACCCAGTACGGGGCCCACCTCATGATGGCGGCGGTCCCAGTCCTTCTGATCTTCATCGTGCGGTCCATGGTGGTCAACCATGGGAGGTTCGTGGTGCGGGTGCCGCCTGTGTTGCCTGACGATCAGGGGTCCATACACAGGGCCGGGGGGTCGCCTTGGGGGGTGGCGGCAGCGGTGGTGGTGCTGCTTGTCATGGTGTCTTATCAGTCTAAGTTCTTGTCCAAGTGGTTTGGGCCCTTGTGGAGCTCTTATTAGATGGTGGTGCGAGATAGGGTTTGGAGGTTTTGGTTCTTTGTTTTGTGTTACGTGCGGTCGTGCGGAGGACCCAAACCGCACCGACCGCACGCTATCACTCGACTATATATATATATATATGTGATGAGTGATGATGATGGGACCTGTAAATTGTGTGTTTGCATTTTCGTTGGAGTTTGTGTGGGAAGGGTTTGTTTATACAATGATATAAATATTGGTATGAGTATGTTCAGTTCATTTTGCAGTGGTACGTATTGGAACAGGTTTGAATCATTTGTTTTTTTTTTATTTCTTATTTGATTTTTATCGTAGGATTCTCACATCATCACAGTTAAAACCAGATGATTATAAATATATCAAATCATAAATTAATAAATTAATCCATTTTATTTAATGAATTTATGACCATCTGATTTATCAAAACACAAAACAAGTACAGAATAAATAAGTAGAGGATCCAAACCTATATTGAACATCACATTATGTCCTATCAGCTCCCTCTTTTGAGGTTCTTGAGGCTCCTTTGAGGTTTAGGCTCTTCTGTGGTGTATAGGAGGCTTGTGGGCTTTTGTTGTTTTAATTTTCTCTTTCATGTTTTTTTCCTCTCTTCTCAAGCCCATTGTGATTTTTTTAAGTTTATAAAAGTTCTATCTTTCACTTAAAAAAACAAAACGTTTAAACTCGTCGTAGTATACAGATGAAACTGCTGCTATAACAATTGTATACTATAACTAATAAAAGTATGAAAATTATTATTTTTATAATTCAACAAATACAAAAACCATGTCGATATATTTTATTATTTTGTATAAAAATATATATTTCAATAGATGAGTTTATATTTAAAAAAAAAAAATGAACCAAACTGCATGTAAAGTTGGAAATATCATTTTCCTGTACATGTGTGCGCGCTTGCATGGGACGATGCAAATACCACATCCCAGGCCCACGCGCATTGGGTTATTGGACAGAGCCATTTTTTTCTTTTTGAAATTAAAATGTATGATGCAAAAGTGAAACCTCAATCCTATATATGAAATGACAAAAAATAGCTTTTGAAAACGCATTGGAACGCACCCAATGTATTCCTGAACATCGCTACGAAAAATAAATTTAATTAAAAAATTATTTGCAACTTTCAGTATAAATATATGTTTTTTTTTTTAGAAAAAAAAATAAAGTGAATTTTTTAATGATTAAGATTATTTAAGTTGATATATTCCAATTCATGCTTTTTTAATGCGTTTTCTGACGCCGCCTAAGACGAAATGATAAGAAGCACTATTCGTGCATGAAAAGACATTATTCGTTGAGAACAAAACACTATTCGATTCTGCCATTAAGTTTTCAAGGAATTTTGCGATAGTGCCGAGTGTAATTCCATAGAGGACTGGATCCTTCTACAGGAATGAATTATGATGGTTTTGGTTTTTCGTAAGAAAACTCATAAAGATTGAATTGGATTCTTGTCCAACTAGATTCATGTTTAATTTAAGACTCATGTAAATTGAATTCATTTTTACATAGGATCATTTTCAATTAATTTATCGTTATAGAAAATTTTATTTCTATGTCATGTTATTTGTTTTGTGATTCATTTCATCGTTCAAATCAATTAATAAATTATTCAGTTTGATTCATGAGTTATTCAATTCAAGATATAAAAGACACCGAGTAAGGTGTCACATGCCAGCATGAAAAGTGCTATTGGGGATAAGTTAAAGGTCTCATAGGCAAACCGAGCTGCGTTGTCTGTGTGGCAAGGGTAAATTGTAATAATTCTCATATTTACAGCCTGGTTGGAAAGGGATCTAAAGATAGAGTTAGAGGGGATCCAAGGATATATAAAGTTGAAAGGACAGTCAGCTTGATCTTCGTGTGGTGTTAAATTCTGTTTATGTGTTATTACTGTGTGTGTGTGTGTATATATATATATATATATACTCGTGATTACGTGCGGTCGTGCGGTCAGTGCGGATTCGACGTGCGTCGTTCGATCGCGGGTCCATCGCATCGGACGGTCGGGTGCGATTGACGTCGACCGTTGGATGCGATGGACCCGCGATCGGACGACGCACGTCGAATCCGCACGTCCGCACCGACCGCACGCTATCACTCGACTATATATATATATATATATATATATATATATATATATATATATATATATATATATATATATATATCTGTGTGTGTGTAGGGAACAGATTAGCTGCGGCGAACGGCGGGTGCAATAGCGATCACGGGCCGTCGATCACGGGTCCATCGCATCGAACAGTCGAGTACGATTCACATCGACCGTCGGATGCGATGGACCGGCAATCGGACGGCCCACGTCACGGCCGCACCTGCCGTTCGCCGCACCTAATCGCGAGAGCGTATACATGTATGTGTGTGTGTTTCACATTTTTAAAAGATAAATGCATCCAATTCAATGGAATATATGATATCTATTATTTTTAATAAAATAATAATGACTGAAGACGGTATTCATAATTGTAAATGAGATTATGCCTGACATTTTCTTTATAAAAACGTACTAAAAACAAGTCCACCAAGAGTTAAAAGAAACTTTAGCATCTGAAGTCATCTGAACCCATCAACTTCCAACAAATAACTACATCTAATGAAGTACAAATTATACTCCATCTTTCACACATGAGTGCATTCAAATTTATATATTTTTTTAAATAAACATCCATATCAAAGACTAACCAATCACGGACTTCTACACTGTTATACCAAATCAGGGTCATATGTTTACCAAAACAAAAAAAAATCAGGGTCATATGGGACAAATTTTGAGGTCATAATATTACCTGAAAAAATATATCCAAAAGAGAGAAAAAAAGGCACTGGATTAGTTATGAAACAAGGCACTACAGGAACACTATGTAACGTCTTTATATTTTTCAGCATTATGTATTGTCTGAAATATATAATAAAATTTTTAATTCAAATTAAGTTCTTTCATTTTTTTTCTTCAGATTCGGCAGTGGGTGTAAATGAGTTTAATTTGATTTATAATTATAACAAAAATAAATTGATGTTGAAATATATATTTTATATTTTTTAAGAGATCTTTATTGTCTCAAGAAACTTTGATTGAAATTTGGTGAGATTCGGAGTTCGAGAAATTAGATTTTTAGGCTTAAGTGTCAACTTATTGGGTCCAGGGATTTAGTTGCGAATCCAAAAAAAAATTTTAATAGCCTTCAGGGACCTGTCTGTAAATCATATAGGGATCTGTCTGTAAATCGGATAAGGACCTAGTTGTAAACCAGTAAAACATATGGGTCGTTCTGTAATTTTAGTAAAACCGCTATAAAATACATGCTTTGGGCTACGGGTTTGCATCCAATTTTTATATGGCATTAGGGGTGGTGATGACGTAACTCTAGACGAAGATGGTGGATGGTGTGACCGGATCTAAGGTGAGATCATTCTTCATTGATTTTGTTGTTTAGTGTTTCAATTTATTTTTGGTTAGGAGATGATTATATCAACATCTTGTTTGAGGAAGAAAGCCGATAGATTAAGACTAGGGTTTAATTAATTTTAATTTAATGATTATTTAATTAGATTTAAATGGATCTTTTTATTAAAATCATATCAGATTTTATTGGTTTTGGTGATTAAAAGGTTATTTTCGAGTTAAATATATACCTGGACATTCAATCGTATTTTTCACCACGAAAGGATTGTTTATGGGAAGAACATACCTTACAAACAAAGATAGATTTTGAAAAGATCTTTTCAACAAACCATGAATCGTCCAATTCGGAGTTACAGATAGAAAGTTAAGAATTTGAAAATTCATAACTTTCTACGTATAATTTCGAATCGGACGATTCATGATTCGTTGAAAAGATCTTTTCAAAACCTATTTTTGTTTGTGAAATACATTTTTTCCAGAAACGATCATTTCATGGTCAAAAATAGCTAAATATATAATTAATTCAAAAATAGCCCTTTAATCAACAAAATCAATGAAATCTAATTTGATCTTAAGAATAAGATACATTTAAATCTAATAAAATGATCATCTAATCAAAATCAATCAAACCCTAACCCTAATCCTTTGACTTTCTTCACCAAACAAGCGATTGACATAATAATCTCTTAACAAAAAATAAATTAAAACACTAAACAAAAAAATCAATGGAGAATGATTTCTCACCTTAGATCCGGTCACATCACCCACCATCTTCGTCTAGAGTTAGGTCATCATCACCCCTAATGCCATATGAAAATTGGATGTAAACCCGTAGCCCGGGTTTTACCAAAATTATAGAACGATCCCATAAGTTTTCCTGGTTTACAACTAGGTCCTTATCCAATTTAAAGTCAAATCCCTATCTGATTTACAGACAGGCCCCTGAAGGCCATTAAAAAATTTCTGAATTCGCAATTAAATCCCTGTTCCCAGTAACTTGACACTTAATAGACTAAAAATATAATTTATCGAACTCTGAATTTCACAAAATTTCAACCAAGGTTTCTTAAGATTATACAGATCTCTAGAAAAATATAAAATAAATATTTCAACATGAATTTATAATTGTTATAATTATAAATCAAATTAAATCCATTTAGACCCACCGCCAAATATGAAAAAAATGAAAACAACTTAGGGTGCGTTTGGTTGCGCGATTGCAAAACTGATTCTGTAGGAATCTGCGATTGCAAACCTGATTCTGCAGGAAGCTCACTTTCTCAGCTTTTTGAAATCGCAGCTTTTGGGCACTATTTGCCTGCAATCGCTGGGTTTAAAACTGCGATTACAAAACTGTTTGGTTGCGCGATTACAAACGCAGCTTTCTGTAATCGCAATCACAGTGCAATCGCGCAACCAAACGCACCCTTAATTTGAATTAAAATTTTAATTATATATTTCAAACAATATATAATACTAAAAAATGCAGAGACGTTACACATCGTGAAGGGAAGCAAAATTTCTAACTATTCATTGCATTTAATCAGCAAAATCCAGGCACAAAATATAATACAATATGTTTAGTGCTAGCATGCTCGACAGATGAAGATTTTCTAATAGAAACGGTCCAAGTGATCTTTCTATGTTTTTTGATTGCTCAATAGAACAAGAAGCCTTGTCTGTGTAAAAGAAATTTCGTGGATTCATGACAAGGACTGGTTTACTTGTAGGGTTAAAGGCATCCAAATCCCCCACAGACATAAATAATCTCATATAAATCCTTATCAAAGTTAATGCAAATGTACAAATTCTTAAAAACTCACAAAAATCCATATACATCATTGGTTTCAACAAAAATTAATTATAACCTAACCTACCCTACTTAACTTTAAATTATAACCATAACATGATTAAATTATCATCAAACTTTCAATCATTCAAACAATACCTAAATAAAAATAAAGAAATATAAAAAGTCTTACAATGATAATTTGATCTTTACATGGACTGATTTGTTTTTATATATTTATAAACTATAATATCTACGCAATTACATAATGATAAAATATTTTGTTAAATTTAAATGAAATTTTAACCCAAGAATGATAATTAAGTATTTGTGAGTTTTGAAAGACTCATGCTCCAACTTTTATAGGGACTTATATGAGATTACTCAGGTTTACAAGGATTTTGGTGGACATCAGGCCCTTTAATAAAAATAAAAATAATCTGGGTTATTTGCATCCTTCGTAACTTCTTTTTATCACTGTTCCATGTCACAGTATGCAGAAACTAGGATTAGATAGGTTGGAATATGTAGGTGTTCTAATGTCATCAAATAAGAGTTTTAGTTTGAATCCATAACAATAGAATTACTTTCTTCAATTCAGACCTAATAGAATAATTTTCCATAACAATCTTGAGAAACACAAGCACATACAATAGTCCATATTGTTCAAAATAGAAAAGACAAAAAAAACCCAAAATACAGAAAATCTAAGATCTCAAATCATAGAAACGAGAAATTAATTTTGGAGAGAGAGGGGGGGGAGAATTACCTTCAGATTGAGAGAGAGAGGCAGAGCCGATGGAGACTGGAGAGAGTGGTGAATATAATCTTGGTTTTAGATTTTTTTTTTAGTTATGTTTTTTCCAAAAATATCTGGATTTTTTTGGCAAAGATTATAATTCCTTTATAATAGGGTACTATCAAAAGTAAAGAACTATATTTTTACGTTCACAAATTACCCTTAACGAGGTATATACCCAATTAGTCGAGTATATACTCAGCTAGATTTTTTTATTAATAATAAAAAGCAGAAACTAATTCATTAGACGGGTACATACTTCAAGGACTATAAAGGCGACTGGAGGGATGACTGTCCTTAACAGCACAAGAGCATGCTCACAAGGGTGTCGCAAGCCAAAAAGGTATTTGTGATATCCAATGTGAACAAAATGCCTAGTGAGATGCTATAATAAGAATGAGTGTAGAATACAATTTTCAAAACCTCGTCACCCACCCAATAATTAGATGTATCATTTGTGTAAAAATGTGGGAAAAAGAGTCCACAGGAGCATCAGAACACTACAAGATAAAATTAAGCTGCTTGCACATGCCGCCTAAAAGCAGGTAACTCTTGTTCCACGTAAAAAAAAAGCTAACCTCGTTCATCAGAAACATACCTCAACTTTCAGCTCCCCGTGCTGAAGGATTCTCGGGGAGAAAACATGGGTTGCTCTCCACATAATCATGGTTTAGATTACTTTTTCTTCTTGGACTTGTTCGACAATGACTTGGCGTATGCCGTTCCCTGGAAACACATGCAAAGCATTAGAACCTTCAAACATCTCTAAATTTTCTAAAAGAGTTTAGCATTGTGCTCCAGCTAAGCAGTTTCACCTTTGAAAAAGAATAAAGATCAAGTTTGTTCAATGGTGAAAAATTAGCAGGAAAGACACATGAAGAATGTCTATGGTTCTATAAATATTACCTCCAACCATTCATCCATAGAACCATTGGTCGTCTCAGTACCAACTTCTACCTTTTGTGTCCTCTTGGTTTTCTAATAAAATCACCATAGAAACTTAAGGGTATGATTGAAATTAAAAATGTATGACATGAGATAGAGACAAGAATAAAAAAAAGCTATGCAATTGCATGAGAGAATAACTTAATAAAATAGAGCAAATACAAAATAAAATATGAATATTAGAGATGCCAATTCTTCTATTTCACATAAGCCTTCATCTACATGATGTCATTCAGAGAAGGTTCTTTTAAACCAGTCATTCTATGCATAAATGGAAATCATCCTCACAATTCCAATTGTTAAAAATGTAAGAATTTTTCTTACATTATTCAAAACCAGACAATAATACAAACAAAAGGTCATGTAAGACAAAATTGAAATGTTCTGGGATGGAAAACAGAATGAAACAAGGAGAATAAGTTCCACACTGCTTTGAAGAAACAAAACATTTGGCAAACAACAATTGGGGCTTCCATTTTGTCTAGTCAGATAATCATATGGTTCAGCAGGGATAATATATTTGACTTGTAGCTTTCCAAATATTTTCTTCAAAGACTGATAGCTCTCAGTGTTTTCTTGCACGGAAAAAAAATCATCATAATAAATTAAACAAACAGAGTGGTACAAAGTTCAGAAAATCCGTATGCAAAACTCTTCCTAATCTTCAATACATAGTTCATAAGACTTGTTTTCCCAGTCTCCATATTATAATATAAGTCTAGGTTTGCATTCCAACATGACTTATTTTCTCACATATTGTAGATATATGGTTCACAAAACTTGTTTTCCAATTCTCCAGATTACACTGAGACCAACATGCATTCCAACATGACTCATATGTTCAAATGTAGTAGACAATATAATTATGCTTAACAGAGGAATGAAACAAGATGTGCATCATACCTTAGAAAGGTGCTGAATTTGACCATATACCCACAATCCACAAAAACCAAGAAGGGCAATTCCAAGCATGATGAGGAAAACAGACTCCATGCTTAGAAAACCACCAGCCTCTACAACTTCAATGGTTCCATTGTAGAAGATATTCTGATATGGCTGCTGATCAATTTCATACACAATGGTGCCTACGAGATCAAATGACCCGGGCTGCACAAAATAATCAGGCATCAAATGTATGGATGGCATAGCACATATTTTTATTGGCATTGACTCAAAATACTACTCCGAGTGTGGACAGTAGCTACACTGAAGTGACATTATACCTGCAAGTATTTGCTGACAGCAAAGATATAAGGGAATGTTGCTTGACCTGAATGTGGCACTGATGCATTATAGAACTCCTGAAATTTTATGGATACAAATATAAATATCACAAAAGAAAAAATTGCAGTCACAACATTTTTTTTAAGAAAGGTAGATAAATCTACCACGATTCATTAATAAAACAGTGGTACAGCTTGTCAGAAAGATCGAAAGAAAACAGAAAAGTAATAGAATCAGATAATTGCATGTTTAATGTATTGCGAGCCTATGACCAAGAAAGTCAGTACCCATACCCAAGATCCAACCGATTTGTGGGCCATGACACTATAACTAGACAATTTACAATACAAATGAATGAACACTACATAAATTGAAGCACGAAAGAGGATTCCGTGGTTCAGCGAGATCAATTACATCCACAGGGATGGACCGGCACTTTGTCCCATGATGACCCGTGCCATAGAGATCACTTCACCATGCCATGAGGTGGATTAAAAAGCACTGGCCTAAAGCGACTGGAACTTCGGCAAGAAGTTAAACTGATGCTCTATCGAGTTATGGATATGGTCGGTCCCCAAGGTGCTACGCTCGCCGAAAAACCCCCCGTATTATACAAAACATAACGGATTTGAACTCCTAATTATGCAGCCAACGATGCTGATAAGATCTTTTGATAAATAGGAAAAAGAAGAAAGAGTTTAAGTGGGGGTAGTGGACGCCGACCACGGATGAAGCATCGGGATGTAAAATAGTCAGTTGTAAGTCCGATTGTTTAGTCAAAGTAAGCCATTTTTTGTTTCAAACATTTTTTAGGTTGATCGACTAAGTCGTCTTTAGTAGGGTGATCATAATTTCGGTCAGGGGTGAGCTTGACGAACCTTTGTTGATTCTGGTTATTTTTTGTTTCAACTTTGAATTTGGAAATTCAAAACGTCGAGCTTGAACTGAACCACCTATCGCCTCCCTGAGGTCCCGCTAACTGGTCACGGATCTTATTTATTCTGCTCTTTGCCTCGCTTCTTTTTCTTCACACGGAGATCGAGTCGCGGGGATTAAAGTAAAAGGGGACCAGAGGGACTTGATCAAGTCCGTAAACAGTGTGACAGTACAAAGAAAGATACCACTAAAAGAGTTAACAAGGAGGCTCCAAGTATTAAACCATCCTACAACCTACTATAGGATCCAAGTATTAGAAATGTCGCACCAACTGAGAGAGAAAAATAACTGGGAGATCAAGATCTCTATCAGCATCACCAGCAAGTGCCCAAAATCATGGAAAGAATATCTGAAATAGATGTTCAGATGATGCTAAAAACTATAAAATGGTGCAAACACCAGCTGTAATCCCACATGCGGTGTGGGCATTTGGCTCACACGCAATTATCTTATCTTCTAACAATAGAGGATATACATGGAAAACACATGGGAGGCTATATCCTCGTTCCCTTGAGAAGAAGCTAATAGAAAAATGTTATGCACAAAACCCTAGAAATAGAAAAAGACCAAAAAAACCCATGAGAAAAATGATAGGGCAGGGGAGGCCTATGGCCTTTCGGGGGCGTTGCCCCCATACCCCCGGGCCTCCAGGAATAGGCCCAACAAGCCTATATAATAACTCAAATACTTTGATCTTGAGTCATTGCAATATAAGTTGTGGATACACCTTCTACCATTATGGATAATTATTGGTTAGGGGCTAGATTTTGAGAGGGTCTTTCCGTATAGGAGAATCTCCCTTTTCTTTCTCTTTTTTAAGTTTGGATATCTCTCATCTCCTCTTTTTTTGTTCGGGGGGTCCTTCAACTAACAACATGTTCCTATCTATTCTCCAAAGAAGAAGAAGAAGAAGTAGATGATGATGATTAGGGGTACTTGCACACAAATACACTTGAAACTTTGTGGTATGTTTATGTAGCATGAGCATGTGTCTAGAGAATGTCTAACAATTGTGCAACATCCGTATCAGCAATATTTCTTGATTAGTAAAACTAATTCTCAGATGCAGAACATGAATTATCAACAGACAACAGCTTAAAAGAATCCACATTTCCTCCTACACAAAAAAAAAACCCTTAGCTATAAAGAAATCTTAGCTATAAAAAACAAAATACTTTTAGGTGTTCTCACATACATTATACAAACAAAATTATTCTGTGTTATTCAATTTCTTCAGGATGGTAAAAAAAATATATCACTGGTAGTTTCCAATTTTAAAGTGGCATGATAGCTAGAAAAACAATAATATTATCAACAACTTAATATTTTTTATCTAGTGAACTGAACAGATTGCACAACCTGAGGTGTAGGTGGATAGCTGCAAAGCAACTGAAGATCGCCAATGTAAAAAAAGGTAACAATAGGTCAAGAAAAATAAGTTTTTATGATAACTATACTTGAAGGTGTTGATTGTCTGTCAGATGAACAAGAGCACAATCTGCAGTCTTGTAAACCAACTGAATTCCCAGATGCATGCCAATTTAGATTTCAAACATGTTCATACCAATGACCTTAGAAATAAATTTCGACCGAGTGTTTTCCATCTACATTTCAAGGTTGACTTGATATTTTATAACAGAGTAAAAGAATTTTTCATCCATCAGATTTTGCCTGCGAGTGATTATAATGAGAACTCAATTATAATTATGTGTTGATACTGAGAGCAAAATTTAAATAAAAAGGACAAGAAAGACAGAAGCAGAATGCTATCAAGAACAAATAGAAGTCACAAAACTGCACTCACAAGACTAGTTTGGCAAGGGAATAAGATAATGAAGATAAGTTATTTTAATTTTAATAGATAAAAAGTCCATCAATTTTTGTCATAATTCAAATTTATCAAAATTGGGACAATAAGAGAGGATAAATGTTATTCTAGCATTTAGATAGAACATAAAAATCCTCATTTTCATTTCAAAATCAGGACAATTGCCTGCAATTTATCCCAATTATTTCCTACAACAAATGAGATAAGTTGTTCTTCAACCACTATATATCCTGTTGCCAATCCAGCCCATCTTTTCATTGCTCTATTTTGAGGATATCCACAGAGTCAACCAAAAAAATGTAATACGCATATGTAACCTTCCTAACTCAACAGTCATTGGCAATTAAGTAAGGCCATACAAAAAAAAGAGTTCTGCTTAATGTGAAATAAGCCCTGACTTGCTATTGCAGTGTGGAATTTCATATAAGAATATATGAGATGGAAATACACTGCTAGCAAGAAGAGATCAGCAGAACAAAATAAGCATCTAAAGATATGTAAATCAGGTTTACCTGCACAGTAAGATTTTGGACAAGGTAGTGATGATCAAAAGGCAGATGAATGGTGGCCCTTATTGCGATGACATTCATTGCTAACTCACCTGTGTTTCCATTCAAGAATAACCCATATAAATGATATTTACAGTAGGAGAAATAAACAATGAATGATCACTAAAAAAACAAAAATGGAAGAATAAAATCTAAACAAATATGTTCAAAATTAAAATTAAAAAAAAATTATCTAACATTTTGAAAGGCATAAAATTAACAAAAAATATATATTCACCACAGATTCGACACTAGCAAAAAAGTTTCTTACAGACCTGACTCAACTATACTAATAATCAGCAAGCAAAATTAGAAAAAGGATGAAATAAATTCATTCAACCTATTGATTAAAATTGAACTCATCAAACAACAGATTGGATCATGACATTGCCAATTCAGTTATCAGCAGTACACCCACCTTCATTATTCACACCAACCAGTAGCTCAGTCTCTTCTCCCGCTGTAACCACTGCACCCACAGAAACTCAGTATGTATTTATGACATCCAAAAAAAAAAAAACCTCATGGAAAAAAAATGCACTCCTTTGTAAACAACACATACCGCGAGCTGCATTTTTAGGGAAGACGCAGACTGTATCTATTCCAGGAGCAGGATTGAAGGTACCATCACCAAAATCTTGGAAATCATCACCGACTATCCCAAGATCGCCATCAACGGTTTCCGGTACCTCCACATCGGAGTCCACTTGACATCTAACAACTATTCAACAAATTTTTTTTTAGCAATGTCACTAGTAGATGGCAAAATCTATATATGCAAGGCATTTTGATGTGAAATAGAAATGTAGAATATGTGATAAAATATGATTTCACAAACTTCAGGATCAATAAAAAAAACTAAATTGAAAAAAAAACAACATAATTCAAAAGGATTACTTTATTTGTTTATTCGAATTAAAAAAAGTTATATTCGAAATTACAAACGAAAAAAATAAAAACTTGAATTTTGACCTATAGATAAATGGTGTGTAATCGATATCCAGATACAAAGAATACCAAAATTAATTCAAGAAACAAAAACAATGTAAATCATAAGAGCGAATCCCCAAAAACAACAAAACCAAATGCCAGTCCCGCATACGAGACCAAAGTCATTTCATGTTAATCACACCAAATCAAAATTAAAGGTTTTTCATGCAATCAGAACACGCAAAATTCGTGAGAATCGCGATCAAAACCACATCAAACGGTTGTTCTCGCGCGAGATAGATCAAAATTCATACGAATCAAGACGGATTCAAATGCAAGTGCGAACAGATCTACACGAAACACAACGATAACCGCACTAAAAAAAGATTAGGGAGGACGAGATCTGGAGAAGATCGAAAACCTGATACGAAAGGGGAGGCGATGAGGAAGACGAAGGAGAAGAAGAGGAGGGAAGTCCTGAATCTCGCCATTAACGGAGGAGGTGAGGGCGAGGCACGATAAGCCGCTTATTCTGAAGCGCGGAGGATTAAAATAGGAGAGGCCCCGATCTCTTCGTAACGGCGATTCGCGGATGCACGCGTGGACTTTCCCGAGAAGCGGATGACATGCAGAGATTTCGAAGATTTGCGAGACTTGATCGGACGGCTGTGGTACGATGGGATTTTCTTTGGGCTTTAGTGAATCAGAACCGATGAATCTGTGAGCCTTCCGACACCACCTCTTTTGAACGATGATTGTCACTGTTGGATGGATCGGTGGGATTATACGATCCGGGCTGTGAGAGAGGTGGGTGAATTTTGGATAAACAAAATAGATAGATATGTTACATGGTCTTTTTTTAATTTTCAATAAAAATTCAAATTTACTATGTTAAAAAAAATTATTATTATTATTATTATATTTGGTGTTATCCATTTATTATTTTAAAATAGAATTTAATTTTTTTGAAAAGTTGTTGTGATCCATCTGAAAAACCACTTATCAACCATCCTACAATTGTGATTTTTTGTTAATAACAATCTATCCTAAATAAAGGGGGTTTGTTGACAACAAGTCTCACTACTACATGTGTTTCACTCATTTAAAAGGAGAGGACCCAAAGAAGAAATTCAATCACAACCTGGTCATATCCAGTCCAATCACTCCAGAAAATATTCCACAAATTCCATTATCATATCCACTCTATTATCTGCATACGAAGGATCCGGGCAATCGAGAAGGAACATCAATTGGGTTCAACTCCAAGTCCTTCGCGCACCAGAAAGTTGAAAGAGAAGCTGGGCTGGTTCTATCTTGCGGAACAGCACGCCAGAGAAACCCTGTGCGGAGAGAGCGAATTCTGTTATGAAGACAGCGTCTTCACGTGCCTCTAATCCAGGTTTCTTGTTCCTTGTTTTAAAATTTAAATCTGAATTTCTGTTTTCTTGATTTGGTTTTATCATTTTAGATATATATTTTTCCAACATGAATCTGATCTTATTGATTATTATTCTACTAAAAATAAAATTAATTTTCAATTATTGATTAATAAACTCAAAGTTTTTTTGCACATATATATCTCTGTTAAATTTTAATTTTATCAAAATGCTTTATATGAAATGGTCTGTCTAAAAATTTTCCTGAAAAAATCATAAGTTGTGCATACATATCCCTATGGTTAACAACCGTGAGCTGGGGTTAATTTTCTCCATCAAAATGTCGTTTGCACAGTTAAAAATGGTTGAAATGACCTAAATAACCATGTTCCATCTTCTTCCTCTACCTCCCGCCCAATATTTCACATTTCACTACTAAAGAGGTATTTTCCTCCTCCAATCAACATGATGAAGTCTCATTGTCAAACTTTGATCCGGCCGAATGCGGTTTCTACACTCACAAAGAAGTAAGGGGTGCCAGCCATGAGGACTCTGATGCTTAAGTCAATAAGGGAATTCAAGAATAATTTCACTCTTAATGTAACTTGCTTCAAATAAAACTCATACCTCAATCTATTGATCTCTTTCCCTTTTTATATCATTAGTCTTCTAGCCGTTATAGCAATTTTTTCCTTTAATATGGCTAGCGAATTTTGTGAAACTACTCCGCGTTAATGCAATTAATTGCGCCCTTAGTTATTCATGTTGTGGAGGTAAAAATTCACACTAGGACACGTGTCATGATAAGACGAGACATGAGCCATCTGGCACCCATCAGGCCCAATCCATGAAAAGCGACCTCATGTTGACGTCATCTAGTGTGTCGACACGACTAGACTAGAGGATCTAGTCGGACAGTCGAATACCCCATGAGAAGATATCACCTCGAGTAATCTAAGGCATGACCAGACGACAGGTCTAGCCGGGCGACCTTATTACTCAAGTACAAGTAATCTAAGGCATGACCAGACGATAGGTCTGGTCGGGCGACCTTATTACTCAAGTATGAGTAGTCAAAGGCACGACCAGACGTCCGGACTGGTCGGCCGACCTTACTCCTAGCAGAAATATGCGGAGACATAACGCACAGGCATGTACACCAAGAGACCTCGAGCAGATCAAGAAACAGTCAGAAGACCACAAACGTCCGTAACCGCCACGTTGACACTTAAATCCCACTACTGGTAGAACGTGGGTAATCAAGGGCGATGTGAAGAGTAATTACGGGGAACGTTTTCCTAGAAAAAATCCCACTAACACTTAGTGGCAAAACAGTTACAATGTGACCAAATGGAACTACGTGAGACTTGATCCTTCCGGGGTACATAGACAGCCTATAAAGAGGTCACGCGCAAAATACTCTTACGGCAATCAAAACAATCACGGTGACAGCATAGTCATTTGTGATAGCCAGGCACAGTCTCTTCCTTTACCACCCAAAACCCATTTTGTTTAGACCTACCACTAAAAACCCTTACTCAGATTCCTTTGAAGTTCCTAATCCCAAAATTACAAATTTAACTGTGGGGGGGGGGATATCTACCTCATATGTTATATGGATAACGGACCATAATCAACAACCTGACGGTTATTGATTGAACAAAGTTTGACCTTTTCGGAATCCTGCTCGCGGTCTAAATCTAGTCGGGTTTCCGGGTTTCGCTTGGGTTGCGTCGTCACATTGACTAGATTTGAATATCCTCGCTGGACGACCAATCTGATCGGGCTCCACCTATTCAAGAGTGTCAACTCACTACTCGCTTATTCTCTTCCTATCAGATCATCGGGTATAGGAAATCATGCCCGTTTACCTTCCGACACATGTCACCTTGTTATGAGATGCGAGTTTTTTGCCCTACAACTACCCCAATCTGATTTCATTTCATCTTCTTCAAGCTCAGACCCCATTCAAGAAAAAAAAAATCCTCATACAAAGGTGAGTCAATGTAGCGAACAAAAGTGTCCCTTACAAATTTTTAAGATGATATGCTCGTAGAGCAAATCAATATATAGGAAAAATGTGAGTACAACTCGATCTTTTAATCCTCTGATCCTCGATCTCTTTCGAAAGTGTCTCAAGAATTGCAACTTCAGGGATTTTTACAAGTTCTTGAATATTTAAAAGGAATAAGAGAGCGGTGTGTGATCCTTCGGGCCTTTTGATTTTGGGCCTTGTTGTTTAGGACTAGCGATGCTTTTTCTTCACCCTTATTGAAGTCTTTGACTTGAGATTTAATTTGAAGCTGTTTTTCTTTGATCTTCCCTTCTCTAGACTTTCACATTCATGAACAGAGTGAATATATTCTTCAAGAAAAAGGTGGAATCGAGGGAGAGTGTATTTCTCTATCTTGAATTTTCTCCACACTTTTATTCAAGAAGAAGGTGTAATCGAGGGAGAGTTTGTATTTCTCTCCTTGAATTTTCTCCACACTTCTTTTCTTCTTCTTCTTCTTCTTCTTCTTTGATTTTTCTTGGCTTTTTCTTCTTTTGGTGGATTCTTAAGGTGGAATCAAGGGAGAGTTTGTATATCTTTCCCTTATATTTTCTTCACACTTTTCTTCTAGAAGAAGATGGAATTGAGAGAGAGTTTGTATTTCTCTCCCTTGGATATGTATAGAGGAAAGGAGTGGTTATAAGAAATGGTGGTAGTTTTAGGAGAGTGGGTAGTTAGAATTTTTTTGACTTATATATATATATATATATATATATATATATATATATATATTATTTATTTGACTTTGACTTCTTCCTTTTTATTTATTTATTTATTTTATTTGACCATGCCTTCAAGAAGGGCCGAACTGGGCCCTGCCTTGGCAGGCCCACCTGGGCCTTGATCGGTCAGAGCCTAGCCCAGACACATTTATTTATTTATTATTATTAATAATTTTTATCTGTATACAGTCATCTCAAGCATCGACCCTTCATGTCTGACCTAACCCACCTTGTTATTGTACTGGAATACCATGTAAGGAATGGACATCAACAAAGGAAGCTACAAAGGTAGGGGTTTGTGATTTCATGTGGTGAAAGAGGGGATGAAGACGGTTGATTTGGGTTTCTCGCAAATGGGGGTTTCTTGCAGTTGGGGCTTGGACGGATTGAAGAGGGGATGAAGGAGAGATTGAAATATTAGGGCTTCATGTGGCTTAGGGTTTCTAATGGGGTTTGGAATGATTAAAAGAGAATATTTTTATAATTGCATGTCCCATGGTTAATCAATTGATCATGGTTCAGTACTGGCCGTTTTTTTCTTTATGCTGTTTTATGTATTTCAGGAGGAATTCTCATACTGCTTGTGCGGTTATCTCTCCTCTTTTACTCTTTTTCTTCTTTATCATCCACACACCTTCTCACCCCTCCACCAAGCTTTTGAGGCTAATTCAGACTTATGTAACACCTCCAAGTAGTTATATACAGTCTACTTTTCTAAAAAAAACATCGTATGATAGAAGGGTGTGGATGCACAACTTATGAAATTTTCAAAGGTATTTTTGGACAGACTATTTTAGTAGGGTATTTTGATAAAATTAAAATTTAAAAGGGATACATATTAAAAAAATTAAAAATATTAAGGGTGCAAATAAAGCCCATTAAAAATTTTGGCGGATTTTAGTCAAACAAAAGGAAAATGTTAGACTAAGTCATTTTTATAGTACAAAACATAAATCACATGGATTTTATTTTTTTAAATAGTAAATATCATTTAATGAGATATATATTTTGATTAAAAGTGTATATAGCTCTATTTAGAGTTAAATAATTTTATTTTTAATAAGTGTACATTTTTTTAACAAGATATATAAATCGTCTTATATGGTTCACTAGATTTTTAAATCCGGACCACCTGCCAAAATTCAAATTGGGTTAGGTGCGCAAAGGAAACAAAATTGGGTGCAAATAGAGGCACCCGTCTCTATTTACACCTTTTTTAAATATATGCACACCCCTCTATCGATGTTTGATGCACTATAAAACCAATCATTCGAACTATATAAACACACGCCCTATTTCGCATTCATCCATTTCTCTCCTCCTCGCGAGCGTCAATTTAGAGGGGCTTAAATTAGGGGTGGCAGTGGGACTATCTCAATAAACTCAAATGCTAAATTGAAATTTGAAATCATATAACATACATGTTCTTTTTTTTATTAAAAAAAATTGATCAATTATATTTATTATATGTTATGGAGATTGAAAGTTTATATTTCTTATTTTATTTCTTATATTATGGGGTTTATTTTAATAAATATTTATTTTTATTTAAAATTTAAATTTTGATTAAATATTACATAAAAATATGTTTTTAATATTTTTTTTCTAAAACTCTTTTGGCCCAACCCGATCTAAATGGGAATAGTTTGAGATGAAAAAATTAAACCCATCATGAGTTTTGGACAGGTATGTGACAAAATTTTGTGAACGGGTTTGAATTTAAGACTCACAAAACTCGTCTCATCCCGCTCCGTTATCATCCCGAGCTCAAATGGAGCCACCCGGTAACAATTTGGGCGGGTCATAGTCAAACAAAATCCAGCCGACCTGGACCACCCGTCAATATTCAAATTGGATTGGGTGTGCAAAGGAAACAAGATTGGGTGCAAATAGAGGCATCCGTCTCTACATACACCCTTTTAAATATAATAATAATAATATATAATATCACACATGCACAGCCCCCTATCGATGTTCGACGACGCACGCTCTATATAAACACACGCCCTATTTTGCATTCATCCGTCTCCCTCCTCTCCGGGTGCGTCAATTTCGAGGTTCCTTTTCTTTCTCTTTCTTTCTTTCTTTCTTTCTTTGGCTTGAATCAGTATATCGGTCATCCGAAATGTACATCGAATAATCGATGTTCTATGCTTAGATGATTCGTAGGGTTTATATCTGTAGGGTTTCAGTGAGTTTGATTTCTAGGGTTTATATCTATCGGGTTTCAGATCTTTAGATCCCTAGGGTTTATATTTTTTTTAGATCTGTTTGGATTCTTTTAGATATTATTTGTTTTAGATTTGTAAATGATCTTCTGGAGGGATGCGTTTGGATTTAATTTTTTTTTATTTGTTTATTTTAGGCTTGTAAGCGAGATTTATTTATTTTATTTATTAATTCTCTGTTGTTTTGTTAATCTGATATTATAGAGTCTTTTATAATCTTATATTCTTGTTTTTTGTCAAATAGGTTCTGTCTATTTTTATTGGTGTCCATTTTGTGAATCTGTTATCATATAGCATCTTATATATATCTGCTATGAAAATTAAAATTTTGTTAGATCTGATTTGGAAAATGCCTACCCATAATACATTTTCTGTTTCTCTGTTTTTCTATGTTCCTGAACCGGTATTGATTTCTCTGTTTCCCCGTTCATGGATGACATGTGTTTCTTCATTTGCAGAAAAAAACTTTTGAATGTACCTTTTGTTATATTCATGTCATGCATTGTTATGTTCTCTTGAATATAACTTTTATCACACAAACTTTTAGTGTCTTTTTTTTTTAAGAAAAAAAGATTGGATCTTCATACTATAGATTCGCCACTTGAAAAAAAGGAGATGAGAGCCAATTGAAAAACAAAAGGGAAAAAGAAGAAATAAAACGAAAGAAAGGGAATAAGATCACCATTTTAAACAACTACAATCCCTCCCAATAGTCCCCAACCACTGAAAAAAGTTTGTCAGAAGGATTGGCTATGCATCACACTCCATATTTTTTGTTTGATTTAAAGATGGAACTAATTTTTTGCCATTTAGGATTTATATTATTTTTTTGAAAAAAATGACTTCAGCAGCATTAACACATAGAATTGATTATGTTACACCCCAAAAATTTTTTTTTTTTGTTGGAATTGATTCTGTCTGAAAAGAGTTGATTGAGGTATTAGGTGGTTAATTGCATAAATATTTTTTTTGGATACTCTATCCTTAGTAGTTGGATTTGGATCAGTATGATGAATTTGCAAGTCGGATCCTGGTG
The DNA here is from genome assembly GCA_030737845.1 of Acorus calamus. Taxonomy (NCBI): domain Eukaryota; kingdom Viridiplantae; phylum Streptophyta; class Magnoliopsida; order Acorales; family Acoraceae; genus Acorus; species Acorus calamus. The sequence continues at coordinate 5,350,252 of CM060872.1, read as the reverse complement.
GTTTTGTGATTTGGGACTCGCCGAATCTTATTTCAGCCACTCCACATCTATTTTGTTTCTCAATCATTCTTCTTGTTGTATGAATTTGTGTTCTTAGATCAATTCTTGTTTAAATGTTTTATTTGGGGGAGAATAATTTTGTGAAGGTCATCATGCTCGAATCTGGGCACAAAATTAAAGATGTTGCAGTTTACACATGCTGTCATTTTGTAGATTTGAACTAACTAGATGTGTAATGGTTCTTAGATATCCATTTTCGTTAGATACTTAGTATCTTATTAGTTTTTATTGTTCAGATATCTATAACTTAGTGGCTGCTGCTCAAGAATTGAACAGTTTTATGTATGGTTTAATTTATTGAATAACTATGATGTAATGTTGTGATGTTTATATTTGTGTTTGTATTAGTTTGTATTTTAGATTTAGATTTTTCTTTTTTTACTTTTTTGGGAAGAATATGATGTTTTTATTAGTTTTATGGCATGGGCTAAAATAAATGTTTAATTAGGTAATGATCCAGTCCAGGTCTGTCTTAGTCTGAATTAGGTCCATTCATCCAGACCTTGGCTGTTTTTGTTCAATGCCCCGGCGGATTATGGATAGGACATGGTTCCATTGGATCCTTTGTTGGTTCGTGTCACGTCCACCCTGATCTGGTTATCGCAGACCTAGTTGAGGGCGTTCCCTTAGAATGATCAAGTGTCCTTATCATCTAATTAGGATTCTTTGGGATTAAATTAGGCAATTATTGAGACATTTTCAAATTTGACATGTCACTCAATATTTCTACACACACACAACGAGACCACGAAGTCGACCATTCAGCCTAAGATCTTTTGAGACCTTTAAGTTCAGTATAGACCTTTTTTCTTTCTATATTATTAAATTAAGGCCTTATTAATGGGGTTGGCTCATTCTGTTGAACAGAGCTCAACTATCTCTTCTTAAGGTGCTCTTTGCCTTTCCCTCACTACCGGTCCCCCCTCCTGAGACACCGGTGCCTTATTTTATCTTGGCTAGAATACAGGTCGAGTGCAAAGGTGTTCTTTAAAGAATGTGAAGTAGAGCTGACAACCTCAGAGTTCTTGATGAAGTTGAGTCTACACTCTTCCTCCGAGAAAATGAATCTCTTTTACTGCTTCTTAATTTCAAGTTGGATATTCATCTTGCCCTCACCACCACCACCACCACCCCCTCCCCCTGGTCTGTACAAGATGAACTTTGACTTTGTTGTTGTATTAGGAATCTCTAGTACAAAGTGAGGGTTACTTCTTCCTTCCTATGGGAGATTTTCCTTTTCCTCACTTCTTTTCTCACAACTCAGCTCAACTTCTGAAAAGGTTGCCCATCATACCTTCGGTTGGTCGCATCGTCATGCGTTTATCTCACTTGCTTCCTTCCATTGGGGAATACCAGGGTCGCCTTTGTCGCTTCTTTTCTGAAGCTCCTAAACTTATTTGATACGTTTTTTTTTTCTTTCTACAAAGTACTAACTCCACGCCCCCTCACTACAACTTGAGAGACCTGCCTGCCTCTCTTTTGCATGCTCCACCTTCCTCTCAACAGATCGCCTTTCTTCTGACTTTCTTGCCATTGACTTGCTTACACGCCTTAATCAAAGAACCAGATGATCACAGCCTTGTCATTTGAACTGGTCCTGAAATTCTACACTAGCATTTTGACTTTGTTTAGTCCAAATACCGATGTCCTCCTTTGTGGTAAGAGCAGTTAGGTCATGGAGTAAAGTTAAACCTATGAGCAGATCAAGCTATGTCGCCTTAACTAGCCTCTTGCATTGAAGTGTTTAAGTCTGCTCTTGGCTAAAATGCTAGATGAAAACATATGCATTATTCTTGATCAAAGTCCCATTGAAAGAAAGGTGAAGTCTCCACTTAAAAACCATATCACTAAGACGGAGGAAGTTTCAGCCGAATATATATATATAAAACACATATAACGTTTATAATTAATAAATTTGTTTTTTAAAATTGCATTTCTTTACGTCATGAAGAGAGATGGTTGGGAGGGAATACACTAAAGATGATGCAAAATTTAAAGTAAGGAATGATATTCTTCTTCTTCTTTGAAAAAAAAGGAGAGTAAGGGTAGGTGGACTTTGGAATTATTAGAGTTTATAGTGTTTGGGCGCAACATCAAGAAATATTTGAAGGAATCGTTGAAGCATCTCAAACTTTAGTCATCAGTCGATAGGGGATATGGGCCATTTGGTGTGTGGGCCAAAATGGGGGTGTGCCAAGTCTATTTTGACCAGACATGGGATTGAACCATTAGGTGGGATAAATATCAAACAAATCCAATTCAAGTTGATCCTCTATCAGAGGATGTCTAGCCTAACCCAACCCATTCAGTTTGGTCTGTCATTGCTTTTTATTTTGGCTGGTTCATATTTAATTTTTCACATGTAGCTTCCATTTCGGACTCACAGTCCTAAAATTCATAAAACAGTAGTAAGGGTTACTTTTTTTTTTGGTTGGTGCAATTAAGCTTACTTGTCACTCCATTAACACAGTCATCACAATGATTCTTTTTATGAGTTGTTTTGTAGTAGATCTTATATTTGTTATCACCACATCCGTTAAGATTCTCTGTGTGACAATTCCAGTGTGCTCTTGCATTGCACGCTGAATTTAAGAGCTGATGAATCATTGTTATTTTTGTAGACCTGATCCTTGTAATAAACACTAAGGCTATTTTCTTTCTCTTTTTGAGACCCGCCAAATTTAAACATCATAAAAGTTCCCATTGTGAAAGCATCTAATAAATAATTCTAGTTATAGGTTTCATAAGTCCCAATCTTGTGTTACAGGTATTTTATGTATCCTTAATTTTTTTTGTAGATAAATGTCGGGGGCTGTATCATTTTAATTACTTTTAAACACTGTGCAGCAGTTTGCCTTGGGTGATAAACGTAATGGGTGACCCCGGCTGCTTCCCCTTCACCAGTCTCTTCCGTCGCCTCCACATCCGCCGCCGACGCTCACCTCCACTTCCACAACCTGGCTCTGCTTCCATGCCCTTCGCCAATGTGTCTACTTCCACAATCACCGCTGAGGATCTTCCACAACCCAAGTCGGCAAATTCTGTGGCGCTCATGCTGGCCCAAATGTTCTGTCATACCTGTCGAGTGTATCGCCAACAGTACCTAGGGATCCAAGAAGGAAACTGTGCGCATACAATGCAGGACTTGTCGGATATTATGCGTCTATATTGGTATATGTCCGAATATCGTGGAGGTGTAGGCATCGATTGTACGACAAAAATTAATGTTATGAAAAGGATGCATGAAGCGATGCGCGAAGTTCTATATTTCGGAGAGGAGGTTACACCCCCGTCTTCTGCAGCCGAGGGTTTCGGGAAGTTGGCATCCCAGCATCAATTGGGCCCAACTCCAACGCCGCCCGCTGCATGTCCAGAACGTTAAGAAGATTTAGCAGCACTTGTGCTTAGACTTGCCATACAATCTTTGTTTTGTTGATTGTTGGTGAGGTTGTCCTGTTTTTAGGATTTTGAAGTTTTTGGATTTTGAAGTTGGGTTTAGATTTGCGCCACCTGTGCCCGTTGCCATGTTTTTAGTTTTTAGGATTTTGAAGTTTGGTATAATCTTTCACATGTCCTTGTTCAGTCTTTGGGATTTTGAGGTTTGGCTACTATCTCAATAACTGATATAGGTTTTTTTTAAAAAAAATTTGAACATGTCCACTCATCTAACTTGCTTAATGGAAAACGTAATTTTATTTTTTCTAATTTTGTAAAAAAAATTCCATGTTATTTTATCTTTATTTGTTATAGGATATGTTTATCTATTTATAAAAAAATGACTTTTTTAAACAACAAATCCCTTGATTTAATAATCTATTCCTCTCTAGAAAATAAATTTTCCTCTATTTTTGGTTATTTGTTTTTATTTAACACATTTCTTAAAATTTTGTTTGATAAATTTGAGTGTTGTAAAGATGGAAAAAAAAGGACTGGATCTAGTCAGGACTGGATCCGGTTAGTTCAATCAATACTGAACTGGACGACATGAAAATTGAACTGCTTCACTTATAAATTGAAATGTACAATCAATTGTTGGGTATATATTTTACATTTTTATTGGAATTAATCAACTATTGAAGAAAAATATGAATCCCTAAATATCATCAGTGTCCAATAAGAGAGTGAAATATATATTCAATAATTGATTGTGTAGTTTAATTTACAAGTGATGCAGTTTGATTTTGACGTCGTTTAGCTCGGTACTTACCGAATTGATTGGATCCGATCCGGAAAAAATTTGGAGTTAAGAAGGGGGACATGTGTGGCTGTCCTGTACTGATGTCAAGTTTTGAATGAGTACACTGATGCATCTCGGCCCTGATGGGATCCGGACTCAGTGGCCAAGTTCACTATAGCGATGGAACCCCGTTAGCGAATTGTACACAATACAAAGAAAATTGGTTTTTAGTCATTGTCCCTTGTAAAAAGTAATTGTTTCGTTGGTATTTTGCAAGGTCATTAATTGTTTTCTGTCATAAAATAAAATATGTAAATATAGTTTTTCTGAAAAATAAGCAGTACAAATCATTTTTTTCGTTAAATAGTTGTTTATTATCGAACACACAATTTGATTTTTTATTTTCTAGGAAAACTTGATTCATACAAAATAAGTTCCAATGAGACACTTTCACTTTAATATTACTAATTACAACAAGAAATTTGAATATTAAGGACTAATAACCCTAACCCCCCGTTTGGAACGAGTATAACCCCCCGGATAACCCCGGATAATTATTTAGGGGTGTTTGTTTACCCCGAATAACCCCAGATAAATTATGCCAGAATAAACCTTGATAAAGTGGTATAGGAATTCCAATCAACCCCTAGAATAAAAGTTATCCTAGGTTATTCCACCTAAAGAATATGTGGGCCTAATGTGAAATCAACTGTCATCATCTCTTATAAATTATCTGTCAAATCAACTATCATTACTTTTTTACCTTTTATAAATCCTTATCCATACTTTATTCACATTTTACCCAAACAACAAAACATTTATTCTTACGTTTACCAATGAGAATAATTCAAAATACAACCAAACACAAAATCACTTTATCCTTATTTATACTCATTTATGCCTGGATAAATCTATACCCTAGAATAAAAACTATCCCCATTCCAAACGGGGGCTAAAAGTGTTCATACCAATGAGGGAGTTCTCTTACCCTGACTTGGTTGTCAAACAAAGTCTGCCTAATAAAATATCACATGGATCCATCTTATTGATAATTATTCTACTAAAAATATAATTAATATTCAATTGTTGGTTAATAAACTAATGAACACTAATTTAAAAGAAGAGGATCATACAAATCCAACAAAAACAAATCCTAAAATTTAGTCAAACACAATACACAACAAAAGATTCTAACAAAATGGAGAAACGAATATAAAAGAACAGTCATTTTTTTTAATTAAAAAAAAAGAACAGTCGTTGAAAATTATAATTCCAAAAGACGAAAAGTCTATTATTTATATCAGTTATTGAAATAGTAGCGAAACTTCAAAATCCTAAAAACTAGAAACATGGCAACGGGCACAGGCGGTGCAAATCTAAACCTAACTTCAAAATCCAAAAACTTCAGGACAACCTCACCAACAATCAACAAAACAAAGATTGTACGGAAAGTCTAGGCACGGCGAGTCTAAGGCACAAGTGATGTTAAATCTTCTTAACGTTCTGGACATGCAGCGGGCGGCGTCGGAATTCGGCCCAATCGATGCTGGGCCGCAACCCACCTCCTAAGAGCCTCGGCCGGGGTCAAGTCTTCATCAAAAGACGGGGGAGTTTCCCCCTCTCCACAATATAAATTTTCATTCATCGCTTCATGCATCCTTTTAATACCAGTCATTTCCATCGTAGGATGGACGCCTATGCCTCCACGATCTGCTGTAATAAACCAATATAGACACATCATTTCGCACAACTCGGCCATTGTTTTCTCACAGTCTCCTTCTTGGAGACCTAGGAACCGTTCGCGATACACTCGACAGGCATCACAGAACATGTTGGACAGCAGGAGCGCCATACAGTCTGCCGGCACGGGTCGTGGAGGCAGATCCTTGGCGGAGGTTGTGGAAGTGGGCACAGTGCTGAAGCCCATGGAAGCAGAGCCAGGCTGTGAAAGTGGAGGTGAGCGGCGGCGGAAGCGGAGGCGACGGAAGAGACTGGTGAAGGGGAAGCAGCCGGGGTCAACCATTATGTTTATCACCCAAGGCAAACTGCTGCACAGTGTTTCAAAGCAATTAACAAAATGATACAGCCCCCAACATTTATCTACCCAAAATTTTTTTACATAAAATACCTGGAACACGGCTGGGATTTATGAAACCTATAACTAGAATTATTCATTATATGCTTTCACAATGGGAACTTTTATGGTGTTTATATAAATTCAGGGGGTCTCAAAAAGAGCAAGAACAAGAAATAGCCTTTGCCCCCGTTTGGATCACGGGTTAAGGGAGTACAAGGGGGTTATAAGAATGGATAGGAAAAATAGTTGTTTGTTTGCAATTTTGCATAGTATAACTTGGTATTACTAAGCCAGTTTAAACGAGTATAAAAAAGTATACAATTCTAAGTAACCCCTAAGATAAGCTATACTCAGTTTATCTATTCTCATCGATAAGTGAGGCCCACCATCACATTAAAAAAAAAATTATATTTCATCACATCAAATCACCTATCAACACCTTTATACATCAATGGGGCTAACATGTTAAATCAACTTTTTACACCTTATTTATATTTTATTCTTGATCAACCAAACAATTCAATCTTTGTTCTTACGTTTTTCAATGAGAATAAAAAAAAAACACAATCAAACAGAAAATCTCTTATTCATGTAGAATTGCTATCTATACTGACATAGTTATTTATCCAGAATAACTCAATTCCTCAATCCAAACGGGGGCTTGGTGATTATTATAAGGATCAGGTCTATAAAAATAACAATGATTCATCAGTTCCTAAATATAACATGCAAATGCAAGAGCACACTGGAATAGTCACACAGAGAATCTTAATTGATGTGCTAATAACAAATAAAAAATCTAAAACAAAACAAAACAGCTCATAGAAAAAATCATAGTGATGACTGTGTTAATGGGGTGACAAGTAAGCTTAATTGCACCAACCAAAAAATAAGAAGTAAACCTTACTACTATTTTACGAATTTTATGACTGTGAATCTGAAATTGAAGCCATTTGTGAAAAAATCAAATATAAACCAGCCAGAATAAAAAGCAATCACAGACAAAACAGAATTGGTTGGGTTAAGGTTGACATCCTCTGGTATAGAGGATCAGCTTGAATTGGATTTGTTTGATATTTAGCACACCTAATGGTTCAATCCCATCTCCGGCTTCCTTAAAAAAAGCCCATCTCTGGCCAAAATAGACTTTACACACCCCCATGTTGGCCCACACACGAAATGGCTCATATCCCATATCGACTGATGACTAAAGTTTGAAATGCTTCAATGATTCCTTCAAATATTTCTTGATGTTGTGCCCAAACACTATAAACTCTAATAATTCCAAAGTCCACCAATACTTACAATCCTTTTTTTTTTCAAAGAAGAAGAATATCATTCCTTACTTTAAATTTTGCATCATCTTTAGGGTCTGTTTGGATAAGAGTATTTGGTGGGTGGATTGGGATTGAGAATCCCAGTCCAAATCAATAAGTTGTTTGGATAATTTTTAAAAGGGGGATTGTGATTGGAAGAGAGATTGGGAATCGTTAATTAGGGGGATTGAGAATCCCACTTGTCAACCAAATTGACCCTTAATGTATTCCCTCCCAACCATCTCTCTTTATGATGTAAAGAAATGCAATTGTAAAAAACAAATTTATTAATTATAAACGTTGTGTGAGTGTGTGTGTATAGTGTGTGTATATATATTCAGTTGAAAATTCCTCTGTTTTAGTGGTATGGTTTTTAAGTGGAGACTTCAACTTTCTTTCTATGGGACTTCGATCAAGAAATGCATATGTTTTCATCTAGCATTTTAGCCAAGAACAGACTTAAACACACCAACACGAGAGGCTAGTTAAAGTGGCATAGCTTGATCTGCTCATAGGTTTAACGTTACTCCATGATCTAAGGTCTTACCAAAAAGGAGGACATCGGTATTTGGACTGGACAACGTCAAAGTGCCGGTGTAGAATTTCAGGACCAATTCAAATGACACGGCTGTGATCAAGTCTGGTTCTTTGATTAAGGTGTGTAAGAAAGTCAATGGCAAGAAAGTTAAAATAGGTCGATCTGTTAGGTGAGGAGGTGGAGTGTGCAAAAGAAAGGCAGGTGGGTCTCTCAAGTCATAGTGAGGGCGAGTGGAATGAGTACTTTGTAGAACAAAAAAATACATATTAAATAAGTTTAGGAGCTTCAGAAAAGAAAAGACACAGGCAACCCCAGTATTCCCCAATGGAAGGAAGAAAGTGAGATAAACGCATGATGAGGCAACCAACCAAAGGTGTGATGGGCAACCTTTTAGAAGTTAAGATGAGTTGTGAGTAAAGAGGTGAGGAAAGGAAAATTCTCCCATAGGAAGGAAGAAGTAACCCTCACTTTGTACTAGAGATTCCTAATACAACAACAAAGTCAAGGTTCATCTTGTACAGAACGGGGGGGTTGGGGTGGGGGGAGGGGGGGGGGGGGGGGGCGGAGTGGCACATCGTTAACCATGGGGAGGCGACTGAAACAAGGCTGAGGGCAAGGTGAATATACAACTTGGAATTAAGAAGCAGCAAAAGAGATTCATTTTCTCGGAGGAAGGAGTGCAGACTCAACTTCGTCAAGAACCCTGAGGGTGTCAGCTGTACTTCACGTTCTTTAAAGAACACCTTTGCACTCAACTTGTATTCTAGCCAAGATAAACTAAGGCACCGGTCTCTCGGGAGGGGCAACTGGTATTGAGGGAAAGGCAAAGAGCACCTTAAGAAGAGATGGTTGAGAGCTCTATTCAACAGAATGAACCAATCCCATTAGTAAGGCCTTAATTCAATAACATAGAAAGAAAAGAGGCCTATACTGAACTTAAAGGTCTCGAAAGATCTTAGGCTGAGTGGTCAACTTCATGATCTCGTCGTGTGTGTGTGTGTGTAGAAATAATGAGTGACACATTAAATTTGAAGATGTCTCAACAAATGCCTAATTTAATCCCAGAGAGTCCTAATTAGATGATAAGGATACTTGATCATTCTATGGGAACGCCATCAACTAGGCCTGCGATAACCAGATCAGGGTGGACACGACACGGACCAACAAAGGATCCCATGGAACCATGTCCTACCCATAATCCGCCGGGGTACTGAAAAAAACCAGCCAAGGTCTGAATGAATGGACCTAAGTCAGACTAAGATAGACCTGGACTAGATGATTACCTAATAAAACATTTATTTTAGCCCATGCCATAAAACTAATAAAAATACTCATACTCTATCAAAAAAATTAAAAACAGAAACATCTAAATCTAAAATACAAACTAATACAAACACAATATAAACATCACAACATTATATCATAGTTATTCGATGAAATGAAACCATAAAACTGTTCACTTCTTGAGCACCAGCCACTAAGTTATAGATATCTGAACAATAAAAACTAATAAAATATATATAGGATGCTCTATGATAACAGATTCACAAAATGGACACCATAAAAATAGACAGAACCTATTTGACAAAAAACAAGAATATAAGATTATAAGACTCTATAATATCAGATTAACAAAACAACAGAGAATTAATAAATAAGATAAATAAATCTCGCTTACAAACCAAAAATAAACAAATAAAAAACAAATTAAATCCAAACGCATCCCTCCAGAAGATCATTTACAAATCTAAAACAAATAATATCTAAAAGAATCCAAACAGATCTAAAAAAAATATAAACCCTAGGGATCTAAAGATCAGAAACCCGATAGATATAAACCCTAGAAATCAAACTCACTGAAACTCTACAGATATAAACCCTACAAATCATCTAAGCATAGAACATCGATTATTCGATCTACATTTCGTATGACCGATATACTGATTCAAGCCAAATAAATAAAGAAAGAAAGAAAGAAAGAAAAGGAACCTCGAAATTGACGCAACCGGAGAGGAGGGAGACGGATGAATGCAAAATAGGGCGTGTGTTTATATATATAGTTCTTATTATAGAGCGTGCGTCGTCGAACAGCGATAGAGGGCTGTGCATGTATGATATTATATTATTATTATATTTAAAAGGGTGTATGTAGAGACGGATGCCTCTATTTGCACCCAATCTTGTTTCCTTTGCACACCCAAAACAATTTGAATATTGACGGGTGGTCCGGGTCGACTGGATTTGGGTGGGGCTATTTGCACCTCTTAGTTTGCTGAGCACACCCCTTTTAAATGGGTAAGCATTGAAAGATCCATTTATAAATAAATACTAAAGACACCTATTCTGGAAAGGGTTAGCCACCTGGAGTGTCTAAGTATACGTAATCTATAGCCACCTCTGATGTCTATGGGAATAGAAGTGAAACACGTATGTTTTGGAACAGATTAGACACATAAGATGTCTAGGTATTGGTAATCTATAGACACTACTGAAGTCTATCAGAACAGAGGTGAAACCTGTAAGTTTTAACTAATTAGGTAGACACCTGAGGTGTCTAAATATATGTGATCTCTAGACATTTTTACAGTCTATAGGAATAGAAGTGAAACAAGTAGGTTTTGACTAATGAGGTAGACACTTGAGGTGTCTGAATATATGTAATCTCTATACACTGTTGTAGTCTATAGAAACAAAAGTGAAATCTGTAAGTTTTTACTAATGGGACAGTTTATGAGAACAAAAGTGAAAGCCATTGAGTGGTTCAACAACATTCATAAACACATGCTTGTTGAAAAACATTCAAAACTCATTTCTTTCATTCAAAGCTCATTCATTCAAAGCCACATAAAAGTTGATCAACATCATTCATACATAATCATATAAACATTGTTAAACCGGTAACAAGTTCTTCGACAAAAACAACAATATACTTATCACTGTCGATAGAGTTAATTTTTGTAAACACTGGATCAGTCGACGAGGCCTTAGAAATAAAGCTAAGTAATTTTTGAAGGGAACATGAGCTATTACCATAAAAGAATGTGAGGGAGACAATCAATTTGTTATTTTTTTGTGGAGATATAGAGGGACAAATGAAATGTTAAAATTTTCTTTTTTCTAAAAGGATTGACACATGGAGTGTCTACGAAATGTGAAACCGTCGACATTGGTAGTGTCTATGCGTGCAGAAGAAGGACAACTTGTTCACATCTTCGATTCCATCCCCCCAACCTCGTCTCCTGGTCTATCTCGTCTCCACCTATGCCTATCACTCCCTCCACGAAAGCTGCTTCCACGCATTCGCCGTGAAAAAGCGCACTTTTCCGGCGTCGGTTTTGACCGGATGACCCTCCTCACCACCTCTCCGTGGATGTTAATGACTGCCAACGTATCTTTTTGGAGACGCTCTTCCCTACCAACCTAGCCCCACCCTCCGCCCCAACCCCACCCCCCTCCTTCTCCTCCTCCTCCTCCTCCTTCTTCCCCTCTTGCACAAGTTTTAGGGTTTGTAGTGGGGTGTGCAGTGGAAAGTAAAATGTTATATAAATACTAGGGTGTGTACAGAACCCAAGTTATTTGGGTGGGGTGTGCTCAGACACGAGGTGTGCTCAGCAAACAGAGGGGTGCAAATAGCCCCACCCACTGGATTTTGTTTGACTATGACCCGCCCAAATTGTCACTGGGTGGCTTCATTGGGTCCGGCTATTTGTACCCCTCCTTTTACCACACACACCCATGTCTTTATACACCTCACCCAAATAAGTTTAATGCTTTAAACACTCCCAAGTAAATGGATCTTATAAAAGATCCATTTATGCAGGACGAGGAGGAGGAAGGTTTGGACAAAGGGCGGGGCAGGCCAGGGTGGGAAAGAGCGCCTCCGAGAAGATACGTCGGCAGCCCTCGACATCCGAGGAGATCCGAAAAGGCGGAGAGACGGTGAGGAGAGTCACCCGATCAAAATCAACGTCGGGCCGATGTGGGGTTTTTGAGGCGAGTGTGTGGAAGCAGTGGTCGTGGAGGGAGTGGTGGGCATAGGCGGAGACGATGCAGACCAGGAGAGGAGGTTGGGGGGGATGGAATCGAAGATATAAACAAGTTGTCCTTCTTCTGTACGCATAAACACTACCAATGTCAACAATTTCACATTTCATAGACACCCCATGTGTCAATCCTTTAAGAAAAAAAAATTTACATTTCATTGTCCCCTCCAAAAATCATTTAGTTTTGTTTCTAAAGCCTCGTCGATTGATCAAGTGTCTACAAAAGCTAACTCTATCGACAGTTCTAGTGTCTACAAAGTCCAAACCACTTGGCTTTGTTTATGGAATCTCATCGACATATCCAGTGTCTACAAAATCAAACTCTGTTAACAGTTCCAGTGTCTTTGGGCCCAGAAAACCACTTGGCTTTGTTTGTGGGATCTTGTCGACAGATACAGTGTCTATAAAATTTGACTTTGTCGACAGTTTCAGTGTCTACAAAATTTGACTTTGTCGACGGGTGTATATAGAGACGGGTGCCTCTATTTGCACCCAATTTTGTTTCCTTTAGGCACGTAACCCAATTTGATCCATTATCCAAAAATAAAAATTATATATTTAGTATTTGAAATATGTAAAAGAACATAATAATTTACCTAGTATAAAACATAAAATTATAAGTACATACATAAAACATTACTTACTTTAAGTAAAAATACAAAAAATACTAATTCTAAAAATATCAAAATATAAATAATTAAATAAATAATATTATTTTCGGATACGGATATTTTTCAGGTCGAATATGGGTATATCCGTAACCGATCCAAAAAAATTTGGATACATATAATTTTTTCGGACACGAAGATATTTTTTAGATTTTTGGATATAGATTCGAATTGGATACATATAGTTTTCTAAATAATTGACAGACTTACATAGATTTTAGAAATAGCTAGAGGATTATATAGATGTAAAGCTATTTACATGGATTATATGGATTTTTCTTTTATGAAAAATATATAACCAATTGTCTATGCGTTTGGTTGCACGATTGTAAAACTGATTCTGCAGGAATCTGCGATTGCAAAATTGATTCTGCAGAAAGCTCATTTTCTCAGCTTTTTGAAATCGCAGCTTTTGGACACTATTTGTCTGCAATCGCTTGATTTAAAACTGCGATTGCAAAACTGTTTGGTTGCATGATTGTAAACGCAGTTTCCTGCAATCGCAAACGCTATGCAATCGCGCAAACGCAGTGCGTTTGGTTGGTTGCGCGATTGCAAACCTGATTTTGCAAGAATCTGCGATTGCAAAACTGATTCTGCAGGAAGCTCACTTTCTCAGCTTTTTGAAATCGCAGATTTTGAACATTATTTGCCTGTAATCGCTGGGTTTAAAACTGCGTTTACAAAACTGTTTGATTGCACGATTGTAAACGTAGCTTTCTGCAATCACAAACGATACGCAATCACGCAACCAAACGCACCCATGTCACTCACTTATGGAGCATTCCTCGGAGGGACTTGGTTTAATAAGGTAACCATAATCAAATAAATAGAACAAATGATGGATTTATTTATTAATATATGATAAATTTTAGAAGCTCAAAAACAAAAACTCGAAAGTCAAATCAACAAACACTTCGAAATTAGTCCCACTTCAGTACGCATCCATTCTTGTGCAGAGCACGCGCCAGTTAAAACAAAAAAATATTTATTTTATATTTGAAAACAGTAATGAAATTCAGCCACAAGTCATAGGCACACTTTCATACATCGTCACCTTATTGTTTGGCTTGTTGACTTTTAAAAATTGATAAAATAATAAAATACAGATATGTCACTCATTAAAAATAGATCTCATTAACCTAGATTCCTCTTTTTTCCCTTATTAATCTTTCACATTAATTTGAATTAGTCTATTTTGAAAAATATATTCACTCTAAAATTTGTCTATTTCAAATTTTGAATTTTGAAATTCTTATAAATTTTATATCAAAATTTACCTAACTTACACAAAAATTACCTAAATTTTTATTAAAATTACACCAAAACTTACTTAAATTACATCAAAATTACTTATATAACACAAAAAAAACGTTCCAGTTTTTTATTATAACTGTTACAGAATGTAACAGTGTGCCATAAATGTAACAGTGATGCATAAATATAACATAAATATGTGAATGTAACAGTTTATGACATTCATGTTAAAAATATTGTAGAAATAAAGATGAGAAGAAATGTAGAAGACTCCCCTGCAAACCAAATAGTCATGAATAATAATATGATTGATCCTTGAGATATTCATGAATTTGCATGTTAAATAACATTATGTCGTTACAAGATTGTTACATTTAAAATATAAATACAAAAAATAATACACACATTTACAAGACTGTGTATTTTTCAAAATATGTGTCTCTTTTGTATCAAACCGCAATATTCATTAACTGTTACATTTATAAATGTAACAGTTTAATCAATACACGGTTTCCACAATATAAATACAACAAAACAATACCTATCATCGCTTTCAATACTTCACATTCTCCGTTTCCAATGACGACCTCGTTTTTGTGTTTATCCCGAACAGTTCATCGTTTAAAGATAATATTATATTTCAAACTGTTACATTTCACATGAATGTATATTTCAGATTGTTCGATGTCGGGATCGACGGGGCTGCAGTCATAGTGGGTGGATTTGATGCACGAGAGGACGTATGAGACGATGGGGAGCCGTTCGGGATTTGGATCTCTTTTTATTTTTGAGACGATTGATTTGGAATGAATTTTTAAGGATTCAAAAAATTGTGATGGAGAGATTCATTGAGCGAAGAAGATGAAATGAATGTAGATTTGGGAATCGTGAGAGATTGAAATTGGCATTTTTTTCTAACGGGATCATTGACGATGAAGAAGAATTACGGGTTGATGAAGAAGAATAATGAGTGTTGCTGATCTTAGAATTGATGAAGAAGAATTATGTGTGATCACACAATAATCGATAATCATAACCATAAAACTACGTTATAATAAAATAATAAATAAAATGGTAAAATGGGTAATGTCTTGTTGTTATCTCATGAGGCCTATTTGAGACATGTGAAATTGAGGCCTACAAATCATTATTGATTTGAAAATATTAAACAACAATTATTTTATAATTATTTTATATATTTTTTTGAATAGATATTTGATATCTGATTTCATTATTGAAAATTCTTTTGTATTGCTAATGTTGAAAATTACATTGTAATTAATAAAATATATCATTCCAGAGTTATAATTATCTCAATAAATTTTTCTGTACACAACTGCACACTCACAATAAAAATATCCCGGTTTTTTTTTTTTTTTTTTGTAGGTAGCCTAGTAGGCCAAGGACACCCCGGACGGACGGGGAATTATATTAAAATTTAAACTTATCTGATATGTTTCGCAAACAATTTGAAAACAAACATGAACATTAAGAATTTTTACAAAAGCATTGCACGTCATACATATATTGTATTGATTAAACATAGATATATTTATAATCAACAACTCATTTGAAAGATTCGAAATATTAAGGATTCTTTTATAAACATAATGTGATTTCTTTAAATAGTTTTTTTAAAAGAAACTATAGCTTAATTAAAAGCTATAAATAACTTTTTATAAAAAAAATAAAAAACTAGTTTTCTCAAGATCAACAAAAAGACAACTTTATGCAAATTTGATCCCTAACTTATTTTTAAACAGATCTAAAACACTCTTATTTTATGTCTATCATTCACATATGGATAAAAAAAAATTAACAAAATATGGATCTAACAAAATGATAAATCTAAGAATTTGGATCCAAAAATTTACAACGTATGATTGATTTAATAACTTTTAAAATTAGTTCAATTCATCAAATTTTTTAAATTTTTTATGTCAAATCATCACCATCACATGAATATACCATGTGAATCATATATAAAAAGATACTAGCCTATTGTACGCGCATAAGTGTGTATTATTGATCATATTTTATATATATTGAAAAACTTGAATGAATATTAAATTCAAATGGAACGATAACTCTATATCTGTTAGACATTAATATCTCTTACTAAAAGATATTTGGTAAATAAAATGCATTGTATTCGATGAGAGAATAAAACATAATTTACATATACCGTATATGAATGTATATTATAGAAAATCTGTTTTTTATATTATAATTGAAAGATAAACAAAAGTTCACATTATTATAATAATTCTTTTAAAACAAAAACAATGATTGAAAATTGTCTCGTTAATTTTTGTAACATTTACTAAAATTGAGTATATTAAATTCGAAATGGTGTAATGTTTACTATTTTTACAAAATTAAAACATATATATATGATAAACGCATTTTGGGTTGTATTTGGAACTGTACCTAACGTTAAGTGAACCCCCTAAAAATAAAATAACATAACAAAAAACATTTATTCCTTCTCTTTCAAGGACAGTAATTTTTGAAAAGTTTTAGACTCGATCATTTTTACTAATCATTGCCCATTAAAAAAAAGATTATTGAACCCCCTAAAAATAATCTAATCAATAAAAAAACATTGCCCCAAAAATAAAAAAAATGCTTATTTTCACATCTGAAGAAAAATTGATACACATAGATCCAAAATCAATAATAATTATAAAAATTCATCATATTTTATTGGGACTAATCATTAAATAACATAGTTTACAGGGATTGATCACTAAATAACATAGTTTATAGGGACTTAAAAATAAAATCACATTTCACAAATTAACGGTATATGAATGGACGTTTGACGGAGAGACTAAAAACCAAGTAGGCAGTTGAATATGGGGACTAAAAAAAAATATGAAGAAGTGAGAGACGAATCCCTAAATAGGCAGGTTTACAAAGACTTAAAAATAAGAATCTCAATTTTAAATTGTAAAATACTTGTAGGCAAGACAACAATAAATAATTTTATATGCTCGAATGTGTCCGATTACATTTGTAATTTTTATATCTATTAATGTGGCTAAAATATTTATATTTTATAATTTTATAGATATCTTAATGGTTTGACAAATCACTAGATATATAAAGTTCTATAGAATTTGAAGTACGAGAAGTTATGTTTTGGGATTAGGGATCTGTTTATAAATCTTGGAATGGGATTAGGGATCTGTTTATAACACGGATAGAGTCTATTTGTGAAATCGGTAGAACCTGGGATGGATCTGCAAAAAGCCCAGAAAAAGAAAGAACCGGCCGTCTTTTCTCAGGGACCTGGCTGTAAATACGGCTATTCATTACGCATGCAGGGGTCGATTTGTGAAACTTATAAAATATGGGGGTCTATTTGCAAAATATCAACTCATTGTCTCATTGAGTAAGAGCATCTCCAATCTTCTACCCAAACATTTACTCAAATTCAAATTTGAGTGAAAGTTACTCAAAACTCTCTCCAACCATTTACTCATATCCATACTAAATCAAATTTTTACCCAAAATTTACCCAAATCAATGGATACTCAAATTTTTACCCAAATTTTTTACCTCTTTTTTCTTTTTATCTCAAATTTTTACGAGAAGTTATTTTTTTTCTTCAACTCCGCTTTTAGTTGAATTATATTAGATGTTTTCTCACCCCCCAAAATTTTCATCATCTCTTGAAACCCAAAAATAAATAAAATAATAGTCTTCATATTTGATTTTTAATTTCTTATTTTTTTTCAATAAAAAATATTATTTTTACCTTTTTTATAAAAAATTGGATGATAATAATTTTTAATTTTAAATATGTTGAAGGAAAGAAAAATTGAGGGGTAAAAATGTTGGGGAAAGAACTTTGAAAATGTTTATATGAAATAATTAGAAGAAGATGCGAATTTTAAAAAAATTTTGAGTAAAATACAAAGTGATGATTGGAGACACATCATATCAAATCAAGTTTTTACTTAAATTTTAAATAAAATTTGAGTATAGATTTGAATAAGGACTAGAGATAGCCTAAGTCGATTGGGCGAAGAGGTGCTGCTGTTGCGCTTTATTATAGAAATAGAGTATAGAATATATAATTTGATTATAAAACACATGTTGATATAATTTAAAACATTTGAAAATAAAAATATATAACAAATATTTATATTTAAATTAATAATATTAGAATTCCCAATCCACTTTCCACGATCCCATCCAAAGCTGAAAACCAAAAAACGGTGTGCGCGCCACGCCTCCGGCGTGGAAAACCACTCTCTTCTCCGGCCACCGAATCCAATTTGAAACCCTGATAAAAGGGGAAAACAAAAACTCTACCCAGATAGAAATTGATGGGGAAGGATCGATCAGTCTAAGCCCGACGTCGTCGCCGTCGATTCGAAGTCAGATTTCATGTTCGTGACATTCAGAACGGAAACCTGAGGCCCTTGTGTAGTTCATGTCATTTTTTTTTGTGAAATTACTTTATCAAAAATCAGTTTATCAATAATTATTCTGGCAGCAATCCTGATTCCATTGACTGTTTGATTCACTAGTGAATTTCTCCACATAATCATTTTTTAGTATTTGATTCATACATAAAAAATGATAAAGATTTTGATTTAAATGTCTAAAAATACCCTTATTATTATATATACTTATAAAATTTATTTCTTTACCCATATCATAATCATTTAAAAAATGAGTAATTTTTTTATAATAGTTTTATAAATATTTAATGATTGTAAATAAATAAAATGATCAATTATATAATTAAACATATAATAATAATAATCTTCTTAAATCGGTTGAATATTATATCTATTATAATAATATATGAACCCATTACATACATAAAAAAAACTGAATTTAAAAGTATACATTAATATCTAATACACAGTTATGATTTTTTACATCACATACTTGTTAAAAAATCAAAATGATTATATAAATCCGTTATATGGGTAGTCAGTAAAGAAAGAAAGAAAGAGAATGTTATTTATTTTAGAAATGATGTATATAGTAATTTCATATATTTGTAAAGTGTAGAATAGTATTCTAATTTAGAATTCCTGGTGAAATTTGAGATTACCCACTACAAAGGGTGGGAATTTGATTCCACCCTATTTTCCTATATGCATAGATTTTAATTCTAGTGGGGCCCACAATTACCATCAAGATTACAACCAACCAAACACTGTATTTTATACGCTTTCTTTGGTAATCTCACATTAAATCAAATTCCATTTCAGAATGACACGAATCAAACGGGGTCTGATAGTTTGTGCTCATGTTTAACCATGTCAAGGCTTATGATTTTATAAATTCTCTGTATTTGGTTTGGATATTATCCGAATTCATATCCAGATTTTTTGATCGGATACAGATATATGTTTTGAAATATCCTTTTGAAATATCCATCGGATATCGTATATAAATGTTTTTTCGGATATTCAGTTCGGATACAAATATATTTAGTTCGATTGACAAACTTAATAATATGGTAATGACACCTAAGTGAGGCTGGTGTTGCGGAACTTGAAATATTTTTAGGTATTTTTGGTATTTCTGAACAACGTTTGGCTGGAGGGATATAATGATAATTTTTTACTGTCTTAAGGACCTAAAAAAACCATAAGAAAATCTCATGGATTAAAAATAATGGATGGGTGACTACAATAACCTCTAATTAAATATGATAAAACTTAGAGACTTTCGGAGAAATAGATTAGGGATTTTTTTTATTTTCATAAGTTTTCACATAGTTATTCTTCTCTCACGCATGACATGAGTGAATAAAACAAATCTGCCCACAATTAATACCTACTATTTTTTTCAATCCATTTATATGTGATATAATATATCATATTATATAAATATATATTATAATTAAAATTTTAATAATGATTAGAATATATTATGAAATTAGGCATAAATGATATGTTACAATTGAAAATAAGTTTTTTTTACATATACCCCTCAACCATATTGTAGAAATATGGGTATATATAAATCGTTAAAATTTGATAAGTATGGAAGATATTATTCAATATATATATATATATATATATATATATAAGAAAAACAAAGAATTGAACTATTCTTGAAATTCTTTAAAATATGGGTAACCTTTTAAGTATGACTCTGTTTGAGTGATCAATGTCTCATTGGAAAGGTCTTTTTGATATATACTTATGATTATGAAATATATTCCTTTTGAAATAATATTTCATGATAAATAGTGAGATCAAATATTAACACTCTTATTGGACCAAAAATTAATTATTTATTACTTATATACTATAAGTGTCTCAATTTAAATATATTAAAAAAATAATAATAAAATATATGATGATGTGACATGATTACCACTATTCATTTAATATATTTAAAAAAATTATTTATGAGATTAATTTGATGGATATGAATATGATATTATCTAATTTATGCATGAGTATATTTTTTTTATCCTCATCTTAATATAAAACTAATAAAAATATTTTTTAATTCTTAACCTTAATATAAAATCAAATATAATTAATAACAAATAGTAAATTCAAAAAATGAAAATGTTATAAAGAAACGGTCTTAAAAATTTAAACATTTTCATTTAGTAAAATGAATTGTATAATAGATTGATCTTTTTTTTTAAATAAAAAAACGCCATTTGAAAGTCAAATCCACAAGCACTTTCCAAGTGAGTCCCACCTTCCACGTCGTTTCGCACCATTCATGTGCAGGGCACGCGCCAGTTAAACAAAAATGTTTATATTTTACATTTGAAATTATTAAGCACAAATTATTTTATATAATTCTTTTGTGTTTGTAAATTTAGGGAAAAATACATCGTGATTAATGAAATATCATTCCAGAGTTTTAATTATCTCAATAAACTAATCTGTGTACAACAGCACACTTTTGAAGTTATGTTAAAACTTAAACTTATCTGATATATTTCACAAACAATTTAGAAACATGAATGAATATGAAGATTATTTACAAAAGAATATGAACATCATGCATACATTAAATAAAAAATAGATATTTATAATCAACAACTTAGTTCGAAATGCACGAAAAAAAAAATCAATTTGTAAATAGAAAGACAATTTATGTATGATTATCAATTGTGATCAAAAGCTAATTTTTTCCAAAACCAATAGCAAGACACATTCATACAAACTCGCTTAACTTTTTCAAAAAAGCTAATGTCTAAATATGTTTTTAAACGGATCTAAAGCACTCTTGTTTATCTCATCATTCAAAATATTACTGTGCATACACCTTACTCCCACTCAACATGTGATTATCTTGTAATCTTTATATAATTGAGGTGTATTCAATCATGTGGTAAGAAAATGACCCATGAAAAAACACAAGAAAGAAATAGGGAGGTCACATGAAAAATAAAAAGATCATCATTCATGAAAACACGTGACAATTCATGGAAACACATGTGATTTTTATGAGGTGTTTATTTTGTCTTATTAAAATCTATTTAAGCATAAAGTGATGAGAGGGTATCACCCTAAATGAAAGGGAATGATAACTGCATCTAAACATTTTAGGCTCCGTTTGAAAACACATATTAAAAAATAGATTTTAGAATAAAGCTGCTTTTTAAGATGATTTTAGACCTTGACTTTTTTGTGATGTTTTTTTTTAATTTAGGAATCAATATTTGAAAGGGGTTTAATGTTTGGTAGAGAAAGTTGCTTTTCAATTCAAAAAATCGATTCCGACCGAAAATCATACTTTCTGAGCTTTTTAAAACACGGATTTCGAGAGAGAAATTAAAAGGAATCCAGCTTTTGATTCCGTCGGAATCCAACCCGTTTGGCTACACGATTTTGGAATTTTAGCTTTTCAAAAAGCAGAATCGCTCAAATCGGTGCAATCAAACGGACCCTTAGTAACCAATAAAATATAAGAATATTGATCCAACAATTAACAAAATAAGATTAATTCATTAAATATACCATGTGAATGATTTGTAAAATACTTATATATATATTTTGATTATAAAACGCATGTTAATATTGATGACATTTGAAAATAAATTAACACATATTATATTAGAATTCCCAATCCACTTTCCATCTCATCTTCATCAGATCCCATCCAAAGCTGGAACCCAAAAAACGGTGTGCGCTCCCGCGTGGAAAACCACTCTCTCTTCTCCGGCCACCGAATCCAATTCGAAACCCTAACAAAAGGGGAAAACAAAAACCCTAACCGAAGGGAAATTGACGTGGGAGGATCGATCAGAGTAAGCCCGACGTCGGCCCCGAGGTCCCCGCCGTCTATTCGAGGTCAGATTTCATGGTCGTGACATTCACAATGGAAACCCTGATAGTTTGTGTTCACGTTGCGTGTCTTCCCTGATTTTTTTCGTTTTGACCATAAAATTGTATTGTTGTTTTGATTTTGGATGAGGTTTCTCCAAAGCCATGTATAGAATGCATGAGGAATGAATGTCTCGACCTCTCACCGGATCTGTTGTTTTTTGCGTGAAATGGATCACCTAATGATGGATACAGACGTGGATTCTCTGTGGATGATGTTTAGAATTCAATATTTCTTGTGTTCATTGGGTGGACTGTTTTGTTTTGTAGCCAAAGAATGGAACAACAAGAAGTGAAGGACCCTGTTACAGCGCGAAAAGTGCAGAAGGCGGACCGGGAGAAACTGAGAAGAGATCGCCTCAACGAGCAGTTTATGGAGCTTGGGAGCGCATTAGGTGAAGTTCTGAAAATCCTTTAGTGTTTCGTAGTCTCTTTGTTTTGCATGTCCTGTGGATTCATAAGTCATCTATGTGTATTTTTTATGCATATGTGGCACACAAGTTTTTTTCACAGACATTGAATTGTCATGGTGTTGTAAGTCGCATCTGGTTGATGTAACTTGAGCTTTTTAAGGGATGGAACTGTATGTTATAGATTGCAAAATCTCTCTTTCGCTCTCTCTCTCGTTATTTTTCTAACACTGTTTTTGTTGTTGTTTTCTTTTAATTCATTGACTTGATCACCATTTTCATGTGTTGGAAGAATTAGGATGAATTTGGTATTGGACAAGAACATATGACCAGAACAATAAATCCAAATCATGTCATTGAACACATGGATTGATGACATTTGTGATAATATTGCATCAGCATGAATTCGCTATATCTTTAATTGTCTGTGCAGGTCAAAATATTTTGCTGTTTTATCAATTTCTTTGTTAGCCAGATAGTGATTCCAATCACATTGTGGAACCCTGTTAACAAATAGATTTGTTACATTTGGCTTGTGTGTACTTATATTTTTATTCTGACTTGACCACATTATTTAATTGCACTATTGTTGACTGTCTTTGGATGTTTGTCCATAGCAGAGCACTTTGTATTTGTTTTATTTTTATAGTTTAATGTAGATTGCAATAAATTGCAGATCCTGATAGACCCAGGCATGACAAGGCAACCATACTCACCGACACAATCCAAATGCTGAAGGATCTGACTGCTCATGTTGACCGGATGAAAGCTGAATATACATCACTCTCTGAAGAATCGCGTGAGGTGATGCCCTATGCTTAAGTTTCACAAAGTATTGGCCATCCTTTTTGTTATCTTGTCTTAGTGGTTGCTTTTTCGGTTCTTGTGTTGACAGTTGACACAAGAGAAGAATGAGCTTAGAGAAGAGAAAGCAACCATAAAATCTCACATTGACAATCTCAATGCTCAGTATCAACAAAGGCTCCGGGTTATGTTCCCATGGGCTCCCATGGGCCCCGCAACATATCCATACCCAATGCCTATGCCCATTCCATCAGGGCCGATTGCAATGCACCCTTCTGTTCAGCCATTTCCAATATATCGGAATCAGAATCCTGGTGGTGCTGTACCTAACCCCTGTCCAACTTATCTTCCATATCCTGCTTGTAATCACCAAACTGAACAGATGTCTACCCAATGCATTTCAACCCCACATTTGCCACAAAATAGTCGATCTCAAACTGCAAGTAGACAAGAATCAAGAAGTAGGTCATCAGATTGTCCCCCTCAAAGTACTACAGAGAAAGAGGATGACTTTAGTGATGTAGTAACTGAATTGGAGCTCAAGACACCTGGATCTTCGCGTCCTTCTTCACGTGTTGAATCAACACATGATAAGGTGTGCTTTCTTCTGGAGTCTGTTCTTTTTTTTCTTCCATATATATATATGTGTCTGAGTTACTATCCTTGGTTATGTTCTTCAGCTTAGTGAAATTGTGACTTTGAAACACTGTAATAGTTAAAAATTGGACATTTTATGATATGTAAATTGAAAATGAATGTGGCATAATAAATCATGATCAGTTGAGACTGGATGGTGTTACAGAGAGTTTGGAGGGGCTGTGTGCTGGGCCTCATCAAACATTGGTCAGATGAAGAATTTATAGGACAAAATTCCATATTTTACGTAAATGTTGGATTGGTTGAGCTTTGGTCCGATTGACACTAATTCAAGAGCATACTTGCCAGAAAGTTTGTATGATGTACTGGTGCGGGTGCTGATACTGGTACAAGCATGTTGGCCTATTGAAAAATGTGTGTTTCTATATTGGGCCATACACATTTGTTTGACATGGGAATTAGGGAATATTGTTATTAGTATAACAAAGGTTGCAGTCTTGATGGTCATGTAACATTTCAATACAAGCTTACCATGTTTATACCAGTCTATGAGAAGGTCTCAATCTAGCTCATCATGTAAACACCTTTTATATACCTCACAAATAGCAATTGATCTAATTCATGTAGTTAAATCAAAATGGAGCGAACTTATTCTAGTATTCAAGTGGAAGATCACTATGAAGTCTAGTGGTAATAATACTACATGAGGTATTAATATTGAATAAATTGTTAGCATATGGTGACATAGCTGTGAAGAACTTGTAAAGTTTTAGAAGCACATGGTGGAGGAGCATAAGCAATAGATGAGCTATTATGGGACTTACATGATTCACATAAATGGAAAATTTTGAACTAGTGGAAACCATATCCGATACATCTCTCTTTGCTTTTGGTCTGGGAACTAATAAACTTGAAGCAGTTTTTCCCCTGTAACCCCTCAATTAAAATTTTTAGATTGTAGTAAAGTGAATAAATAGAGGAAGCCACTGTGGAACCTAATATGGTCTTCTCTCCCTTGCTTCTTGTCCTTTTCAATGGTATATGATCTGATAAAAGATTTGAACATTTCTTTTCCAGTGAAGGTTTTGAAGAGTAACACTCTTGTTTGCAGTTCTATTTACTTTCAGTGTTCTGTCTTGAAATTGTATTCCAATATGGCTTTTTTCTAATCATTTGTGTTCTATAAATTGTATGGTCTCTCAGATGCCTTTTTAACATGACTGAGTACTTATTTCAACAATCTACTAGGTACCATTTACTTACTTGGTGCCAATATTATAAGGAAAGAGCCTAGTCATGGTATCAGATGAAATTTTCTGATACCACTTTTACATGGAACCAATACGTGGTTCTAGATAGCATTTCTAGGTAATTTTAAACAATAATGATTATCTATAGAGACATCCTTAGTCCTGTTACTCATTTTAGAAAATATTAATTTCATGCGCTAGGATGAAACATATAGGGATACCTCAAAACTTGACAAATACGGTACCATACCTCAGTGGAAAATGCATGGAAGAACTGATTGTTGTTGAAGTCTAACAAAGAAGAGAACAATCGGAGATGCTGAATATTTTTGAAAAATGGTGGGGCTTAAAGGATAGATATTCCAATGCTGTTTGAGAAAAAAGTTAAGAAGTTTCATTCAATTAACTTTGTGTTTCTTAAAATCCTTTATGTACCAAGTCTTCATCAAAGTCACAGTTATCCATTTATTCATCCAATGGTTAAGAGTACTGTTAAGTGATGGGAGTACATCAACATGAGATTAGTGTTGAAACCTGACAAGAAGAAACATAAATAAAGGGCTAGCATGCTCGCCAATAACTTGATACTGATGATTCTAAGCCTTAACGGGGAACCTTTTTCTATGAGAAGATGGGAGGCATCATGTGTATTAGGCATGAAGGTGGTGAGAAATATCCCATCCAATTAATTTCCTCATGCTTTCTCGTGTCACTGTGAGTGTAACTGTGAATGTTCTGAGTGTTTGTGAGGGTAATTAGTCACTTATTCTTGGTCCAATAAAAGGGGTTAAAAAAAGCCAAATGTCAAGGCAAGAATAATTACTTGAGGGAGAGAGAGAAGTTTGAGTGCTGTGCGGACATTGGCATTTCACCCTGTGAAATGCAGTTGACAAGTTTCCCCGCTCTCATGCTGACATGTTGCCATTTGATAAAGCTTATGGGGGGCAATGTCATTATTGTTGATATAATTATGAAGTTCTTGATGCCTTCCTGCAGGAGTTGTCTTCTGAAGAGAGGAAAGAGAAGCAGCGGTCACCACCGAGAAAAAACAACGCCACAGATGAGAGTTGTTCGAGCAGGTGTTCTTCCTCAAGTGATCTGCCTGACAGCTTCTCCCACAATGTTGCAGATCCATCGGTGGCTGACTGGGATATATAGCATTACTGCTTTATGTAAACCACATTGATGGTGCGGAAGATATTGGTCATTGAACCAATATACTAATATATGTTGCAGTCAAACCAATTCTGGATATGGTCTTTCAGATGTATATAGCAGGAGATGCATAGTGAAATTGATGCCTAATTCTCTGCCCGGTGACAGGATGTCCATCTGTTGTAGATGAAACAATGGATACAGTACTGAGTAAGTTGCATTGATGCAGGTGTGTGACCAACAGACCAACTGATGTTGAACATTGTTTAAAAGTCATTTTCATGTACCGAGCATGTATTACTAATGTAATGTTGTTATTTCCAGATACATCACAGGATGCCATTGATGTCTTGATTGTTAGTTTTTTCTTAGTTAAAACACTGCTTGTTTAGCATCAATGCGCACATTTGAGATCTGTAACCTCGGAGCTTTTCATCTGCTGCGTGCTTGTATGTCTCTATGCAGGAAATTTTTGTCAGTCTCATAGAAAGAGGATGGAGAAAATTCAGGAATTGTTCTATGATATTGTGATCTATAAGCCAGTTTGGTATCCATTCTCATTTTTGTTTTGTTGGACCACCCAAAATAGAAATATTTGGAATCCTTGAACCTTATGTCCATTCTTTGACAATTTATAGTTAAAATTCTTTTCATTTTTCCTTTCACATAATTTACCAAAATTGGATTTTTAGTAAAACAATGTTACCAGAATTGGATTTTTAGTTAAAGCAATGTTTTGTGATGGGTTTTTTTTTGAGAGAACAGTTTTGTGATATTATTGGCATATTGCATTACTTCGTATACTTTTTTGTGATATTGTATTACATATCTTCATATATTTTATCTACTTTTAATTATTATTGGGAAAAGTAGTTGGGTAAGCTTCACATTATTGTTTTTGGGTGTTCACATTATTATTTTGTCTTGTTTATATATCTCGTGGAATAATAATAAAATGATTTGATTTGTTGTATTTTTGTATGATTTATTAGTTTATTAAAAGAAAATTGATCTTCTTTTAAAATAAAACAAAAAAAATTCAATTATTTTGAAACATGACAAGGAGTGAAAAACACTGAAATTAGAGACATTAAATGGATGGCGTGTATTTACATATTTAACTAATAAAATAAAATATATTGGGTGTGATCATACAAACATTCATCTACTTGGTTCCATCAGATCTTCGAATTTAAGCATGAGAGTAGTATTATGATAATGACCTCATGGAAAGTTCTCATCTTGCACACCTCTAATTTTCTTTTTCTACCATCATAAAAAAAAACTAATAAAACACATCTATTTAAATTTTTTTAAAAGTGATTGCTTATTATATGTTATCTATTTAATAAATGAAATACATGACAAGTAACTGCATGTGTTAATTTTTTTTTAAAAATTTATTCGTTTTTTTTAAAAAGAAGTAATTGCATATTATATAAATAGAATATATATGATTAAAAAACTCATACTAGTGTAGGGATTTAAATACAATGTGAGCCATGACCTGAAAGTACAAGCATGTGAACAAAACATTTTAACCCAAAAAAAAAAATTGTTAGATATAATCTTAAATACAATTTTTACATGTTTTAATTTTTAATTGATATATATGTTTTCATTAAAAATATATATAATTTTATTTTTTAAACATATAAAAAAATTAACAAAATATTATTGAATGTAAATATGATTAAAGTAATATATAATATAATAATGTATTTGAAACCATATAAAAAAAAGTGTAACGAAAAGAAAAAAAAAACTTTGAACAAAAACATCGACCACCGGTGTCGTATATACAGAATAAAAAAAAGTACGATCGATTTCTGACTCACCAAAAGCTAGGAGTCCCAAATCTCCCCAAAACGCGATAAGAAAGATAAGGAGATCTGGACATCTGGATTTTGGACCAAAAAAAAAAAGTCTCGTGTTGAAGAAGCAGAGATGGCAGCGGCAACAGCGTTGGCGGCAACCACTTCGCTAGCATCGACGACCCAACGATCCACCACCAAATCCGCCTCGCCTTCTTCTTCTTCTGCTTCTTCCACTCTCTCCTCCTCACATTCCCTCCTCTTCCCTTCCAAGCTCTCATCGCACTCTCACCTTCGCATCTCCTCCTCCTCTTCTTCTCAGAGATCCCGATCCGTCTTCGCCATGGCCGGAAAGGTCGGTCTCTCTTACTCTCTCTCTCTCACTCACACACTCTATCGGCAGTGGTAGGGTTTCGTTTGGGGATCTTGATTGGTGAATTCGGATTCTGGAATTGATGGACGCATTGTTTGGCTTTGTTGGGGGGACGGGTGTGAATTCGGATTGGTTGATTGATGTATTTGTTGTTGTTGTGGTTGCAGTTTTTCGTTGGAGGGAACTGGAAGTGTGTAAGTGTTTCTTTCAATGCCTATGTTTTTGTGGTTTTGCTTTTGTTCATCTCTCTCTCTCTCTCTCTCTCTCTCTCTCTCTCTCTCTCTGGTACTGTGATGTTTTCCATTGCATTAGCATGTAAGGTTATTTATACAGTGATCTCATCTTTGGTGCCAATATTGCCAAGAAAGAATTTCTTGAAGGAATTTCTTCCCGACCATGACAAAAAAAAACCCCTTATTAGTCTGTTCAAAGTTTGAACAAAAGTATGCTTTTAGAAATCAAGCTGTATATTTGGAGTTATGGCATATAATCCATGCTCATGTGTCAATTTACATGTTGATATGTTAAGCCTCTGCAAATGTATATGTCAAAGAAAAAATTATGTCATCTGAAGTTAAGAATCATTTGTCATAACATGTTACCGGTATTTTTTATTATTATTGTATGATGGTTATGTTGTGCATCTGTTTTGCTGCTGTATTTCAGATATTTCTTCATCTATGTTCTATAGAATTATTTTTTATGTATCATTATCTGAAATGTATGTCTATTCATCAATTCCTAATCGTAAGATCCATACTTTATTTGTTACATTTGAACCTTGTCCAACATTAATTATTAGATCTTTGGATGCCTTTATCTGGTAGGACATAATTATGACATGCTGGTGCTGCTGATGCTTTCACTAGGAACTATAGGGTTTAGAAATCATAAACACATAAAACAGTTGTCAACTAAATACACTTGAAAGTCTTAGGGAAACTGAGTGTTGGGCTGTTGGCAGGTGCACTTGCATGTTTACTGAAACAGGGTTGTTCACTTATTGCCCATGGTATTTGCGTGGTTGTATTTGTGAAGGAGAGAGCATAGCGATTACATGTGATTGATGCAATGGTAAATTCAAAGATTGGGCAGTGCTTCTTGAAGATGCACATTGGTTTAATACCATGACTCAACTCAAAAGTACATTCTAAGAAGTGAAGGTGCACCCAAATAAACCATGAAAGAAGTAGCGTAAAGGAAAGGTATTGCATTTTCGTATGGACCCTGTTGGCTGACCGTATGTAAATTCAGATGTGTTGAGAAATAAGAACGTATTTCAGTTGTCAGGAGAAAAATTTACTGGGACCTTTGTATTCAGACTAGGATCTTGTACTCTCAGTAGCTGCATATTGAATTCACTTTTTACGAGTTTCACAGGGTTGGCAGACTTCACACAATTTTCTTCAGTATATCATCTGATTGGAGAAGATGGACAGCACGGTTTGCCTTTTTACTGATTTGACTACACAAGCATATGCTTTCTTTAGTCCTAGTGTCAAGTCAGAGCTAGGAGAAAGTTTAACCTTTCTATGCCTCTATATTTAGATAATTTTCTCTGTTCTTTTTGTGGCCTCATTCCTCTTTTTTTTAATGTAGTACTGCTGTTGATGGTTCTCCTTTCCCCCCTTTCTGCATTCAGTTGCACGTAATTGTCTTACTCTATACTTTTTCATTCCCTTTGTCCTAGAATGGCACAAAAGAATCTATCAGCAAGCTTATTTCTGAATTGAATAGTGCGAAGATGGAGTCTGATGTTGGTAAGTAAACTTATCTGCTTATTGTGTTAATCATGGTTATAACAATGAAGTTACAATAATATTTTCTTAGAGCGAAGCTTCTGTGTTCCTATGTTGAGCTTCTTGCATAGATATACCTATACCATGGTTCAGAGCCATATTGTCATGAGGCACGGTGCAGGGTGTAAATTGTTCTTATGAATGCATTTAGACTTTGTATAAGAAGCACACAATGTTTTTGCTATGGAAAGATCTCGCAGTATTGTTGTAAGCAATTTTCTTGTCTCATTATCATGGTGCAGATGTTGTTGTAGCACCTCCATATATCTATATTGAACAAGTGAAGAACTCATTGACCGATCGCATTGAGATCTCCGCGCAGAATTCATGGGTTGGAAAGGGTGGAGCTTTCACTGGGGAAATCAGGTTAATTTTCACCCAAAGTTTACAACAAAATCGTTAACTTTTACTTCTTTGTTCATGCTCTTTGTTATCATGACATGAATGTTGTTTATTAATCTTCTGGCTAAGTTGTAATTCAGTCTGATAATGCACCAAAATTCATGTCCTTGTGTCTGAACCTTTTGGCACATTGATTCTTTGCACTCACGTTTTTCTTATTGATATTTTATTTCTTACCTCCCATAATGTTTGTATTCAGTTATGATATGCATGCATGTATGCACGAGCTAATGAGTGATGACCAGAAAATTCACAGCAATTTTTACACAAACCTATGTAAATTTTTCATTTTTTAATGAATTGCCTAGCATAAATTTTTATCTGAGAGAATTTTCTCAGAGTTGCTGTCATTTTCAGTTTCCTAAATAACCATTCATCATCTTCTATCATCTTCAACTTTTTTTCTTTGAGCTTATTTTTCTATCTATTCTGGAATTTCATTTGGGTGCTATTCCTCTGACTATTCACTTTTGAATTTTTATTTTCTGACAATCATGCAATAATGCTTGCATTTATTTATGAGTAGATTTGCACCTTGAGTCTTGAATAATTGCAGAATCTCTCATCTTGCATCTCCTAATCTACAGTGTGGAGCAGTTGAAAGATATTGGCTGCAAGTGGGTCATTCTTGGACACTCTGAGCGAAGACATATTATTGGTGAAGACAATGAGGTGATGGCTT
Source organism: Acorus calamus (assembly GCA_030737845.1). Taxonomy (NCBI): domain Eukaryota; kingdom Viridiplantae; phylum Streptophyta; class Magnoliopsida; order Acorales; family Acoraceae; genus Acorus; species Acorus calamus. Next base: position 5,318,500 of record CM060872.1, on the reverse strand, counting down.
TTTACATTTGTGTTGTTTTTTTACTGATTCTAGCTTTCCTACTGAACTACTGATGCTATACATTTTATTCACATCTTATTACCACATTTTCTAGTTTAGGATTTAACTGAAAGCATTCCAATATGCAGTTCACTGGGAAGAAAGCTGCGTATGCCTTGGGCCAGAAACTCAAGGTAATTGCCTGCATAGGTGAAAAGTTGGAAGAAAGAGAAGCTGGGAAAACTTTTGATGTTTGTTTCCAGCAGATGAAGGCTTTTGCAGGTTGGCTTTTATTTGGCTTTTGATGGTAATGTTGTGATTGAGATACTAGTAGGTGAAATGTTCAGATTCTGGATATGTTCTATGCAGATAATGTTCCTGGTTGGGATGATGTTGTCGTTGCTTATGAGCCTGTGTGGGCCATTGGAACCGGTAAAGTGGCCACTCCTGCACAGGCTCAAGAAGTACATGCCGCTGTTCGTGATTGGCTTAAAAAGAATGTGTCAGCTGAAGTTGCTTCAAAAACAAGAATCATATACGGAGGTACACCATTTACAATTTCTTTGGGAGTAGTGGAGTTAAATTTTTTTTTGGACGTGTAAACATAATCTATAATGTAGATATTTAACTAGATTAACCATATATTGCAACTCATCCAATCCTACTGTTAACAGTTGACACAGTTTTTTTTTTTATCCTGTTTTGGGCCCCTGTTTTAATCAATGGATAGGAAGTCTACCATCTTTTTTTAAAAGAAAAAAAAAATTTGGAAAGGGGGGGGGGGGGGGGCATGATTTTTTGCCCCATTTCCCTGAACTCAACTCTCAATAAACACTCTTATATGTAGAGGTATTAATATGTCTTATTATTAAATTAAAAAATACACTTGCTGATTCCTGAACATGTCACCTGTGCTCAAAATCTCTTAAGTTAGATTGTTTTTCTGAATAACATTTATGTAATATTGGGCTAAGCTTGGTGAATCTGCCAACTGTTTCCTGAATTGTGGATGGAGTGCTTTGCCAACATAATCTAAAAGCATGTATGGAATCATTTCTGATTATATCACAAGCCTCACATATTAGCATGTGATTGAAGATTTTCTATTAGCATGGAATCATATATTAACTTTTCACCAGGTACTGGTCACACATTTGGATGGTATTTGAATCTATTTGATGCTTTTTTTTTGTCAAAATTTTTGGATGTCTAGTATTAGCCACTATTCTGTTTGTGTGATGAAGCTCATATAACATTGCTTTTCCGGTTCAAATTTCAAGAAGTTTAGTATGTAGTTTGTGCACTACCCACTTTAATCTAAAATGCGCACCTTTATTTAATATATACAAACATCAGGTATTCCTTTTTCATTTATGTTTTATTATTTACAAATATAAACTCTTAGGTTCTGTGAATGGGAGCAATTGTGCGGAACTAGCAAAGCAAAAGGACATAGACGGTTTTCTAGTAGGTGGTGCTTCCTTGAAGGTACTTATTATTCTACCCTTCTTCTACACAGGAGTGTGTATAATGCATTGCTTTGTACTTGATATATTATCTGAAGTATTTTAAGTTCACTCTCCTTGCATTGATTCGAATGTCGTCTGATGTTAGGCAAATCATGAATTCATCCATTTGTTTATTAATGCATTCTGTTAAAATTTATCAATAACTAAGATAGAAGGTCATCATTTTTTTATTAATGCATTATGTTAAATTAGCTGACAGTATTCATGTTTTGGTATTTTCAGGGCCCAGAGTTTGCTACCATTGTCAATGCAGTAACTTCAAAGAAGGTTGCTGCTTAAATTATTGTCAATGATTTTTGCACCGAATGGAATAAAAGGCAGAGATGGAATAAGCACACTTTATTACATTTGAGTGACTTGTATTCAATGGGATTTGTCTGATCCCTGTATTGCTGTTGTAGCTGTATTAATTTATTGGCCTTGCGTATGTTAATCATAAGGGTTAAAGACATCAAGTCCTCGCAAACATGATTTTTTTAAAACTCACAAAAACCTATATGTATCGTTGGTTTTAACAAAAAAAATTATAATCCAACCTAGCTACCTTAACTTTAAATTATAATCATGAAATGATTAAATTATCATCAAATTTTTAACCGTTTTTATCTCAATAGAAATGAAGAAACACAAAAAGTCTTATAAGGATAATTTGATCTTTGCATGGATTAATTTGTTTTTATTATTGTTTATGTAGAATATAATGTTTATACAATTACACGATGATAAACTATTTTATCAAATTTGAATGAAAATTTAATCCGAGGATGATAATTGGGTTTTTGTGAGTTTTTAGGAATTCATGTGTCTGTTTTAATTTTCATTGGAACTTATACAAGATTATTCATATTTACAGAGACATCTACACCATTATCATAATAAGATGTTGACGTCACGATATGGAACCTACTACTTGTTTTATGAAAAGCAGAATTATATCATTATGTGGTCTGGAATTAATATAAAGTCTTACCAGAAGGACAATAAAAAAGAGGTTCTATCAAATATAGCAATCTTGCTCAACCAAGCAACCGGCATTAATATTAGGAGGGGGTAGTTGATGAGCCATAATTCAGACAATGTAATGATAAAGAACAACTCATGCTCGATTGAAAAATTGGACTATTGGAGTATATCAAAAGTACTTTTATCCAAATTTAAGAGCGGAAAAATAAGGTTTTTTTTATATATTAAAATCCAGAGTAACATCTTCCCAAAATAGATAGCTTACACCGTAAATCAATAGAGTGAGCTAACAACTCCACTTTTACATTTAAAAATATTTTTATCCTTTTTGAATGCATATAAAATAATAAAAAAGGGGGTAAATCCAACTGTATGAAATCCATGCAACTTGGAGTTTCCTAAAAGTTATATAACTTATTGAAAATACCTATGTAAATTCAAATAGCCTCTAAGTTAACTTTTCATTGACATTTAGCCCACTTTATATACGAAATAGGCCATGAAATAACATGGAATAAAACAGATTAAGTAATTTTTGGTATTTAGATTTATTGAATATTATGGGAAAACCTATGCCAAAATAAATTGATATGAAATAGTATATGAATTTCAGTCAATCCTTGTAATTAAAATTATTCCAGATTATTCTATCTAAAGAATATGTGAGTCTACTATCAAATTAACTGTCATCACCTCTTATAAATCATTTGTTTAATCAACATTTATCATTTTTTTACATTTTATAATTATTTATTCGCACCTTATTCACATTTTATCAAAAAAAAAACTTTATTATTATGTTTCGCAAGGAGAATAATTTAAAAAGCAATCAAATAAAAAATCACTTTATCATTCTTTATACTAGAATAACTATAAACCTTAGAAAAACTAAATTATCGAACCAAACATGGGCTAAGAGTTATATTTTCAAGTGCTGTTACATAAATTTTTTTCAGCCCCAATTCTAGTATCGTCAATAGAAAATCTCTGAATCATATACTCATATTAATGAGATATAAACATCGATACATTTTTTTAATATATTTTTATAAATGTATCCATACAATTCATTTGAGCATATGCTTCATTTTATATAAAAACATTTATCTTATTAAATAATATATACCATTTTTAAAAATTTAAAATACGTGTAGATTAGAATTTGAACAAAAACATGGTTTTATGTAATATTATCCTATTTTAATTATATTTCCATAATGGTCATTATGCAGGCTTTATTAGTTGCTTTACTATATATGACATTGTTCTCGTACGAAATCAAAAGCTGTTCGACTCACACAACACTAATAAAACATAAAACAATAATAAAAAAAAAAATCGACACACCTAGAGCGGGAGCATCAGTCCCTTCGTTCACATCTCCGTTTTTCTCAGAAAACCAAAAAACAAAAAAAAGAAGGCAAAAACCCTAGTTTTCCTTTCCGAAACCCTTTCTAGGGTTTCTCATCCTTCCCTCCCCAAAATGGGTCCGATCCAGAACCTAGAACAGCACGCTCGGCGTCTCGGGGAACCCGATTTACGTAAGTAATTTTTTTTTTTTGGTTTGGTTTGGTTTCGTGTTGTGTTGAAGCTGATCGTTTGATTTTGTTGTGTGTGTGTGGGGGGGGGGGGGGGAACCAGCGATGAAGATCCGTCTGCAGATGGCGGTGGAGGTGAGGGACAGTCTGGAGATCGCCCACACTTCAGAGTACCACAACTTCCTGAGGTGCTACTTCCAATCCTTCTCGTCCGTACTGAACACGACGACGCCGCAGTTGACGGAGAACATCGAGCACAAGCTCCGGAACGTCATCGTCGAGATCCTCAACCGCCTACCCCACAGCGAGGTCCTCCGCCCCTTCGTTCACGATCTCCTCCACCTCGCCATGCAGGTTTGGGAAAAAAATCTTTGTATATGTCTCTCTTTTAGTGTTTTTGGTGATCTTTGGATGAATTATGACTGAATTGGTGTACCACTTGGGATTGACTTGTCTGTTCTTTCTTCTTTTTTTGGCTTGTTGTGGAGAAAGTTTGTTTGTCTGTGCTTATACTATAGTTTTTTTTGGAAACACAAATGAGTTGTACCGTTGGTTGAGATTGGTCTACCATGAAGTGAGTTCTCATATATGCTGTGAATTTGTTGATTTGTATGTTTTTATGTAGTCATTTAGTAGAATTTATTACAGTAGATCATCCACTTCTTCATCTGCGGCTTCCTCTATCTTTCCATGTGAATTGGGAAAAAGTTAATTAATTAATTAATTTATTTTGTGTTTTTGGAGAACTTCTGATGAATTATGACTGAACTGGTGTACCACTTGAGTGATTCTATGGATTTTTTTGTAATATTGTTTAAAACAACGTTTGTTATCTGTGCTTTTTATTTGTCAATAAATTATATAATTTTTATTGGAGACACAAATGAATTTTGCAACTGGTTGAGATTGGAGTACCTTTTGGATGAATTTGCTGGTTTGAATCATTGAATGGGATTGTTTTGGTAGGAATAGCAACTCTTGGGGTAGCAAATTATACATCAGGACCTCATCTTTCTCAATCAGACAGATTATTGGTCTTAATCAGTAGTTGTTTCTGAAAGTAGCAATTTCTTATAGTTTGATTAGTGAGGCGGAAATTATTTCATGCGGGGGAGATGGAAACTTTGGAACTTTAAATGAAAATTGATGAGGATGATGGAAGCTTGTTTTAGGCTGTTTATTTGACACCACAATTTAAACACAATATTTGTGCTTCCTGCACTGACTATTAAAATCGGATGTATTTTCAAACTGCTGGGTAGGTATTGAAGCTTGACAATGAGGAGAACGCGCTTATAGCCATCCGCATCATATTTGACCTCCTCCGGAACTTCCGGCCAAACCAGGAGTCAGAGGTCCAGCCTTTCCTGGACTTCGTCTCAAATATCTACCAGAACTTTCCGTCTACTGTCACCCACTTCTTTGACAACAAGGCAGCCCCTCCCCCTCCTTCTGCGCCCACCGCCAGTGGGGATACCAGCAATCTGTTGGATAACTGTCCTCCTTTCTTGGGTAGTGGTGGCAGTGGTGGTGGTGGTGTTGGCGGGGGTGGTCAGTTGGTCCAGTATACCGGTCCTCAGCCACTCAACCCAAGCACTGGGTCATTCAAGATCGTCACAGAGAGCCCTTTAGTCGTTATGTTCCTTTTCCAGCTGTACAATCGACTGGTGCAGACCAACATCCCTCGCTTGTTGCCGCTTATGGTTGCTGCGATTTCTATTCCGGGACCTGAGATGGTCCCTCCGCACTTGAAGAACCAATTCATTGAATTGAAGGGTGCACAAGTTAAGGTATGTTCCTTTTATACTCATGTGATGGCCTTTGCTGCATTATTGTATATGTTGTTCAGGATAACAGCTTGTTCTCCATATGCTGTAGACGGTTTCATTTTTGACTTACTTGCTGAAGAGTTATGCTGACTATATAAGGCCGCATGAGGACAACATATGTAAAAGCATTGTGAATCTGCTTGTTACCTGTCCTGATTCTGTATCTATTCGGAAGGTGGGATGCTTTTGTTGTTAGTCAAGTCTCCACTGCTTATGCATGGTTTATTGTTTGTTTATACTAAAATCTGTCTGTTTTTTATTTAGGAATTGTTGGTGGCACTAAAGCACGTGCTTGGTACAGATTTCAAACGTGGTTTATTCCCATTAATTGACACTCTTCTCGAGGAGAGGTATAACTTCATGCACAATGTAACTAAAACTTGTGTTAGGTACTGTGGTATGTTAAAATCTATGATAGATCTATATCTCTCTTAAAGATAAACTCCAACATTGTAGGAGCTGGTTTCAACAAAGGTGCCATTAAAAGAAGTCCTGCATTGTATCATTCTTAAACCGCTTTTTAAAACTTAGGGAACCAAAGAAAAAGGAATGTTAAGGAGAAAGGAATTCTGAAAAAGGATGAAAGGAGGAAAAATAAAGTGGATGTGATTCATATCTCAGGTGCAATTCCTGTCTGTTGCAATGTGAAAGCATGTTATAACTCGTAAAGAACTTTATAATAGGTGGTGATTCTGCATTCCTTATGTTGCATTCCAGTACAAACTGTCTTAAATATTCTAATTCTCCTTTTCTCTGTGTTGTGTACGTTTTCAATTTCCTTGTTGCTTTTCATTTATGAATGATATTTTTGTATTTCACCAATTTGAGATTTTTATTTAGCATTTAAGACTGATAAAAATAATCTTAGCTCAAATTGTGCTCTATCTTGTGCTCATACTTGATTAGCATGCGTGATATATGCCTTGATATGATGATATTATATACTAGTTGTTTTTACTACTTCTGTCGTCCTTATCATTGATCAGGGTTCTGGTTGGAACTGGTCGAGCTTGCATAGAATCACTGAGGCCGCTGGCTTACAGCCTCCTTGCGGAGATTGTTCATCATGTTCGAGGGGACCTTTCTCTTGCTCAGGTTTGTTGCATTTGTTTTAGTTTGGTAATCTGGAGTTCCACTGTTATTATTCTTCAAATTAATTTTGGTAACGATGATTTTTGAAGTAAACTGATCAATAATGATCAAATTGGGGCTTTTTTTGTTGATTTATGTGCTCACAGGAAACCTTATTTTTGTACTGTTCACAGCTGTCTAGGATCATCTATTTGTTTTCAAGAAACATGCATGACTCATCCCTGTCACTGGGCATTCATACCACTTGTGCTCGACTAATGTTGAATCTGGTGGGTTTGACATCTCTATTCCTTGTAAAATAGAGATTGTAATGATCATTGTACTTGGCTTTGGAATTCAAATGATCTAACTATCTTCTGTGGGTGCATTGAATCACCATGTTTATTGTGTGTTGCATAGGTTGAGCCTATTTATGACAAAGGTGTTGATTTACCAACTATGGATGAAGCACGATTCCTATTGGTTGGTATCTAAATTTCAAGTGTGCTTATGGTGACTTGTCTGATTATTCCTATATGAGGCTTCATATTGAATTCATTTTGTTTGTCTAATGAAATTCTTTCGGTGGATTGACATTCTCTCTGTTATATTCTCTTATAGGGTCGGATTTTGGATGCTTTTGTTGGGAAATTTGGTACCTTCAAGCGTACCATTCCTCAAGTATGTATTTGCAGTAATCAGATTACTATTGATTAGTGTTACTGTGTTTGTTATGGTATATTCCTATTTTTATAGAGGCATGGACTTCTGCAATTTTGATTGCATAAAATATTATGCTGCTATCGAGCTGAACAAACTGTTGTTTTCAATTTCATTAACAATGTGATGCATTTATATTCTCACGATTTTGCTGAAATCCATTATTTGTTGGACTGAAATTTTCTTTAACTTTTTTTGAGCGAAAGATTGGAGTTTCGTTTAATATGAGTTGATGCCTCTCAAACAAAAGCGGAGATGAGGGATCACCCTAAATAAAAGTACAAAACTAAGAAAGATAAAGAAAGAATAGGAATACAAGAATTCCCCTGCAGTAGCAAGATCAAAAGATACAGGAAAACCAACATCCTCTTCTCAACCCTGTAGCTTTAAGGAACAAATAGCGCTATAATTTCTCCCAGTAAGAGCACAATCCCAAATTTTCTTTACCTTTACATACTGTAATCAAAAGATAGTGTGCATTCTTGGATGCAAATGGAAAATGTTTCATTTGGGAGTTTCTAGAGAGTTTCTAGAGAGGATGGAATTTTTATTACAATCTATAAGAAAACTGATATTGATCTATACCGGGCAATTTTAATTTTTTTTCAAAAAAGGAAAATATACTATGATGATCCCATTGATCTGATTGGTAGCATTCTGGACTCTTGGCTGGCAAAGAATGAAAGAATTTCAATCGGAAGCAAAACTGCATTTTGAATAACTTGGCCTCTGTGATGGCATTTCTTAAAGGGGTGCAAACATATTTTGAAGTTAGAGTCAATTGTTACAAACATGGAAGGGTTATTCAGTGCTAACTAAGGCCCTTTATCATACTCTACCCTTTTCCTATTTACTCTTTCCTTTTTTCGTTCATCAGATTCAATAAGATTCCTTGTTGAATCATCCTTCTTTAAAAATAAAAAAGTTCGTCACTCTATAAACATATTATCGACCCCCAATCCATCTTATAGGATATGTGTGTGTGTATTGTAATTGTGATCTAAATTGGCCAGTTTTATCACTGATGTTATTGATTATCATCTTGTCTTTACAACCCTTATTTATCTCTTTTAATCAAGCTGTGCGGAACTATGGGTCATGTCTTTAAAATAGGGTGTGGATGGAATAAACTGAGACAAACTCTACCATGGACAGCTTGGTCTGATTATCTCTTTTAAACAGAGCTTGTGCTTTGCTCACGCATATTCTGAGTCATCTGAGTTATGCTGAGCACATTAATAGTCGGCTCAGCTTACCTCATTTGCGCCTACTAGGCTGTGAGACATTGAAGTGTTTTTATTGGGAACAAAAAATCATGGGCCAAAACTCTTTTCTATGGAATGTTGAGAAACATAGGCAAAGTTTGGAAAAGTTTATTGATGACAGTTAATTAATTGTCGATAGTAATGCGAAGCATATGAATGCATTGTACAAATTTGCTCCATTGGTTGTAGTTTAATCATCATCGATTATGGGTGTGTCTAATATGTCATGTCTTTCTGTGCAAGCATGTCGAGTTTTTTCCTACCTTCATTATATGTAAATTGGGGTACAGTTCAAAAGAAAATTAAGACTAAGAGAATCAAAGAGAGAAAAACAGGAGGCCAGTAAAAGAGGATTCTACTGGGCTTAAACCAAAACCACCCAGTGCCAGTTTTCTATTTCTTATATTCCAATTTGCCTCACATTCAGTTAACTCTCTTCAACCCAGTACAGAACCATCCCAATTCATGATGAATTGATCAGTACTGTCCCAAATGTTCTCAAGATATAGAATGTTGCCTCTAAAAATCACACTGTTACTCACCAGCCAAGTAGCCCAACATCTTGTTTGAATTAGGATTTCGGATGTTGGCCTTAGCACGTATGTCTCCTTTTTTCTTCAAGCTTATTCCAGATGGCCACAATTCATCCAGACAATTGAATCTGATGGCATCTCCCAAAGCACTTCACAACTGTTTTGAAACAATGCATCGACTGAATAAGTGTTCCACAGTCTTTACACAGAACACAAACTAGAGACTCACCTGGGGACCGTATCAATCTATACACTTTAGTCAAGTATCTTCCTTGGTACATCAGCCTGAGAAAATCCATTCTGCACCTTTAGAGGTGCTTTGATCACTTATTTGTTTTTTTTCAGCAACCATCGCACAAGCCTGGTGCGCTTTTCTCCACCAATCGTAACAGCTTTACCTTGAACCTCTCTTTAGGATCAGGGTTCCAAATCACAAAATCAGGCAACTTGCACCTCATTAATTAACTGAAAGGCTGAAGCGTGACTGTTTCATCCACTCCTGTCAAGTTTATCTCAACACTGTACATTTGAATAGCTTGCATCTTGATCTCATTCTTTTTTTTTCGGGTCTAGAAATTTTTTTTATGTTCACATCCTACTATCTGACAAAACCATGCCATGTGAATCTGGATATCTTATGTTTCTGGTCATGATTATACCATCATTTTTTATGTTTCCATGGACTGATTCATTCTTGGGACAACTTGTATTTTTCTTAGTTTTAGTCATGACACATCAAGTTGTGTTGTGGCTTTATATAGTTTTTCTTATTTCTTTGGTCAAGCAGTGAATTCATCATTTAAGCATCTTTTAAAGTATATTATTTTCCAAAATTTTATGTCATGTGCAAAGTACTTTTGCACATGACATGCAATTTTAGTTGTCGTTGACTATGTCAATCTGATAGTGGACATGCCTTGATAGTGATGTTTATGTTCAATTATGCAATCTATAGCATCCTGATGCTATAAATATAATCTTGTGTTGAATTCCTTATCTCATTTAATGAGTTGTGTATAAACTAGCTTCTGGAAGAAGGACCGGACGGTAGAGATTGGTCCACTTTGAAGTTGAAACTTGAATCTCCAATCCAGGTATTGTCTTATCTTTGAAATTGTAATCCCTTCCACTGTAATCTTATGAATATTGAGAGAATTTATGATTATCAGTTTTCATTATTATCTATGCGTATAAGGTATAATAATGTAAAGGACAATGACATTATGATGACGTGGGCAGAAATGAAAAGTCAGTACATATTAATGTGGGTTTTTTGCACCTTGGACAATCAGTGGTGTTTTTGTGAATGTAAGAGGGCTTCGTTTTGCAGAATTCATCTTATTCTTTGTTGATTTTTAATTGTTATTCTTGTCATGCGCGGTGATTTCTGTATGGTGGCCTTTCCAGGCCCCATTTTACTATTTGTTTACCTCTTTTTCCTAGTTTTGTGAAATTCTATGCTCCTGTTAAACCTTATTGTTATCATTACTTATAAGCTGAACTGTGTTTGTTGAAACATCTTCTGAACAGGAAAACAGTGTTGTATTACACTAGCAGTATCAAGTCAAAATGTTAAAAATTTAATCTGGCTACTTGCATTGCTTCCAGCAATCATCTGTGGCTCTAAATTAGTAAGGAGCGTGTGTTGAACTGACTGCCACTTGATGCACAAACATTTCACAGTTCAATACTTGTAAAGTTTGTCCAGGTAGTGCTGTTTGTCTTCTCCATTCTGGAGATATGCAGACACTTATGAAGTGGTATATGTTAAATCTGGAAATATTTATTCTGAAATTCGTTTATAAGGGGTTAAGTAACAGTGCTAAATTTCTTCTAGATTTCCTTTTATATAATTGTAATGTGTTTGCTCATAAAGGTAAATTATTGTCTAAATGCGTATTGCATGTAATCCCTTGTCTGTTTCTATTTTCATCTTAGTGACATAAGTGTAGTTTTCAGTTGTATTTGATTGATTTCAATAACTTTTATATTTAATGAGCTGCTGTTTTGCTTTACTTGGAAGGTTTTCTTTTCGGTAGTTTTACTATGGAGTATATCTGCATATGGATGTTTGATCAGTAGCTGGTGTTGTTGCAGGCAGTTCTGAATTTATCATCACCATTGGAGCATTCGAAAGAAGTGACTGATTACAAGCATCTGATTAAGACTTTAGTCATGGGTAATACTATATTTATCCATGCTTATTTTGATGGTTATAATCTCAAATTGTTTGTGAAGTGTACCGGTATACATATTTTTGAACTGCATTCTGTTCTCCATAGTTATGTCTTACACATGGAATTGATGGGGAGGTCAATTAAATTGAGCAGGCCATACATATTTTGTTAGTTATCAAATTGATGGGGGCTTTGATATTTTATATTTGCCAGGGAGATTTGTAACTACTGATTCTGGTTTCAACTTCCAAGTATTATTTTATGATTTTCTTTATTGTACTACCATTTTGTATATTAGAATGTTGTGAGAAGCTCTTTTATACTCAAAATTCATTGAGGGATCATTGCCACAATTTAAAAACCTGGAAGAGACTAGTTATATAGCTGACAGTAATTGTGTTACTGAATATTTTCTTTGAGAAAGATATCTGTCTCACAGAGCTGTATAATTTTGTTGACTGAGTATAAATGGATTTGTATGGTGATGTACAAATTCACAAGCCTTTTTCTGAGCTGGTTATAAACACTTTCAATATTAAAGCTTCTTTGCCTAATACAGTAAAATCATATATGCTCCTATGCACCAAGTGAGAATTAGTTCGATCTGGTATTGTGTCAGAGCCCCCAATTTTGTAATGATATTTTGATTGCTAATTTGCTATTTGTTTTGTTATCTTTATGATGTTCTATGATATTTTATTTGGAAATGGCTATTCATTTAGAGGATACGTCCAACACTAAATTTTTTGGAATTTGCAATGGAATTCTAATTAGTGAACTCTTTGGCAGCAAAATTATCGATAATCAATATTTTTTTGTCATTTCTTGCAGGAATGAAGACATTAATTTGGAGCATTACTAATGCCCACGGGCCACGGCAACAGGTTGATACTAAATTATTGATTTGGCAGATTGGTGTTTCACTCCATCTCATTTTCTCATCTTATGTTTTAAATTTCATGATGGCATATAGGTCTCTCCACCTTCAATTGCACCGCTTCCTCATGGTTATTTTAAAGGGATGAGAGAAGATGAGGTATCATATCTTATCTCCTATTATGATGTCTTATTTTTGCTCCAATTCATGCAATATATTTATTGACTATGATTTTATAGGTCCGGAAAGCCTCTGGTGTGCTGAAGAATGGTGTTCATTGTTTAGCTTTGTTCAAAGAAAAGGATGAGGAGAGAGAAATGCTGCATCATTTTTCTTCCATTTTAACCATAATGGAACCCCGGGACCTTATGGATATGTTTTCGTTGTGTCTGCCAGAACTCTTTGACTGCATGATTAACAACACTCAATTGCTTCACATATTCTCCACCCTTTTACAGAATCCTAAGGTTCTTCGTCCGTTTACCGATGTTTTGGTGAACTTTCTTGTTAGCAGCAAACTTGACGTTCTGAAGCATCCAGATACACCAGCAGCAAAACTTGTACTGCAACTTTTTCGTTTTTTATTTGTTGCTGTTGCTAAGGCCCCACAAGATTGTGAACGTATTTTGCAACCTCATGTACCTGTTATTATGGAAGTTTGCATGAAGAATGCCACTGAAGTGGAGAAGCCACTTGGGTATATGCAGCTTCTTCGCACTATGTTCCGAGCACTCAATGGAGGCAAGTTTGAGCTTCTTTTGCGAGATTTGATAAATTTGTTGCAGCCTTGTCTCAATATGTTGTTAGCGATGGTTAATGGGCCCACTGGTGAAGATATGAGGGATCTGGTATTAGAGCTTTGCCTAACCCTGCCTGCACGACTAAGTTCATTGCTTCCTCATCTTTCTCGTCTTATGAGGCCTCTTGTTTTGGCCCTTAAAGGAAGCGATGATCTAGTGGGCCTTGGCCTTAGGACACTTGAGTTTTGGATTGACAGTCTTAATCCTGATTTCTTAGAACCAAGCATGGCAAATGTTATGTCTGATGTGATTCTAGCTTTATGGTCACACTTGAGGCCACCTCCTTATACTTGGGGTGCAAAAGCTGTGCAACTCCTTGGTAAGTTGGGTGGTCGCAATAGACGCTTTCTGAAGGAGCCTCTTGCTTTGGACTGCAAGGAAAACCCTGAGCATGGCCTCCGCCTCATTCTCACATTCCAACCGGAAACACCATTTTTGGTACCTTTAGATCGGTGCATATACCTAGCTGTAGCTGCAGTTATGCAGAAGAGTGGAATAGATGCTTTCTACAAAAAACAAGCCTTAAAATTCCTTCGAGTATGTTTAGCATCCTTGCTGAATCTGAGGGCAAATGTACCGCATGATGGAGTGCCTCCTGGTCTGTTGGCTACAATGTTAGTTTCATCAGTGGATCCCTCTCGACGCCGGATAGAGACTTCAAATCTGAAGGTCCCCCCCCTCTCTCTCTCTCTCTCTCTCTCTCATGGTTCCCTCTGTGAACTCCCTTGCTGATGGTCTTCATCTGTGTAAAAAATTGTCATTGATAGATTGCATCTGTTATTATGCCTCATGAAATATTGTCAACTTTAATTGCATGAAGCTGTTGTTGTACCCTATTGCTTCAACATGCAAATTAGTTCTGTTTTTATTGTCTTTTTTTCTTTTCTTGATGTATCTTGTAGATAACTGTTTTTTCACCAGGTTAGAGGATTTTATAATTCTTAATGCTATTTGATGAAAAGAAATCCATCATGAATCTGCTTAGCTAAAATATTGGTGGAACATGTTTTTATGATTCGTTGTTGAAATTTGGGGTACATGAGTTGGTTTTGTGATTTTGGGGATTTTGAGGTTTTGATTGCTGTACTTGGGAGGTTTATGATGATGGTTTGTGGTTTTGGTGAGTAAACAAGGACTTTTGCTGCACATATTTGAAGAAAAATATGTTCTACTGTATTATTGTTTGATGAAAAGGCTCGTTTAAATACTTTTATTAAAAAAATTCGTCATTTCGTACTTGTGAAATCGTTGGCCTGTAAGATGTCTTTTGATTAGGTTATTTCTAAAACTTCATATTTCATATCAAATGAGTTAACCGATCTGTCACTAGATTCTGTATTTTATTTTTCTTTAGTTTGAATATTTGCCTCTTAGGTTTAGAACATTGTGTTTGCTGAACTTAATTTTTTCTCAGGTTGATTTGGGTGTGAAGACAAAGACTCAACTTATGGCTGAGAAATCTGTGTTTAAGATTCTTCTGACAACTATGATTGCGGCAAGTGCTGAATCAGAGCTTCAAGACCCCAAAGATGATTTTATTGTCAATGTTTGCCGTCACTTTGCCATGATTTTTCACGTGGATCATTTTTCTGCTAGTTCCTCTAATGCTTTTGGTGGTTCCTCCCATGCCCCGGTTAGCAATATCAATACCAAATCGAGAAATGCTAACGGATCTAATTTGAAGGTTCTGGATCCATTGATCTTTCTAGATGCATTAGTGGATGTACTTGCTGGTGAAAATCGTCTTCATGCCAAGGCTGCCCTTTCAGCCTTGAATATATTTTCTGAAACTCTACTATTCCTGGCACGCTCAAAACATACCGGCATATTGACTTCAAGGGCAGTTCCAAGTACACCTATGATGGTTTCTAGTCCTTCATTGAATCCCGTTTATTCTCCACCACCGGGTGTTCGAATACCAGTATTTGAGCAGCTTTTGCCCCGGTTATTACATTGTTGCTATGGAATCACCTGGCAGGCACAAATGGGAGGTGTGATGGGACTTGGGGCTTTAGTTGGCAAAGTTTCTGTGGATACTTTGTGCTTTTTCCAAGTGCGAATAGTGCGTAGTCTGGTTCATGTTCTTAAAAGGCTCCCCATGCATGCTAATAAAGAGCAAGAGGAGACGAGTCAAGTGCTTACGCAGGTCCTCCGCGTAGTCAACAATGTTGATGAAGCCAATAGTGAGACTCGCAGGCAAAGCTTCCAGGGAGTTGTTGAATATCTCGCCTCAGAGTTATTCAATCCTAATGCATCCATGGTTGTGAGGAAGAATGTACAGTCATGCTTAGCTCTTCTTGCCAGTAGACAGGCAGTGAAGTGTCTGAGTTGCTTGAGCCATTGTACCAACCTTTGCTTAACCCTCTTATAATGCGACCCCTCCGATCAAAAAATGTTGAGCAACAGGTAGTTATTGTTAGTGCTTGGGTTTGTTTATCCAAAATTAACTTTTTACTTCTCCAAAACATACGGGTAATATCTCTCATTGCAGGTGGGAACCGTCACTGCTTTGAATTTCTGCTTGGCCCTGAGACCACCTCTTCTGAAGCTTACACCAGACTTAGTTAATTTCATACAAGAGGCCTTACAAATTGCTGAGGCTGATGAATCTGTATGGGTTATGAAATTTATGGACCCCAAAGTTCTTTCAACATTGAAAAGCTTCGGACTGCATGCATTGAGTTGCTGTGTACTGCAATGGCTTGGCAAGATCTTAAGACACCAAACCATAATGAATTACGTACAAAGACTATATCGATGTTCTTCAAGTCTTTGACATGTAAGACCCCTGAGATTGTTGCTGTTGCTAGAGAAGGGCTTCGACAGGTTAAATTCTATTCCTTTAAATTGTTTTTTTATAAATAGGTGCCTCTCAACATCCGGATGGAGTGGAATTTGAACGTAAATGTTTGAGAGGTTGAAAGATTCTTTTAACAATTATTGTTGGGGTTTAAACAAACAAGTATGATTAGAATTATTAAAATATGGCCTACCATTTCCTAAAAAAAAGTATGATTAGAATTTAAATATTATCTCCCCACCCAAAAGTATGTGTGCCCTATCCATTCACACCCCATTTTTATCTGGATCATTTGCATTTTTGCATATAAAAAATTTATATATACAAAAAGATATTCTCCCCTTCTCTTGATAATTGAAATTAGACCCTTATCAAAGCTGAAACTTGTGAAAAGGTCCCTTATAAAGTAAATAACATTATTGGATAAGTTGAAAATTTTGGACTGTGTAGTTATATTTTTATTAAAAGTTCCTGTTAGGCTGAACTTTATGCAAACAAACCTGGTTCTGCATGTTTTAAAGTAAATATTACTTTATGCAAATAAAAATATAACTATAGAGTCCAAAACCTGGTTAGCGCATACAAAAAGTATTACGATGCCTCTTTTACAAGGCGTAGCACGCCTTCTTGAACTTTTATCCAAAAAGTATTACTCATTGATTTTCTTCCAAGTGTGGTAGTCATGCAAGGTAACTCAGTTTTCCGCTGCTTTTCAGTTTGTTCAGCAGCAGAAATGCCTAAAGAACTTCTGCAGAGCAGCCTGAGGCCTATTTTGCTTAATTTAGCGCATACAAAAAGTCTCACGATGCCTCTTTTACAAGGCCTAGCACGCCTTCTTGAACTTTTATCCAACTGGTTTAATGTCACTTTGGGTGTTAAGTTACTAGATCACTTAAAGAAGTGGCTGGAACCTGATAAACTTGTACAAGGTCAGAAGTCTTGGAAGACTGGTGATGAACCAAAGGTGGCAGCAGGTATTCATCTTGTCTGCGTTGTATTGTCTATCTGTTGCTATATACTGATATGCTAATTATTTTTCCTGAATTATGCAGCTATGATCGAACTTTTTCATCTTCTCCCTCCTGCGGCAGGGAAATTCCTAGATGAACTTGTTACCATAACAATTGATTTAGAAGGGACCCTGCCGCAGGGCCAACTTTACAGTGAAATTAACAGTCCATATCGGCTTCCACTTACTAAATATTTGAATCGATATTCAACAGAAGCGGTTGACTATTTTCTTTCTCGATTGGATCAGCCAAAATACTTTGGGCGGTATGGTCGTATCAGACTTATAAGATTGTATTGTTATTGTTTCTTTCTTGTATGTAATCTCTGATCCCTTTGTTGCTGGATCTGTGATTCAGATTTTTGTATATAATTCGTTCAGATGCTGGTCAGCCTTTAAGAGAAGAACTCGCGAAATCACCACAAAAAATACTTGCTAGAGCATTTCCACAGTTTTCTTCTTCAACAGAAGGACCATTGTCCCACCCTGGTTCTTATCCTATGAGTGATGATGGTGTTGGTTCCCTAAGTGACAGTTTTTCTGGTCCATCAGCAAACTCAGATGCTTATTTTCATGGGCTAAACCTTATTTCAGCTTTGGTTAAACTGATGCCTGACTGGTTATATACCAACCGGGTGGTGTTTGATACACTGGTGCTTGTCTGGAAGTCACCTGAAAGAAATGCTCGATTACATAGTGAACAAGAACTAAGTTTGGTGCAAGTAAGTAAAAAATATGTTAGATCTCCTTTCCACCCCATACATCTATTTGGAGTAAAATCTATCCAACAAAATACGAGAAAATGTAGGAGTAAGAGAAGTTGTAAACACAAAAAATCACAGCTAAGTCATATTATAGTAGTATGAATGTATTATAAATGAAAATTTGATAACAAAAGTAGGCTAGATGTTATTCTTTCTACAATTATAATAAATCCTCCAGTTCCTTCTTTCATATACCAACAACACAAATCTAAGTCATCCAAAATCAGAACCTTATTTGTGTGGACTTCTTCATTTGTTCATAGGCTTTTGTTGTCTACATAAATTTCTATTAAATTCTTTAGTGTATCATGTATTCTTTCTAGAATTTGAACCTTATGACCAAATTGTTCATGAGTACAATTTTGCAATGAGGTGCTGTATTTTTCTTCGAAATTGGCACCTATTGGAGTAGGAAATTTTAATGATTATAGTCTAATATCATTGAAAAATAGTCTACCTAGCGGTTGCAAAATTTTACTGAACAACAGTATGTCTAGCTTGCTGATCTTGCAATGAGTCTATTGTGATCTTCATAGTTCATTTTGCATTAGATTTGTTTCTTTCATGTATAAACTTTTAAATCATTTGAGTTAGATTTGTTGCTTTCACATAGATTACCTTTTTTTCCTTCTAGAAACACCTATGACAGTGGTGTTTTCTTTCTTTATTTCTTTTTCAAATACTGCAGGTGAAGGAAAGCAAATGGCTTGTCAAATATTTTCTTAATTATCTGCGCCATGATAAAACAGAGGTCACTATATTGTTTGATATGCTGTCAATTTTTCTTGTCCGCTCACGCATCGATTATACCTTTTTAAAGGAGTTTTATATCATTGAGGTAAAACTATTCTTTAAGGCACTCTATCTACTTATATTGATTGTTTTCCCCATATATCTAATGATCCACATTCTGTATTTAGGTTGCCGAAGGTTATGCTCCGCATATGAAGAAGACAATTTTCATGCATTTCTTGCATCTATTTCAGTCAAAACTATTGGGACAGGATCACTTAGTTGTTGCAATGCAAATGCTCATCCTTCCGATGCTAGCCTATGCATTCCAAAATGGTCAAAGTTGGGAGGTTGTAGACCTGTCTATCATAAAGACAGTTATTGATAAGCTTCTTGATCCTCCTGAAGAGGTGTGTTTGATGATGAAAGTTTACTTTCATATGGCTTATTTTGAGTTGAAATGATGAGGTTTGTCTCCTGTTATAGGTTACTGCTGAATATGATGAACCATTGAGGACAGAACTTTTGCAACTTGCCACCTTGCTCTTAAAGTATCTTGCAGGTGATCTGATTCACCATCGTAAAGAACTTATTAAATTCGGATGGAATCATCTGAAGCGAGAAGATAATTTTAGTAAACAATGGGCATTTGTAAATGTTTGCTACTTCTTGGAGGCATATCAGGCCCCTGAAAAAATTGTACTTCAGGTATGGCTTTCTGATATATAGCTAATAGATCATGCATAAATTCTTTACCACCTGAATTATTCAATCTACTAATACTTTTTCTAGTTTTATCTTATCTTTTGTTATTTTTTAATAAACTCATTGTAATAACGTCAAATGTCTATCTCCACTTTTGTTGGATTATTCTCATTGTTTGAAATAAGAGTTGAAGGTGGTTGAATGATGATTTGTTTCCATTTATAGGTTCTCTCTGGTAGGGAGCCATAGACCCTTGTAATTTTATAGTAGTGCTGAATTGTATGAATTATATATATAGAAAGTCATGTGCGCCTTAGAAGATTAAAAGGATTAAATATTGAAGGTGGTGCGATATAATATATTGATAGACTTAGTTATGCGGAAGTTTGAGGTTCATTTGATATGGTTTCATATCTCCATGTATCATGAGGAGGGTTTTATTACAGCAGCCATGAAAATTGCTTTGGGAAGAAAACTCTGTGCGAAAGAGTTGTTCGATGCCAATGTCGGCAGAATGATCTTTAATAGGGAATGGTAAGGTTTTGTCATTTTCAAAGTGTGTCCCATGTGGAAAGGTGTATCTGGCTTAGCCCCATCTTTTGAAAGAGGAATTATGTAAAAGATTGTAAAGGGGATAGATTTAGATTCTGGATGTACGGCTTTTTTAAGTGCTTGTAAATTTGGATTGCAAATATATAGAAAATTATAGTTAAAAAAATGTTTCAGAAGGGCAGATGAGTTTGAAGATTCTTTTGGCTTTAAAAGAGGATGGGGGAGGGTGAAATAATATGAGTGACTTTGCTTCAGTAACATAAAGCAGGCGTATTTACAAGGCATGGGAGTTTGGATTTATGGACGGAATCATTTTTACCAGACTCTAGCAATATTTGAGTCTTAAGATCTATGGACCATGGTCCTGAGCCATCGCAAGAAGCCAAATGCCTATCGGAGGTGATGTACAGAAACATATTGTCAAAGGTGGTCTTATCACTCATTCTGGCAGTGCCTGGGCTATGTGGTTCTCATGGAATCTCTCCATTTTTAGGGCACAACAGTTCTACTTCGAAAACTTATGGGAGCTCACGGAGAGATTGGTGATGAAGTGGGGAAGGCACATCGCGGGATTATCTGGAGGTGGTCTACTCATCGAGACATAGGCTTGCTTAAGCATGTATCCCCTGTCGGATAGAATGCTCCTCTACCTGGTTGGGGTGGGGGGTGCGTCGGTCCCTTAGTTTTTGTTATTTTTCATTCTCCTTTTCCTTTTGAGACTGAGGGTCTAGGTTAGGTCCAATGCGTATTGGACAATTTGATTGTCCGACATGCTTGTGACCATCGCTTTGTTGGACAATTTGATTGTCCCAACACACTCGTGACCATCACTTTGAGATAGGCATTGTGATTGAGATTCTCTATTTGATTTCAAAATTAAAAAGATTCAATTAAATTCTAACCCTTCTTTTTTAGGATTCAATTAAATTTTATGCAACTCTAAGTGATAAGATCGGACGGTCACAAACACTTTAGACAATCAAATTGTCCAACACACATTGGACCTAATGTTATCCCAACTAATGATGATCTCTGTTTTTGCTCTCTTCTCCCCTGCTTGCCTTACAAGACATCGGACTTCTGGAACCTCCATGCTTTGCAATGAACGTGGGGTAGCACCAGTCTACCTTTTCTAAATTTTTTTTAAAAAAGATCCATGGTCCTGATATATTAACCAGGTCAGGCTTTGAAAGTACTATGCGATCCACTATTAGTTTTGACTTATAATTTTCAGTTACATTTTTATGATTATAAATGTGGATAAATATGATGACATCCACAACTTAGCACCATGCTTTTGAAAAGAAAGCTTTGATCTTACACTTTTATGTTATGTTAATAACTGCTTATCAATATCACATCACTTGTATGCTATGTGATAAAAGTGGTTAAACCAAGTTGAAATGGAATTCTTTATTCATTTTGAAAGAATATATTATCTTCTCATATGCACTGATTTGAATCCTCACTTTTGGATCTGTCCTTTTCCTCAACTCCATACATTTGAATCGTCTTCCTTAATATATCACAGTAGTTTGTGGTGGATTGTTTACCTTTCTCAAGAAGAACAACGGAATTGGCGTTAAAAGAAATAAATAACTGAAACGGGGTTATAATCTTGATAGTAGGAAAAAAACCATCTCTGCACAAAAATTCAACCAAGAGAGCAGTGCAGATGAAAGCTGATATATGAAATTTTCATATGGTTCTTGATTTGGCTGGTTTGCGGTAGTCAACATTTTATTTCTCGTAACTGAATATAGATTTGTGGTTTTATCTCTCTTAATTGAATATAGATTTGTGGTTTTCTTTAAAGATGGTATTCCAATAGATTATTGGCGTTACCTTTTGAAAGTTGCCATTGTACTGGTGAGGCTAATATGTAGGTTTGTTGAGTTATGTAATGAAATGTTAATTAGATCATTGTTCAGTGCTGGAAGAAATATTATAAACTGGTTGAGAAATAAATCAATAATTCATCCCTTTCTGCAAATTAAATTTTATGAATTTTCATGAAGAAATATATCTTGGCCGAAAAAGCTGATATTAAAGTTTCCAACTAAATTTTCATGTTTTATTTCTGAGTGAGTTTACTTCTAACTATTTTTTTTCTCCTTGTCAATTTAAATTTCATGACAACTTTTGATTAGGTTATATATTTTGATACTCATGTTAACATATCTTTTATTGTATTTTCTCACGTTAATTTCAACATTAAGAGTTCTTAAATTTCAAACCTTCTTCTTCTCTCAGGTTTTTATTGCTCTTCTGAGAACATGCCAGCCAGAAAACAAGATGCTGGTCAAACAAGCTATTGATATTTTGATGCCTGCATTACCTCAAAGATTGCCTCCAGGAGACTCAAGGGTTCCAGTTTGGATTCGTTACACCAAGAAGATTCTTGTTGAGGAAGGTCATTCAGTTCCCAATTTAATTCACATATTCCAGCTCATTGTTCGGCATTCAGATCTCTTTTACAGCTGTAGAGCACAATTTGTTCCTCAAATGGTGAATTCCTCAGTCGACTTGGATTACCTTACAATACAACAGCAGAAAACAGGCGCCTCGCTATTGAACTTGCTGGACTTGTCGTGGCCTGGGAAAGGCAAAGGCAGAATGAAATGAAGGTGGTACCTGACATGGAAGGGCATGGTGAAGCTTTTAATACCAGCTCTGTAGCAAATAATGCTAAATGCCCATCAGATGCTTCTGCATTTCCAGACGATTTAAGCAAGCGGGTAAAGGTTGAACCAGGGCTACAATCTCTTTGTGTCATGTCTCCCGGTAGCGCATCAATCCCCAATATCGAAACCCCTGGATCTGCTGGTCAACCTGATGAAGAATACAAGCCTAATGCTGCCATGGAAGAAATGATCATTAACTTTCTCATAAGGGTAAGAATCTGTCTTATTTTCTTTTGCTGTGGTCTGTTTACCTTTTTTATCGTCATGTTTCCTTTGTTTAAAGGGTGTTATTTATATAATATGAAGTTCCAATTATATTTAGAAAGAGGATAAGATTCTGTCGACCTGCATTATTGTTGTTAGATATTTTAGTGACTCATCATATATTCTTATGTTGTTCCTCACCAACAAGGATCATATTTTATTTTAAAATAAGGCTCATATTATTGTTGTTGTTATTTTGGTGATGAGGAACC
>CM060872.1:5254854-5285497 GCA_030737845.1 Acorus calamus | reverse complement strand
GTTTATGCCCATCATGATTTGAACTGAACTTTATGTAATACTCTCTTTTGTTTCTTAGTTTTATGAAGATGGTTACTCTGAATCATTTTTAAAAAGTTAATGTGTACTTAAGATTTAAAATTTGAATGTGGGGAATGCTGTTTGGTTAATCCCTCAGTACCCCCTCCTCAGCCACCGACTACCTCTCCCTCCTCTGCCTCTGCCACGGCCCACCTCTCTTCACAGGTGAGCTTTGGAAAACCTGATGTAAACAAGAGCCCATTGTCAGGTAGAACTTGGGCTCAGGCACGGGTGTGGACCTGAATCTGATGTCTAGAGTCAGGCGCGGATTGACCCTCAAGCTTGCCCAGCCCAACGCTGTCCGCTCCTGCTCCTAGCCCTACCAGACAGACTGTAGTAACGTGACAATACTATGTATCATGTGCAACCCATGTCCAAACCATTTTGTAACAGAAACTTCCATAAATTGTGTCCTTGTAATACCCCATTGCTCACCAACTAAATCTTTACGGTTGCCCACAACATATGCAACATGACGGACAAATATGTTAAACACGGCATGCATGTCTTGATTGTGCCTCCTAAAAGATGTAGCGTACTGATAAATCATGGAGAATGATGTCCATTGTCAAGAATGTACACAGGGCACAGGTGACAAATGTTAGACACAATGATGGGAGATCGAACATGGCTCGATCAGGCAAATGTATCATTTTCTTTTACATACAGGGCATATGTATCTTTTTCTTTTACATACATACATAACATCAAACAATTGTCATCATACTATGATTTGAAATATGTGAACAAGTGAAGAGAGTCATGCATACTGTCTAGAGCAATAAAAAACCCAAGTACATTTTTCAAAAGCATGAAAAGTGGGCAGCCGAGCACTACACCAGGTGCAATTTTCTATCCTCAACCTCAAGGTCTGCCAATAAAAATAAAGATGAGTGGGTCAATCAAGGTATTTACATAAAAAAAAAGGTGCTTACCAAAATCAGGATTGTTTGAGGACCAAAGCAGCCTAGGTTTTGCTTTATTCTCCTGTTATCCTTTTCATTTTTTATATTTATTTTCTTTCCTTCACCATTGTGTTGGTTGTTTGTACTTAAAGGACCTAGTTAATAATTTATTGATGTGTTGGAGCTACCGGTTCATCTGAAGTAACATATATGTACATATATCTCATAATCATCATATATAGATGATTCTTCTTCCCAAATAAATGTATGACTTCTTTCCTACAGTAATTAATTCATGTAAATTACTGACACAAAGAACTAGAAATGATCCGGTTCCAAATAGAAGAGCAAGGGAAGAGAAATATCTTTATTTCAACTTTACTAGATTAATAGTCTCAGAGATCAAATGAACATAAAGCTAAATTAAAAGAAAAAAATTCTAACCTTATCAATAAAAGATGCTGGGTAACACCGGTATGTCTGCTCAAAGTTAGTGCCCGGGTAGTGAAATCCTCCAAAAAACTGCTAGGCAAACATGTCATAATCATATTAATAAAACGAACCCCATCATCGGTTGAAAAAGGAGCTACATTTGACGGGAAAAAAAGTCCCAAATGCCGTTAATGTAGTCATATCACTAGCTGCAACATAAGCCTATAAAACAATAATTTCAGCCTGTGTTGTAAGCAGGACTCATTAAATCTATCATTGTGTTCACAACATAAGGGAAATGTCTTCGAACAATATGACAACATTGATTTCCCGTAAGGCAAGATAACTGTCTCAATGATTGATTTGTTATATGATGTGGTTGAGAGAGTAGAAATTTTTAGAACACCTGCAAAAAGAATGGTAACTAGAAATAATTTCTTTCCAATTGGTTCATAACACAATATGACCTTGTTAAAGAACCATTCATTAATGTGTATTTCAACCACTTGAATGTGATTCAGAAGAAAATGACAACAATTACAATGGATAATATGTACAAACAAACAGATGAACAAATAGTGGACAGCACTATAAAATGCATGAATAAGATCTAGCACAGAATGCAAAAGCCTGAATTGGGTTAGAGGGAAATGTTACCATACTATAAATGCATGAAGAAGATCTAGTGTAAGAAGTAAATCCTAAAAGAAGCTATGAGGATAAACCAATACAGGGTAGATGAAACAAGTTAGAAGAGAACAGGAAAAGTCACTTCCCAAGCCATGTTTTTTATTCTGGTTTGCACAACCAGTCCAAACTAGTACAGTTGCAGCCCAAGCCGAAAAATATTCAATTGGACAGGAACACATGGAGAAACAGGAATCACGACGCTAAAGACAAACTGTAAGGAAAGAGCTAGAGATGATGAATTGTACATAACTACATATTCTGTCCATACACACTGGAGGGCAGTTTAAAAGTAGCTAATTTCGGTGGATACATGAAAACAAAGAATGAAAATTGCTGTTGCAAACCTCCAGCATGTATCCAGATCTGTAAATTCACTTGTGAATAACATTGCATGGCATCACAATAAATGTTCTATTGCACTTTTGATTACATACACATGCATTCATCTATAATAAAACTTCTCATGTAATCATAAAAGAAAAACTGCTGCGGTAGTAATAACTAATAATGATATAAAGAAATGACAGTGATTTGTAAACTTGTATGCAGCAAGAGGCTATCATTAGAAAATTCCTGGCACCATACAGATATTGAGGGGAAAATGTGTAGCATCAAAACCCAGACAGTTGAACAATGCTGGTTATGGTGATGTATTCAACAGTTCAGCCTATTAAGCATATCATATCTTCTCTAAATCCGCCCATGTGGAAAAAAAATGTTTGAACCACCATCAAAAGACATAAACATGGCATATTGTCACGGCATTGAAAGGCAAGTCTCTATAAATTGAAGAGAAAGACACAGTAGATAAGTGTAGCAAATTTATCCCACAAACAACATGCTGAACCAGCAAACCCTCTTCACGTCCAGTGATCCACCATCTAAAGAGTGTATGATCTAAAGAGTGCATGATCTATTTTCCATAACTTAAAGCACATACCATTTTGTATTGATTCTAGAAACAAAGAGAACCGCCCTTCAAAAACCTACAAAAAAATATATATCATAATGCAGATCATCAACACTATACGAGATCCAAATTGCATAACAATAATCTGCTAGCAACCAGACATAGATCACAAATAAGACACAATTCCAATCAAACAATTGATGCTTTTAAAACCCAGCAGTGAATTGCCGATCAATCACAACAACAGCTCGGAATCACAACAACCAGCAGTAAATAGCAATGCCAATTGCCAAGCAATCGTGATTCGTGACAGGCAGAGACAATGAGAAGAAATCATAAAAATCTGATTTTTTTTTACATACTAAATCTCGTACACATTCAAACTAAGCATAAAAAAATTAGGGTTCCGTTTCTCCTACACAATGCGATCGAAAAAAAAAAAAAAAAAACAATTGGCCTCCACCGAGCGAGATCAAATCAAATAAAGCAAAAAATCTGATTGAAATTCATGAAGACTCCAAGAGTAAGAGAAATCAAGCTCGGCATGCTCAACAAGTAAACAAAAAAAATCAACAAGAATTGCAGAAAGGAAGGGCAGATAAACATATGTGATGGAAAACAAAAGACGATGAAATCAAGAGCACTGTAAGATGGATCGATTTAGAAATCTTGAAGAGAGGGAGGACTTACAGATGGAAGAAGTTTCCGTCGATGATCTTCGAGCAAATGGAAATTCTGAGAGGGGAGGCGTAAGGTTGCGTGAAGCTTCGAGAGAATATAATAAATATGTGTGGGGATTGTTGGGTGGAGCACATAATTATTCAATCCAAACTAAATAAATAAATTTTTGTTTTGATGACCTTTTTTTTTCCTGTTATTTCTTTTGTAATGTTATTTGCATGAGATAAAAAAAAATTTAAGGAAAAATAATAAAAAAAAAGTCTCTTCAAAGTAATAAATACTCGTATCAGCAATTTTTTAAAATTCTATTTAAAAAAATCTTATTTTATAATTTTGAAAACACAAAAGATTAATCTACTATTATATAATTATATCTTTAACATATTACATACCTCTCAACTTTGTTACAATATCTCTCTCTCTTAATTTTGTATTATATTTCACACATTCTCATATAGAATTTTTTTTTATTCTATTTTCTTTATGATTAAGTGGATTTTGTAAAATATGTGCGGTATAATTTGCGTTTTTTATGATTAACTCCATTAAGTATTGATGCTTCTTTAAAAAAATAGATATATACTAATAATACCATTAATACATGTGAATAGGCAAGCAAAAAAAAGGGAAATTTTTAAAAATAACCCTCTAAAAAAATAAATTTTCAAATTTGACCCCGAGTTTAAATTATTAGCAAAACTGATCCTGAGTCGGGTTTGACCCCGGTCAGCGCGCCAACGTGGAGCGCTGACTGGGTGCCACGACGGAGACGTGATCCGGTATCGATCAGGCTGTGGAGCTCGCACACTTTGCATTGTTTTTCAATCAGGTATTTTGTATTTACAAACACAAAGCTGTTTTTAATATGGTCTCTGGGTCAGTTTCAACAATTTATAGTTTTGATTGTCTACAGGGACAATGTTGTTGTGCTGGATCTCGTACATATGTACATGAACGTGTGTATGACGAGTTTGTTGAGAAATCTAAAGTTCGTGCTATGAAGCGTGTTGTGGGTGATCCTTTCAAGAAGGGTGTTGAACAAGGTCCTCAGGTATACAACAGAGCTCTTCTTTCTTGGCTCTCTCTGTTTCGGGCATTCACTCATGATAAGGTGTTATGTGTATCTAATTTTTAATCTCACCTAATAGTCTTTATGTTTATTTCATATTTTCGAAATGTCAGTTTTAGAATCTTTATGAGAAATTCAATCTATCCTACTAGATTCAATATAGAACATTGTTCAACTTCTTTTCCAATATATATTCACCTGTGATACAATCTGAGAAGCCCTTTTGGTTTCTCCTATTTTTATTTATGTTTAATAGAAAACATATATATCATTCTATCCTTTTGTTTGGCTTTTGTAAAATTTTCAGTTATCTTAGGTGTTCTCTTACAATGCTCTAATCATCAAGGGAATTTTGAAGTGGAAACACAATTTATGTAAATATTGCTCAAAAGCTTACTGCTTTAGGAAGCACAAACCCTTCAGTGGGAATGCCTCGTCCGTGCACGCATAGGATATAACACGACATGCATTGAACACATGTTGAGAAGTGTCCAATATTCCAATACAACTTTGGGAATTTCAGACACGTGGTTGACACATGATGGACCCTACGCAGATGCACGAAACACCTATTTGACAGTCTTGTAACCTTCTTTTTCTGACTATTGTAAGGTTATACTCACATTATGGACCATAGAGCTAGATAAGATTAAAATCTTAGTGGATTGTTGACACATATAATTATGTCAATTGTTTTGCAATTCCATGGATGGGTTTTCATTTTTTTTCAAAAATTATAATGACCCATATATTATATTTATCTATTGCTGTGCCGTTTCTGTCCCTGTGCCCTAGTTTATCGAAATTTGTCAAGTTCCCATCTTCATATCGTGTCCCGTGTCTTTTAAAGCATTTGACATACATTGATTGTTCGAGATTAAATAGAACCTATGTTCTGTTGATGTGAAAGTTAATCTTCATGTGGATTTCATTTATGGTGTTGGCTAAGTAATGATCCTTACCAAATAATACTTTGAGTTGTCTACATAATTCATAGAATCTTCTTTCTAAATTTTCTATATGGTTATAATCAATGACATCAAAGATGATATTACACCTACTTCCTACAAAAATTTGATATATATATATATTGTTTTTCTTGGGGGGGGGGGGCATTGAAGGATTTGTGTTGTCTAACCATTTGTTTCTGCATGAATCTGGTTAGAAGTATTCATATGCTGATTTTGCTTCTTCTTCTTCTTTGGTGTTTTTTTTTTTTTTTTTTTTTTGAATTTTCAGATTGATATGGAACAGTTCAACAAGATTATGAAGTACATTAGACTTGGTAAGGATAGTGGGGCTACACTTGTATGTGGTGGTGATAGATTTGGTTCCAAAGGCTATTTCATCCAGCCAACCGTCTTTGCAGATGTTCAGGTACAACATATCATCAACATATTGAAACATAATGTAATAGTTGGTTTGGGTGGCTAATCATGAGTTATCGCTTCTCAATGCCAGGAAGGCACGCCGATAGCAACAGACGAGATCTTCGGTCCCGTGCAATCGATCTTCAAGTTCAGGTGAATTGATATTGACCTTGTCACGTGATACCAGGAATTATTGATTAATTCCTTTTACTTTTAAATCACTTATCATGAAACAATATACTTCTTATTCAATAATCACATAGTAAAAGAGTTGAATATATATTAAATGTATGATACATATTTTACTTCTGCAATAAAATTAAAACCATAAAGGAAAAAATGCGTAACTTGGTTTGGCTTTTATATTTTAATGTCAGTTATTGATGATTTTGACTGAACTCAAACAATTTGAATTCACAAATTTTTGTAAAAGAGATCATGGATTTGATTTAATATTGATGATTTTGTATGTAAATTTCTTTTTTTGAATTTTTCTCTTACTTCACTTGAATAATACCCAATCACGAATTTTTGCATTTCTCCAATTCTGTGGTGGCAAGAGGACTCAATGGAAAACCTGTCATTTTCAATCATCTTTATAGAGGCCTCATAATTTTGTGGAAAATATTACTTGGTCGTTCCTTCAACTATTTTTAGACTGCATATTCCTGTTCCTTCAACTATATACTTATATAATGTAGTACATACTTTTACAAAAAAGTGAAGTATGAATTGGATGCATGTATTTTTTATTTTTTGTAATAGAGTATTTAATGATATAGTAGAGTATATACAGCTTAAGTGATTTCATAAACCTGGTAGATGACATCTCATCTGTAATAATGATCGTAGAAGTGTGTTTTGAGTGTAAACAACACCTTATTTTTATTCATGTTTTTTGGTTGATACAGGACATCGATGAAGTGATCCAAAGAGCAAATGCTACCCGATACGGGCTGGCGGCCGGAGTCTTCACAAGCAACCTAGACACGGCCAACACGATCTCCCGCGCGTTGAAGGCCGGTACCATATGGATCAACTGTTTTGACGTCTTCGATGCTGCGATTCCATTTGGCGGGTACAAGATGAGCGGGCAGGGTAGAGAGAAGGGCATGGATAGTCTGAAGAACTACTTGCAAGTGAAGTCTGTTGTCACTCATCTGAAGAACCCTGCATGGCTGTAAAATCAATCTCTATAAAACCCCGTTTGAATACATAATATAACTTATTTTTTAGTATATAGTTATTTCGGCATGAGTATAAATAAGGATAAAGTGATTTTATGTCTGGTTGTGTTTTGAATTGTTCTCGTTGGAAAATGTGATAATCATATGTTAGTTGTTTAAGTAAAATGTGAATAAAGTCTGGATAAAAATTTATAAAATGTGAAAAAATAATGATAGTTAATTTGACATGTGATTTATTAAAAATAACGACAGTTGATTTGACAGTGAGTTCACATATTCTTTGGGTGGAATAACCTTAATTTCAGGGGTTGGTTGAAATTCATATTCCATTTTATACTAGTTTATTCTGACATAGTTTATATCTGGGTATTCTTGCATTCAAACAAAAAAACATATATTCTGTTTTATTCTCACTTATTCCCTGAGCTAATATATATCCAAGGGTTGGTTGATTGAAATTCATATATCACTTTATACAATATTACCGACATAGTTTATCCCTGGATATTCTTTGCATCCAAACATATATTTTGTTTTATTCTCACTTATTCCCTGAGCTATTATACATCCAAATAGGGGCTTAAAAGGTGGCTTGTCCAGGTTCAAGAGAATAATAAGTGTTATGAATTGGTGTCACATTTCTGCATGTTTTTTCGTTCGAAAAAAGAAATAAAAGGGGGAAGGTGGTAGTTTCATTAAGACTCGTTTGAAACTAATTCAAACTTGATCAAACTTTTGTAAAATCAAAATATTTAAATTAATATTTAAAACATGAATTGAACTTTAGTTTTTTTTATTTTAAAAGGAGAGAAAAAATAGAATTTTATAAAAATGAAAGATTATGACTTTCATGAAAAATATGGTTAATGGTAGTCGAATGTATTTAAATTGGTTCTAAGGTGATTGGAGTTTCAAATTTACATATGAGCCTGTCTATTCCCACCAACCTAAATGACCCCCACCCACCCCCAACCCAATGAAAATTAAAAACACATAATTAGTTTTTATTTTAGACACCCATCCCACCAACCGGTTGACACAAACTCAGTCATATTGGAGTGTCTAACATGACCCAGGGTGTATCGTCGTAAGTTGTTTGATTTGACACACACCTAGTTAAATTGAATGTCTATTGTGACTCAAGGTGTGTTGCCCAACACTTTCTAACTGCAATATTTTAATACTTGCGCGACACATCTTGGATTATGGTAAGTTGTTCGGTTTAACACAAATCCAATCAAACTAGGGTGTCTACTGTAAACGAAGGTGTATCGCCCAACAATATTCAATTGACAATAATTTAATTTTCTCATCCATTAATATTATAAATACACAACAAATAAATATCATAAATAAATAATATTCACATACATAGTCATATAAGTTGTTCAACATTCACATATCCAACCTATCATGCACATTTACAAATCCAGTAACACTTTTTTTTTCTCAAATGAAAACTGTGTGAATGTGAATGTGTAAATGTTGAACAATGAAGGCATATGCATGTGTGAATGTTGAATAATGAAGACTATTATGTCAATCATAGGTTTTCATTTGCGAAAAAAAAAGATGTTATTAGATTTGTAAATATGCATGATTGGTTGGATATGTGAATATTGAATAAACTTATGTGACTATGTATGTGAAAGTTGTTTATTTATGATATTTATTTGTTATGTATTATTATATTTATAATAGATAAGAAAATTAAATTATTGTTAATTAAATAGTTTTGGGTGATACACCTTGTATCACATTAAACTCCCTAGTACTGCTGGCCTTGAGTATAGGTTGCATAGACAAGCTGCCAAGGGCCCCCTCTTCACAGAGGGCCCCAAAATCTGGGAATTTTTTAAATATATTATGCTTTTTGATAAAAAAGAAAAAAAAAAACATATCCACTTATTTACTTCATTTTATTTTGCTAATTTTGAAATCTTAATTATCCATATTTTATATTTCTATTTTACAGGACTTATGTATCTCCTTATAAGTAAATGATTTTGATCTTGTTTAACAACAAATCCTTTGCTTTATTATTTTCTTAAATGAGTTTTCCTTTTTTAATATGTTTTAGTTTTCCGATTTATATTATATTTTTGGTTGTTTGTTATATTTTTCTGTTTATCATTTTTTTAACATATTTTTTAATTTATTATTCTTTATTTTTTATTTGATATTTTTGTTTTAACTTTGATTGACCCCATTTTATAGGTTTGTCTATGGTCCTGTTTAAATTTATTAATATCACGGTCAGCCCGAACAACTTAACGTGATCCAAGATGTGTCATGACACTTTTAAAATATTACGGTTAGAAAGTATTAGACGACTAACCTTGATTCACAATAAACGCTCCAATTTAACTAGATGCGTGTTAAACTAAACTACTTACAACAACACACATTAGATCTTGTTAAACACTTTAGTATGACTGAATGTGTCAAACCAGTAGTGGGATGAATGTCTAAAATAAAAACTAATAATGTTTTTCAAGATATATCAAAAGAATGCATCCAAACTATGTCAATTCAATTAAATTCAGGGGCGGACCTAAAGGTTGACTCGGCCGGGCTGTAGATTTTGTTTTTTATTTTTTTGTTATTTGTTATATATATTAAGATAATATTCTGTACAGATTTTTTTTCAATCATAATTCTAGTTTATAAGTGTTTTAAATTTTAAAAAAATAATATATACTTCATTTAATGAGATACATGCTTTTATAAAAAAAAGAAGCATATACTCTAATAAATTACATGAATACATTTATAAAAAAATGTATAGAATTTCTATCAAAACATATACCTCGTTATTGTGAATATATATGCTCCAGTGATTTTCTATCGACGCCTGTAGGACTGAAATTGGGGCTGAAAAAAAAAGATAATGATATGTTCAACCCCTTCTGCAGCCCCATTTGCAATCCACATCGATTTTCTTTTTAAAAAAAATTATGCACTCTCCTATCGAAGTATATGCTGTTATATGAAGTGATATATAAACGAAGATACATTAGTATGATTTTTTTCATTATGAATAAATAACTATTTTTATTATATACACTATTATACCCTACACATAATATGCAGTATATACTACTTATCACAGTATATGGAGTTACAAAAAAGATTGAATGTCTTTTGAATATCACATTATTTGATATATAAAATAATTGCATCAAATATAAGAATAAAAATCCTTCTATATTAATATTTAATATAGTCCAATCCGGATTAAATCCGAAAAAAAAAAAAACAAATTCAGACCACATAATCACATGTCACGCATGAGTATTAAAATTTGCTGGTGTAGAGCGTTTGATCACGTGACAGTAGAAAAAGATGTGATGATCCAACGGTAACAATAAAATCAATGGTCGATGTTTGTCAAATCGTTAATAATCGTTCATTAGACTCGTATTTTATTTGTGTTTTAAAAAATTGTTTTTGCTTATAAAAGGAAGGTTTTTTATTTTATGTTTAAGCCTATGCAAACTATGTAACTTAATAATCGATTCTCTTTTTTCTTTATATTTATTTTTAAATCTCCAACTTTAAACACTTATTTCATTATTAGTTCATGTGTCATGTCCTTATAAATACTGTTACTTTGTGAAATAGAATTATTATTTTTAGGTTCCTCTAAATATGTTATTTAGTGCTTAGTCTTTCCATTTTTTTCATATTTAATTTTAAATCTTCAATTTTAAATATTTTTTTTATTAGTTCCAAAAATTCTGTATGATTTTGAAAGTATTTTGATATCTGAAACTTGTATACCAAATATTTGATTAAATATCTAAAATAAAATTGCATATGCATTGTTAGGTTTTCAGTGACAATGTCAGTGTTATTCAACACTGCATATGCTCAACCAATCCGATATTGCATTATCTTATATCTTTAGCCGTCTAATTATGATTGATTATGTAAATTAAAGAAGAATGATTACAAAAGAAAATTTTGAGAATTTTTTTCATTATTTAATTTTGATTTAAATGATTTTTTCTTGATTGAAATGGTGAAATATCAAATTAAATATTTTAAGTGTGTTTAGAATTTTAATTTTAAAAATTTAGATGTCATTAAAAAATTTGTATGCAGTCAATGAATCGATTACTAAATAAACATAGTTTACATGGATTAAAAAATTCAATACGAAGAAAAGACGAATCGGTCACTAAATAACATAGTTTATATAAACTTATAAATAAAAATTCTAAATAGTAATTTATGAATTTTAACTAGGGAAAATGACTAAAAAAGTCTACCAAAAGTTAAAAACACTCAAATCAACCACTTTTTAAAATATACCTAAAAAAGTCTTATTTTACAATTTTGGAAACACAAAAGATTAATTTACCCTTATGCAATTAAATCCTTAATGCATTCCATATTTCTTAACTTTGTTATAATATTTCACCCTCTTAATTTTATTAATATATTTAACACATTTTCATGTAGATCAATTTTTTTTTATTGTAAATTCTTTGTGATTAGGTGGATTTTATGAAATATGTACCAATATAATTTGACTTTTTTATGATGAACTCCATTGAATATTGATGTTTTTTTTAAAAAAAATAGATATGTACTAATTATATCATAAAAATATGTAAATAGCTAAAAAACAAAAAATGTAAATAAAGATCTATTAAAATATTATCTGTTGCATTGGGACACAACACAGATTTAAATTACATATTATAATTATACACAATGAATTGATAAACAATATCATGTAAGATATATATATGAAACACACAGTATGATATATAATAATAAAACCTATAAGATGATTGATTTTCATCATGTATAGAGAGATCGTTGTTTTGTAGAAAAAATAGATTTTTAGTGTGGAATAAAGAGAGATATTAAATATTTAATTACATAAGGGTAGAATAGTCTTTTGTGTTTTCAAAATTATAAAATGAGACTTTTTTATGTACTAGTTAATGCACACGTGCGATGCACGTGAATTATTATGAAAATTATTTGAAATTATTATTATTTAATTAAATATTAAAGTTAATATTATCTTGTATAATATACATGTGTGTGTGTGTGATATATATATAATATATAAATATGCAAATGTATATCTTTGAAGAGAAAAACTACTTGAATAAATGAAAGAATTCAATAGATACATAATATTATAATCGTGATATAAAAATAAAATATTAATGTAAATTTGTCTCATGCAATTAAAGTAACAAAGTGCATCAAGACATTTCTATTAAAGTACAAATATTTGTATCTTATATCTTTGATCTAAGTTCCATACACAAAATTATTTTTGTTTAAAATTATATTATTAATTTTATTTTATATTTGAAAATTTGAAATTATATGTAAAATTTAGGAATTCAATTTTAACATATAAATATAATTAATCTTTTTATTAAATGAATATACGATATAATGAATTTAAATTTATGTTATTAATATTATAATATTTATATTTTTTTTATGCAAGATATGATTTTTACACATAGTCTAATAACTAAAACAAATTAATGATCACAAATAATATTTATATTTATGTTTACATATATTCATTTATTATTATTGGTGTGAGCATAAAAATAGTAATGTTTTGATGCTCTTTGTTACTTTAATTGCATGAGATAAATTAACATTAATATTTTATTTTTATATCATGATTATTAATATTATGTGTCTATTAATTCTTTCATTTATTCAAGTAGTTTTTCCCTTATAAGATATACATATACATTTGCATATTTATATTACATATATATATAATACAATATTTATATTATTATTATTAAATGAGAAATTAAAAGTGCAATTGCTAGATTATTTATATATCATCAATACAGAGAGAGAGAGGGGGGGGGCGATGCAATTTTCTTAAAACTATTAGAGCTATTTTTTGTATATTTATATTACAAATACAAAATATATATATATATATATATATATATATATATATATATATATATATATATATATATATATTTTAAAATGTAATGGACAATATTTAGTACATGAATTTTAAAAAACATGTTTATTATATTATATTGTATATAATCTATATCTATATAAACGATAAAATTTTATCTTATACAAAAAGACTATTTTAATAAGCGGAACACTTCAATAAAAATAGGGTTTTTTGCATATATACCCCTCTTAAATTCTGTTATTGCAGAAATACCCCTCTTAAAATTGCGATTGCAAAAATACCCCTCTTAAACCTTGAAGTCGTGCATCCGTACCCCTCCGTTAGTCACCATTTGCAACCCAGATTAAACCGTGGTCACATTCCTAACCATCCCCTGTGAAATTACTGGATTACCCCCACTTAAACCTAAACCCTAATCGACCACATTTGTTCCTCCTTCTCTCTCTTTCATTTATTCTCTCCATGCCCCCCCTGAAAAACCACTCACCCCTACAATCCAAAACCCTAATCAATCCTCCTTTGCAATTGAAAACCTTAATCAATTATCCCCAATATCAAACACCCTAATCGATCCTCCCCAACATCGAAAACTCTAAACCCTAAGCAATCAAATCCCATTGAAAACGGCAGATTCAGTGAGGAGGAGGAGTAGAAGAAGATTTGTGCGATCCACGGGGATTGAATGAAAAAAGAGAAAGGGTGATGAAGAAAGGATATTCAGTTAAAGAAGGGGAGAAGTGAGAATTGGGAAGGAGTCACTCTTAAATTGGGTGTTGTGAGAGAGGATTTAGAGGAAAATGAGAGTGTTGAAGAAATGATAATCGGTTGAAGAAGAAGAGAGAATGAGGAGATGGTCGGGTGTTTTTTGGCCATTTCATGGGCATTTTAGACATTTTACATGGTACTAACGTTGACTAATGACACTATCCTAACCAAACCTCACGACATCTAACCACGGGGGTACGGATGCACGACTTTAAGGTATAAGAAGGGTATTTTTGCA
This sequence comes from Acorus calamus, assembly GCA_030737845.1. NCBI lineage: Eukaryota > Viridiplantae > Streptophyta > Magnoliopsida > Acorales > Acoraceae > Acorus > Acorus calamus. The sequence continues at coordinate 5,271,255 of CM060872.1, read as the reverse complement.
ATCGCGATTTTAAGAGGGGTATTTTTGCAATAACGGAATTTAAGAGGGGTATATATGCAAAAAACCCATAAAAATATGTAATTAAAAATTGTGACATCGAAATGAAAATGAAAAATCGTTTCATGCAACTGAACTAATAATGACTTGTAGCATATTAAAAACTAATCTGTAAAGTGATGTCTGATAGTAAAATAGCAAGAAGAATTGGTGATTTTATAATTTCTTCTTCTTCTGAGTTTGAATGTTATCGTCAGTGTCTTCATCTTCAAAATCATCTACACGCTCAACATACTGTGCAATCCAACGTCCCATTATTATGCTGGTTCCATCAACTTTATGCGGTTTTGTGTAGAAAATAAATTTCTTTTCGGTGCATAAAAGCAATCTTCTATAGAATTTGGAGTTCAAATTTTTCTGAAATGATAGATAAATATAAAATATATTAGGGTAGTCTTACAAATTCATAGGATAGATTTTGAATAATCTTTTACCTCCTTTTTTGACTTGATGAATTCTGATATTGGACAACCAACTAATGTTTCTAAAGCATCGAAGAGAGTAATCATAACACTTTGGTCTCCGTCAGATACGACCAGTTTAAGAATATACCTGAAACGAATGTAAGTTAATATACATGTAATGCATTGCTATATGACAAGGAAAGTTATTGGATTTGTAATGTATACCTCTCGGTGTGTTGGGCATCATATATGTTACATTTGGGACAGTGTGCTCCATCTTCCTTTATGTCAACTCTACTGTAACATCTAATGCATGCATTATACCATGGCTCCAATTTATTTTCAATGCTAAGGATGATTGCCTTCAAAGAAAAAAAGGTTTTCTGCAAATTCAAATATTTTGGCTTAATATTTGTGGGATCATTTAAAAATCCTGTAGAATACCCATATACATATTATTTACATGTGTGTTTACTTTGTCAATATATAAAAATATACCTTGACATTAGACGTTTCCCCGGAGATGATTTGTTCGATCGTCAACTCAACAGCATCCTTAACCCTTTTTATACGTGATTGAAATTCTTCATGATCCCCACTTTTTGGGAAGGATATTAGCCTGTATTTTTATTTTCATGTTCATGTTGTTAAATATAATATAACATAAAAATTATGCACAAATAAACATTTTACATCATATAAAGTCATGTCAAACAATTAGATAAAAATACAAATAGCCAAAGTTACTGTCCAGAAGTAACTATCATCATAATTGAAAGGGTGGCTCTATTTGAGTCCTTCTAAATTATAATTTAACTCCTCTTATAAGTAAGTCTCTCACATTTTAATCATTTAGTGTACAAGCCTCTCATATATTAACCTAATATATAAACAATAAATAAGCTCCTATCACATCAAAATCTCTCCCCCACCCCTGCTCGTCTCCCCTACAAAACTCTAATTAACATATTCTAATAAAAAAAATAATGTAAATATAAAAAGAATATGAAAAACCTTTGTTTTTTCACATATTCATACAAATCCTTGAATCTTAAACCCTAAAAAAAAAAATTAAAACATATATATACACAAGATAGGGGGAATGCTTATTTAAAGAATGTTAATTTAAAAATTAAAAAAAAAATTTGGTGGACTTATTTATTAGGGAGCTATTTATGAGGAAAATTTAAATGAATCTTTAATAATAAATCCATTTAAAGGGACTTATTTATATATAGGAGGGGCTCAAATAAAGTCACACCTAATTGAAAATGTATACTTAAACTTGTCAATTATCCAAAAAAAATCTGCATCCAATCCGAATCTGTATTAAAAAATACAGAAAATATTTGATATGTGAAAATCTGTATTCGTATCTGAAAAAATCCATGGATATTTGTATCTGAATCGAACAATATCCATGGAGATCTATTAACATATATAAGAAGATTAAATCTCAGCCCTTGGATTAAAATCGAACGGTTCAGATTTAGGCAAATAGGTTGGGCTCGCCGTCTAAAAAAACATATACATGAACTTCTTCTCTGCGACCGATCAGGCAAAAAAATAAGAGAAAAAGCCGATCTTCTATGCGGCTCTCTTCTTCTCACTCAAACGGCAACACGCACCGTCGGTCCTCTTCTTCTCTGCGGATCCTCCTCTACAGCTCACCAAATCTTTTGCCACTTCTTCTCTGCGGCTTCTTCTTTGCAGATCCACCTCTACAACTCATATCACTTTCGGTCTATTCTTTGAATTTTCTGACCAGTGTAACATGGATTTCTATCTCCTCATTTTATTTTATTTTTTCTCCAGATGATTTAATTTTCTCATCCCTAACTTGGATACTTGTTTAACAAAAAAAAAAAATTAGGATTTATATATTATATCTTTGATGGATTTTAACTATACAAGGATTTATGTTTTTTTTATATAGATTTGGTGGATTTTACACTGTTTCGGATGCTTTGGATGTTTTCCGAATCCGTATCTGGATGTTTGGATCGGATATGGATACATGTTTTGGTATATCCACTGGATATCGGATACGGATTTATTTTTGGATATTTAGTTCGGATACGAATGCAGAAATGAATATATCTGCTTTGTATCTGTCCGATTGACAGGCTTATGTATACTCATTCAACTCAACAAACCTAATCTATTAATGACATAAAAGCTTAATAGAGTTAACAAATAAAAATAGAAAATGTAATGGAATATAATGATACCATTCTCGGAGTTGCCCTGCCTCTTCCATAGTTGGATTTATATCTACTGTTGTACTTGAAATTGAAGTAAGATAGAATTCACCTAGAAGACAATGTGAATACTGTTTATATAACATATTTTTGAGTTTATTATTTGCAATGCTAATTGAATTACCTTCAAATACGCCACCCTTTATTTTGGATATAGCTACTATTGGATCTCTGCAACCAATTCCTCAAGTTGTTTTCCTTCATTTTCAGCCAAATCACCCCATAAGGTGATTCGAATAGGCTCCGAACTATTGTTAGTAATGCAGGAAGATGTGTTATTCACATATAATATAGATTTAATTGAAGATGATGCAATTGAATTTCGTTGTATTTTTACTCTATATCTCTAATGATGATATCTCGAATAGTCGATGGTGGGCGTTCCTTTTTTTCCCCTTTGTGGAAGAGGTCTTGATGCTTAGTACGAATCCTATGATATCTGCATGAGATATTGAACAAGTGATTGTCAGTTTATATATATAAATCCATTTTACGTATATATCTATGCGCACACGCGCGCACACACACACATATTATTAAGCATACATACCAAATGGTGTTTTCACATCTCGACATTCAATTGCTTTTGCTAGCGGCACGAAATTATATGGTGAATTTTGGAAAGTCACCTCATCATTTGATTCCATAATGTTTGAGTGGATATTGAGGGACAACTCCATTTCTTTGTGAACAGTATCATAAAATGTGTTCGCAGGTTTGACTATTCCATTAGAAATGAGATAAGTCTTGTTCTTTATGAGTGACATCTTAAATTTGGTGATTGCCTCATTGAACAAGATTGCTTGTATTCTTGTGCCCTAGGAATGCACGTTGGAGGATGTTAAAAGATTATAATTTCAAGAGACAGTTAAACACAAGCATGTACATGTTACCAACCTCATTGTCTATTAGGATGACTTTCCATATCTCCCCAAAACCATTTTTGTTGTTGTACATTTCTATTGACCCTCGTCGCACAACCCGCACCTTGATAGTCCATATCTTTTGGTACCTTTTTAGTTTACTTATTGGCGTAGGATGAGTGGTTGGGCTATCATCATCAGACATCTTCTCTTCCAGCTTAATGTCTACAAAAAAAAATTACAAATTGTATTGAAATGGTGTTGATCAAGTAAACAAAAATTATAGATAGAGTTTAAAACAATGCAATATCTAGCATAGTTGTACATATTGTTTAATTACATGATATTACTGATAAATTATAAAGATATTATTTTGTTATGTTGACTTTTGGTGAACATTTTAAATATATTGTTACCTATTCGACAAGAGCACCTCTTTATAAACCACATTTCTCGTGTATACATTTAGTTTATCGTTTGATTGGTTTGACTTGACAAGAACTTTTGTTGTTGACATGGAAACTCCTCTTGACAATGCAACATATAATTGTCCGTGAGAGAAGACATGTTCAGGTAGATACGCGCCGACATGTGGGATGGTTTGACCCTGTGCCTTGTTGATGGTCATTGCGAAACATAGACGAATAGGGAACTGCTTTCTTCTAAATTTGAATGGATAGCCTTCATTTTCTGCTGGTGAAAGTGGGATTCTTGGAAGAAATACTTCTTTTCCAGCATGTTGACCGATCGTGATTTCGGCATGGATTATATTGTTGGTATAACTTCTACATACCATTCTAGTACCATTACATAGACCATTTGATGGGTCTAAGTTTCTCAAGAGCATGATTGGACAATTTGGTTTCAGAACCAATTTATTGGGAGGAAGCCCATTAGGCATCAAGGTGTTCAAGAACTCTTGCTGGTAATAATTATGTGTATCATCAATTGCTTCGTCGTAGCTGTAGAATGTCTTGCTCACCCCCGGAAACATAGCAATCAACTTCTCATTCAACTTGTCGACATGTTCATTCGTTGTTGCAAGAATTGCACGTTCTGTCATATATCGAGAGGATTTTGCATTTTCATCCAAAGATGGGAATATACTATTTATTAAATTATTTATGGATTCATCATCATTATCGTATTTGACAACCATTTCATGTGGAAGAAGGATCATACCATCTTTGGTTGTTTCTTCAGTTCCATTACCTATTCGAAGAAGGAATTCACTGAAATATGGATCTGTCTTTGCCCTCATATTTGTCGTCAAGCTCAGCTTTTCCATTTCATCCCAGAGGTATGATCGAACCAAACTTGCATTTATAGTCTCTGCTCTAGTACCACGACGAACAACTGGTAATACTTGTCGAAAATCCCCTCCAAAAATGATGATTTTCCCACCGAATGGTCTTGGATCATCCATAATGTCCTTTAAGCTTCTATCTAGAGATTCAATTGCAAAACGCTTTGCCATAGGTGCCTCATCCCAAATTATTACTTTGGCTTTTCGAATGACATGTGCTATTCCACTTTGTTTGGATATGTTACATGAGCTTGTTTCAGTAGTGAGGATTGGAATTTTGAAACGTGAGTGCGCAGTTCTTCCACCTGGCATTGCTGCTGCAACACCTGATGTTGCTGTTGCAAGTGCTATCATGCCTCTACTTCTTAAATCTGCCAGTATAGCACGATAGAGATATGTTTTTCCAGTTCCTCCAGGACCATCAACGAAAAAAACTCCTGAACCTCCACATTCAACCCAATGCAATATGACATTATATGCTACCTTTTGTTCTGCATTCAAGTGGGATGATGCAAACACGTCTTCTAGTGGAATTTCTATTCCTGTTTCTTCCGCAATATTTGTCGAATGTGAATGCCATGCATCTGTGTGGCTTGGAGGAAGAAGAGGCAAATTGTAGTCTGTTATTTTCTTTCCCATGCTTTCCAAAAATAAGCTAATACTATTCAATGTGGATGATATGCAACCTTCAACTGATTGACCATGTATTTTTTTATAATCCTCGGACATGTGTTCGAAGTATTCATTCCATAAGTTATTTACATCAGATGGTTCACAATATACCAATATAGTCACAAATAGCCTACGGAGTGCTTGTGGCATTTGGAAAGATATGGCTTCATTTAGACATTCCCGTATGCTTTCATCAGATTCTAAGAGGCCTCTCTTTTGGGCAGAATATTTGAATGATGAGTGTGTCACTCCATCAACAGTCAACAAATCTTCGAACGAAGTTGGACCTCTTACATGATTTAATAAGAGCCTCAAATAATATCTTTCTCCTTCCATAGGATTCACCCCATTAACACGGTCTATCACCTCTCTTTGTTTTCTTTTAGACCAACTTTTTCTCTGCTTATTCCATACGTAATGCTCTGGAAATTCTGTGTATAGAAAAAGTCTTGCCTCATTGTCTCTTGAACATATTTTGAAAAATTCTGTGAGCATTGTGCGACATATGTTATCTCTCTGAATCACATTTTGAAGATTTTGGCTCTCGTGAAAGCATACCGATTGTTTGTATGGAAGATGAAGTTGCAAATTTATGACAGGGGGATATATCTCATTCAAGTTGAACTCAAATATTCTCCATATTGCCTCCTGGGCTGATACCCATCTCGCATCTTGAAATTGTTGAATCTCATCAACTGTGCTCCCTCCACCACCAGATGCTATATAAACAGCAACCTTATCATGTCCTTTGTAAATATATTTATAGAGATATTTAATTGCTTTGAGACCAGAACAAATCTCAACATTTATATGGCAATCATATCTGCTAAGTAGATAAGGATTATAAGGAACTACCCATCTATTATCTAGCATCTTATTCCTCACTCGCACTTGTTTTTTGTCATCTCTTCTTCTATAAATTGGATATGCATCTTGCCCTTGCAGTGTTCTTGAACAGAATGATCGAGGATAGTGATTCTTGCATTGTCCGTCCACCATGCATGGGTTATTCTTATTTAATTCGCCACAAGGCCCATGCATCATATGTTTGATAACCATTTCGTAGAGTCTTGGGTATTGTATTTGATTTGGAATCTCTGCACATATAAATCTATCATAATCATCCGGAGTATTTATCTTATATTCGGACTTCAATATGATTAACATGTGTGCATGTGGGAGACCTCTTTTTTGGAATTCAATCACATGAACATGCGCTGCAACTTTGCCAAATATTTCCTTTTTGAACAACTGATCCTTTAGATCCTGCAGTTTTGCTCGAAACACCCTAGAAGTCAAATCGGGTCTATCTTGTGATAGTTGCCCCTCTTTTAAATTTTCTTTCACCTCTTTCCATTCAGGATTGCATGTCATGGTAATGAACAAATCTGGCTTCCCAAATCGTTGGACTAATGCCATTGCATCGAGGTATCTTCGACGCATGTCTCGTGGCCCACCAACAAAAGATGCAGGAAGGACTATCCTTTGGCCAACCTGGTTTCCTCTAGTTTCCCCAGCCGTGACGCTATCAACTATCCCTTGGTACAATTCGGCTCTGATTTGAGATTGTTGTCTCCGGTAGTAATCTAGTCTCGTTGTTTCAAGCTTTATGTACATATCTACAGCATATTGTTGAAACAATCTGCCTGCTAATAGAAGAATCGATTGTCCAGTTTCACGAATTTGTAGCTTATAAGAATAATATTGTCGACATGATACTTTTCCATAGCTCCCATGAGCGACATCTACACATGATATTTGCGTATGAATTATAATTCATATTGGTTTTCCTATAAGGTGTACTTTGTCTAAGTTCTTAAAAATAACTTTGGTATAGAAAATTTTACCGTTGTATTCTTGATCAAACATGTCTTCAGTTGTACTGAATTGAGGTATACTTGAGGATCTTTGTGCTTGGGACTCCATATGAACTTCAACATCATCCAAGAAGCTATGTTTCTTGATATTTGGATGCCATCCAACCTCTCCTTTAGGGAATAGTAAAGGATATTGCAATGGATCATAACATCCAAAGTAATGCTTGACTCTATGTTGTCGACCAGAATGTGTATGGACTACAATATCCCTCTCAAATGGTATATTTAGATCATTTCCCTCAACCCATATGGCAGCAACTTGATCTGCAGATGGTAAGTTATAAACTCGTTGATCGAGTTTGACATCTTTGGTGATGCAAATTCTGAAGTTCTCCAACGAAGGAAAATCTTTTAAGCAACGTAGAAACTGAGCATAAGGATTTTCTTCAAGAATTTTCATCAGCTTGATGACTACCATCTCATTCAAATATGCATCTCTTATAACTTGCATTCTATTGTGTACCTCATTACTTGTGTCATAGAAGTACAATTGAAAGTAACATGGTTTATTTTTTTCAGGCATTAATGATGGGAGATTGTGATATATTTGACCTTGTGCTCGAAATGTGTAGACACCTCGCATTGATGTTGCAAGCTCTTGGTCTAAATGTACTCCGAAAGAGGTGAATGAGAAAATACTATTATATGCTCGAATATGTTTTCTGAAGTCAATAGCTTCTTGTGAGTTGGATGTAAATAAATCATGCAACTCATGTGAAACATCCACTTGTGCTAGTTTTATTTCACCGTTATAACAGCAGAAAGTAGGTGGTTCATATTGAAATTTCTTTGCTCCACACTTGATGCAATAGGTATTGCTCTCTAGTTGGTGCAAATTGGAACACATGGGTTCATATACTTGTTGACCTATGGAAACATAATATGTATTAATTATTTAGAAATTCTAATTTAGTTTCTACCTAGTATGACAAGAGGTTATATGTGTATATATGAGCGTACATATATACAAAGATGTTAGTCTAACCTTGACATTCATATGACTTCAACTGGGCTCCAAGAAGATAATTTTTTCTTTGACCCCTGCTTCCATCAAGACTTGTACACTGGAATTGTTGTTCTTCTGTAGCATTGTTCATTGTATTCCTTCTCATTCGGCTCCTTTGAGTTCTCTTAATATATGATGCTTTTCTTTCATTATTCAATTGCTTATAATTGGTCATAGCTTCACTAATTTGGTGTCATAAATCTATTTGAAATGTGTAAAAAATGAACTAATAGTTTGATTATCATGTATTTTTCATATATTTATGACAACCAGTGTGATTAATAATATTGAAAAAATTGAGCGAATAAATAAATAAATAAGCATAATTAACATATTGGAAATAAACAAAAATAATTTTGGTCAAATGCTTCTGAGGAACCTTCTGAAATAATTGAATCTCACAATGAAAATCTTTTAAACAAGAGGGTCTAGAGGATGGAAATAACAATATGTTGGTGAATTCTTGGTTTAAATATTATGGTTTAATTTAATGATAGAGAAAAGTGGGTTTTACCTGATGACGAGCTTGTTTTTCTTGCTATCGTGGGATTACAGGTATGGATTAAAAAAATGCATTGGAGATGCCTTTTTAAAGTGAGTGTTGATTGTTGACTGAAACATAATTTTGTGTTTATTGTTGCGAGCTACTTTCTATCCATAGTTATCATTATCATTTTTTTTTTATGGCTTGGTGGCTTTTCTCAATTGATTTTGTAGGATTCATGCCGACCTGGGGTCCAAGAAGCTGTACGATTATGCATCCATCCATGCTGGTATTAAGGTACACACAATCCTTATATTCAATTACATAGTTGCAGATTGTTTGTTGTGAAAAAAGGTTGTCAAGATGTTCTTTAATGTGAATTTTGGATCTGGTTCTTGTTTTTTAGTATGCTTAATATTATTTATTATGTATTCTTTTAAACTATGAGAATTTGCAATGTTCTCTAAACACGTTTTTTTTTTAATCTCCCACAGGCATTGCTTGTCAGCTCTTGCAAGATTTGTAGGATTTTTATGTGGTAAATAAGGTCAAAATTGTATTAACGAGCTCAACAAATACAGTGTTTCCTCTAGACCGCATTATGAAAACATGCTTAAATTTTGAAGAATCTAACGGTCCATGTTCTACTCTACACGGACATTGTGTTCTGAGTTTGGGTTTTGGTCTAAGATGTCTACAATGTCAACCCAAACTCAACCCAATCGATTAAGAACTTAAATTCATCAACCCAAACTCGAACTTAAAGTCCTGAACCCAGATTTTACAATCCAACCCAACCCAATTATTATCTGTTCAATATAAAAATTGATGAAGATTTGTTTAGAGGGTGGAAATAACAAACATTATCTATGCATGTATTCTTTAAAAATTGAAACACATTCCATCAATCAATCAAAATTCTAAAAGTAAATCTTAACATCCATGAAACTAAGAAGATATTAAAATCTGAACAAATAATAAAAATAAAATAATAAATACATATAAAGTTAATTTGCATACCTTATTTTGTCATGTAGTTTTTCTTTTAAGAAATAAGAGCCAATCTCTGATATTTTTTTACTTTTAAGTAATATCTGAAATTAAAAAATTGAATATATATTAAAATTAGAGTAAGAAGATTGATTAAAAAATGCAAATAAATGATGGATGAAATTGGAGAAATGAATAATCACAAATATAATGATAAGAATGTAATTATTTTTTTCACTAAACATAAGATTATAATTCTTTCCATGATCAAACATTAAAAATTAATAAATTAATAAATTTATCATGAAAAATAACTCACATGTGCTAACAAATAAATCCAAAATTGAAATGAAAAATAATCTAAGTGTTGATGATGTGTATATATAGACGAAGGGTACTGTTTTTATATTTGAATTTCAAAGAATATGCTAAACTTTAACAAACTGAATATTGAAAAAATAATCTTGTTTATCCAAATGGATAACAATCAAATAAACTTTATTAGAATCTATGGTAGATAAATGTGATTATTTGATACTCATCAAACTAATTTAATAATAACCCTTTGATCTTTTTTTAGTTGGTGAAAAAGCCTACCCATTCAAGTTTGTTTCCAATCCCATCTCATCAAACTATTATAATAACAACCATTTGATTTTATTTGGTGAGGGAGACTATCAATTACTGTCTAATTATTATTTATTTTTTATGAAAGAGTATATCCATTTGTCCAAATCATTATACATTTTTTATAAAAAATTAGAAAACACTAAATCTTAAAATCAATAAGATAGAATTAAATATAAATATAAACAAAATAAATAATTTTAAGATTTGTTGTTGGATAATAAGATTGAATCTAAATCTAAGCAAATTAAATAATTTTTAGATTTGTTGATTGATATAGTTGTCTTTTTAATTAGTTTTAAGGGTAACAGTCCAGATTATATTATACACACACATTGTATTTGGTTTTAGGTTGGATGGGATTGTCTACAATGCCAATCCAAACCCCACCCGAATTCATCAACCAAAACTCGAACCTGAAGTCTTAAACCCAGATTTTACAATCCAACCCGCCTAAGAGTCGAGTTTAACATATCCGGTTTGGGTTAGACCCAACCTAAATTGCAAACCTAGTATAAAACACTATCCATATAAATAACTCAATGCAACTTGGGTTGGTTCATGACTGAACCCAAAATGGTACGGATTTGTCTTTCTTTAAAAAAAAAAGTTAATAAATTGACTCAATTCAGATTTGATTATAAAATTAAAAAAAGTATTTCTTTAAAATATTTTTTTCATATTTTAATAATATTATCTCTACTTTGTTAGACAGAACAAATAGGTTTGTATTTTATTTTATTTTTAAAGTTAATTCGGTTCAGATTATGTATAAGTTATATCAGTGTAGTGTATCCATCAAAACATTATAAATATGCAATATAACATTAATTCAATCGAGCAAATATATTATCAAATCAATCATCTAATATAAATAATATAAAAAATTAGAGTTGTGGACTAAACCAGTCGGCTCAAAGGATCTATAAAGCAAGGTAAATTTCAGAGGAGTTCACTTTCATTTTTATAAATAATTTTTTATAACCCAAGAGAACTTGATCAACTTAATTTATATCAACTTATTCAATAACCTTTTCTATAAGAAATTAATAATTAATGAATAAAAAACTCCCATGACTCAAAATTTTTTTGTAGATGTGATTATGTTTCCGGATTAATGGGGATTTCGTGTTTTAGAATTTTTTTTAAAGATTCATAAGGATTTCTTTTTTTATAATATAAAAATATTTTTATTTTTAAATTAATATAATGTCTGTGTGTATAAAATATTGCTACATATCAACAATCTACCAAGTCAAATCTTCTGAAATTAACATGAAAAGTCATCCAGTTTGTTAAGCGTTATTTATAACAAAATCAAGAACAAACTAATCTCAGTTGACTAATGGGCAGTTGTAACAAAACAATTTTGCCATACACACAATAGATCATTCATATGGAAGCTAGGTTAATTGGATTCATTGGAATTTGTTTTTACAATGGAATCTAAAGATTCGTAATAATATTAATATAATGTATCAGTGTATACAGTATGGTTACAGATCATATGTAGCAGATCTTCATTAAATAGCTCATAGAAAATTTTCAAATTTAATCATATAAATTAATTGTAAAATTTTTAATTAAATTATTATGATATAATTCAAGAAATAATCAAATATATGTTTTTGATATAAAATTCACATTTATATTTTTATTAAAGAAATAATTTTAACACTTAATTTATTAATTAAACATAGTTGCATAAGAATCATGAGTAGATGAGATAAGAGTCATGAGTAGATGAGTTGAATGTAAAATGTATCGGTTCCCTCTGTTAGCAATCTTGCACATTCTAATCAAGCTTATTTATATCAGTTAAGATATTTTAATAAAAGTATAAAATCCATTCAATATCATGGAAATCATAATCAACATATTTAATAATATCGATAAGAATTTTTATCTAATGTTTAACGGGCTGCCAAACTAACATTCCTTAGTATTATATCAAACAATATTTATATTTTTAATTATCTGTTTATTTGTGATTCTTTTTCTTTTTCTTTTTTTCCCTTTTTCTTTATTGGACAATTTTCATATATTTATTTAATTTTTATGGGATTTGTTTAGATAAAGATAGATAAAGATTTGTTTAGAGGATGAAAAAAATAAACATTATCCATGCATATTTAAAAAAATATAAAAAATAGCTAAAGATTTGTTTAGAGGATGGAAAAAATAAACATTATCCATGCATATTTAAAAATTGAAACACACATTAAATTAAACTAATATGATATTAAAATTTGAAAAAAAAAACAAAAAATATAATTTAATATTCATACCTCTTTTACTGTCTCCGTGTAGTTTTCCTCTTAAGATCTCTGATATTTGTTTTGCTTTAAGTAATACCTAAATTAAAACAATTGAACATATATTAAATTAAATTAAAGTAAAAAAATTTGATTAAAAAATGAAAATAAATGATGTATAAAATTTGAGTAATGAATAATCATAAAAAGTAACTCACCGAGGATAATAAATATAAATCTAAAATTGAAATGAGAAATATTCAATGGGTGCTAACAAATAAATCTGAAATTGGAATTGAAATGAGAAATAGTCCCCGGTTGATAATGGGTATATATATAGAGTTGGGTTTCAGTTTTTATATTTCAAATAATATATTGAAACAATAATCTTGAATGGATAACAATCAAATAAATTTTGTTCCGATCTTTAATAGCACAATTCTTTTTTTTTTTGTGAAAGAGATCCATTCTTCTAAATAAAATATCAAATTTTAAAATCAATAAGATAAGATTGAATATAAATCTAAATAAAATTTTAAGATAAGTTAATAGATAATGAGATTGAATCTAAATCTAAACAAAATAAATATTTTTGAATTTGTTAATGGATATAGTTGTCATTTTAATTAATTTTTAGGGATAAAATTGACTAAAATGTTTCCCCTCCAACTCGTACTTTTTATAGTAGTATAGATATTATGTATAATTTTAAAAGATGATTGATTTGAGTTTTTTAAACTCTCTGGAGATTTTTTTTTGTCATTTTCACTTTTAACTATCCAGCAGTCCGAACAGACGAAAGTTTGATGAAAGATATCACTAAACTATATAGTTTACCGGACTTAAAAATAAAAATCTCAATTAAAAAAAAAAGTGTTTTCTGTTTAATTCATCGCGAATTACTAATTAAATCGCGAGATCAGCCAATCAAATATTTCGCCAAAGCTTCTCACCCACAACATATTATTAATAAAACCCGTATTATTTATAATAGATCGAAATCAGAGATTAACTGGAGAGAGAGAGAGAGGAGAAGAACAACTTGAACTCCTTCAGATCCAAATCTCTCCTATTCTCTCCAGACCCTAATCGAAGAAAAAAATGTCTTCTACGTTCAGCGGTGACGAGACCGCCCCCTTCTTCGGCTTCCTAGGAGCCGCGGCCGCCCTCGTCTTCTCCTGTAAGCACACTCTCCCAAACCCTAACTTCTTTATCTCTATCTCCTTCGCACGGATCTGATCTCTTCATGATCCGATCGTTCGATCAACGGATCTGACGGTCGCGCAGGCATGGGAGCGGCGTATGGGACGGCGAAGAGCGGGGTCGGGGTTGCGTCGATGGGGGTGATGAGGCCGGAACTGGTTATGAAGTCGATTGTTCCGGTGGTCATGGCGGGAGTGCTCGGGATCTACGGCCTCATCATCGCTGTCATCATCAGTACCGGGATCAACCCCAAGGCGAAGTCTTACTATCTCTTCGATGGCTATGCCCACCTCTCATCGGGGCTCGCATGTGGTCTTGCGGGGCTCTCTGCAGGCATGGCCATCGGCATCGTCGGAGATGCTGGCGTCAGGTAATGGAACGATTGATTTGGTCATGCACTTCATGATTTGCGTGATTGCTTTATATATATATTCTTATTATCTATTGTTGTTATTTCTGTTCGAAGTTTTACCTCTTGATCTGAGGATAATTATTGCTCGTGACCTCGTGTTAGTTTCATGAGTCATAACTTGATGGAAGCATAGGAATTTTAGAATTTTAGGATGTTTAAAGATCTGAATTGGGGTCCCTGGTTGTGATTATGATTTCAAAAGATCTGCTCCCTCTGGATGGTTTCTTTATCCCTTCCCCGTGTTAGATAGATCATGCCTATGCTATATTTGTTGGTTTGATGGGAATTAGAATATTGAGTCTCTCTCTTCCTTGAGATCTATGCCCCGTTGCACTGAGGATGGATGCTACTCTTGACTCAATGACTCTCTTTCAGGTTCCATTTGAGTGTAGCTGTTCTTACTGTGATTTTTTCATGCATTATTAGTACATGTATTTGGTGACAGAATGCTCCTGATTTTATACTCTCTCATGTGAAGGCCGTTGAACTTTGAAATTACTCTTTTCCTGAGTGAACTTTTGTATGAGTGTTTGAAAATTGGCATTTTTCCTACTCTAGCAGTGTCATGTGCGTGAGCCTTTTTTTTAAGAAAAAAAAATAAAGAGAAGAGATTCTGAATGATTTAAAATATATGAATTCTCACCAACCATGAGATGTCAATTTTAGAATTATTTTTCGCAGCACCATCACATGAGAGAAATCCATGAATGGTCAGGTCAGGGACATCTGGGATTTGGAGGGGGTACTATATCGTATGTAATTCTGTGGAATCATGTTATTGTCATGAAAATAAATAGGCTTCTTTCATTTTTATCCAAGGGTCCTTAATTTTTTTCTCTGCTTCAAGTCAAACCTTAGATGTCATTCGTCAAATGATATCGTTCATTATGAATTTATTTTGGATCGTAATGAATAATATTATCTGATTAATGGTGTATAGGTTTTCAAAGGGCTTTAAGCATGTACATGAATATGGACAATTGAATTACTGATTTAGTGCAGACTATAGTTTTTTTTTTAAGAAGAATGAGATGACACAACAATACACCATGATGTTTTTCTGTTGTAAATTAGCCTGTCAGCTGTGTATCATAGGATTCATAGCCAGCTAGGCTAGACCATTGCTGCACTCACCCACGTCATAGGCTCATACTTCTCTGAAAGATCATCCATGTCATCGGATCCTTTTAATTTAAATTGAATTCATACAGAAATTTGGAATATTTGAATGTTACAAACTCATCCAATGCTGAATGGACTATATTTAAAATTAGAATAATTAGATAGCAAATCACATTCGTTAAATGTGCACCATGAAGTCGAACTATTTGATTGATTGTCTAGAAGCATTCAAATGATCTGTTTTTCATATGGAGTTTATTCAGATGGTAAGCAGTTGAATGATCGTGTGGATTTTTCAAGATTGAACTCAAACTGATCAATCATGAAGTGGTTATCAATTCATTTTTCTTGTTTTGCATATTAAGTACCATATTGGTTCTTTCCCTAGGTCCCTTTGCAATTTGTTTGCATGCAACTCCTGATCGGGAGGAGGTGGGGGATTAATTGAAGGTTAAGGGATTCAGATGTAAGTAGGTCCTGAGAGAATCCGTGAGGAGAAGGCATGAGGGGGGAAGAAAATGTTTATTTGTAGAGGATGTCATGCCATCTCCACCTCTCACAACTAACTCTCCTCACTCCATGAATTTAATTAGCTCATATTGCTAACTCATAATGGATACTGAACTTAGGTATTGGACCCTCTGGTTGTATTATTTGGACACCATGAACAACACAATCTAGGAGTGTTGTGTTGAGGATTTCTTTGGATACTCTCTCATGTTTGGATGTTGGCTTGCTCTTCTCATTCCTTTGATCTTCTCCCTCTCTTGAAGCTATTTCTCTATTTTAATAAAATTTAGGTTGTAAGCTTCCACCTTTACTTGAAAGAAGAAAAAACATAATATTTAGTTACTCACCATCT